>OZ017743.1:27373468-27713468 GCA_963969285.1 Odontomyia ornata
AGTGTCCAACCAAGTCCAATCGCGTCCTTTTAGCTTTTGTTACGAACACACAGATGATGTGTAAATTTTGCACACAAGTCACGTATGGATGTAAGGCGCATTCCAGTGGGTTACGTAGAGGATAATCCGGATACGCGACGACGAAAAGGCCAAAGTATGGACCCAATCATCTGTCCTAGTCTATAAATCCAAGTGACTTCATAGAGATTTTACTACTCTGTTGTTGGGAGTCAGGGATGTTTGGATTATTATGATTAGCCTTGTAACCAACTCAACTTACAACTGAACTGGACAAGGATTGCAGAAGGGATACAAATATATTTGTGCAAAGGTGAGGGAAACTCTCCAACAAGTTGTACGATGACCATGGTCCCTCTTTCCTTCCACCGTCCTTCTTGGGCTTTTTATGTTGAGAAGACAGAAAGAATCAAATGAAGGATAAATTTTGATGATGTCAGTAATAATTTTTCTCATGCCTCACAGCTATGTTAATTTCCATCGTTCACCATCATCAAGTTACCCAAGAGGTGACTGTATGTGAGTTGAGCCTGTGGCGAGGATTTTTCGTGAATCTAACGTTGTTAATAAAGATTATGTCGTACAAATCGTATCACTTTTATGCGAGAAAAATGTGATGACAATAACAAAATATATTTTTCGCTATTACGTTATTCTTGCTGGAACGGTCACATGTGAAGTGCAAGGACAAATGTACTTCTATTAAATCAGGACACGTATTGTAATTTAACTTTCATTGTATGATGAGGTCTTTGCAGATGTGAGATGAAATGATACAACGCAAAATGATCCAATAAAAGTGAAGATAATTTAACGATCGATGTGGTCAAAAAATAATCAAAGTGTGTTAGGCTTCTTATATTTGTTTTTTTTGGGCAGGCGTTAAATAATTAAAAAAATAAAGTTTCCGGTGGAGCAAGACTTAAAAATACAATTTTTAATAACCGAAAACGTTAATGGAATAAAAATACTCTTAATTTAAAAAAAATGCAAAATAATCTAATGACATAAATTGAAGTATTTCCTGTGCGAAATGGTTCTCAAAACTCCTGCTGAATCAATTTTTGATGCTATTGAATGATTCAAGTTTAGGAAAATTAATAAGTTTGGTTGGTAGAGCTACGCTCATGTCAGACGGGTTTTATACATAACCTACGATATGCGGACACATAGAATGACTTAACTCAAGAAAAACTTTAAAGACAAGCACAATGAATATATTCTTGCTTTTAACGAAAAACAAGCATTTCTCCATCTTAATAGGCCATCATTCTGCTGCAATAATACTAAAACCATTGACTAACTAGAAACTACAACACAATTTTTTTGAATCATTTTATCTGAAAATTTCCAAGCCAATCAAAATGTATTGTCTGATTCGATGAAAAGCCCAAATAGTAGAAAAACCTTGGAAGATTTTAATCGGACAAAATTCAAGTGGCAATGACTTCTTTAAATATAACTTAATTTTATTGAAGCTTCTAAAATAAAGGGACCTTTCACAGGACTACTTAAGTACTTGATTTCATTCAATTAAATACCGCTGAAACAATAAGACTTGTGTTATGCTATGGGTGTGAAACATGGACCCTAACCCAAGCATCAGCAAATATATTGAACCCCTTTGACCGACGGGTCCTGAGGTGAATAATTGGAGCGAAGCTAGACGCGGACCAATGGCGAATTCGATGCAACCATGAGCTGTATGAAATTTTTGACGAGCCGGAGGTCCCAACGACTATAAGTTGCGGAAGCTGCAATGGGCTGGACATATGAATCGTATGGGCGAACAACATATACCCAAAAAGGTATTCGTTGGGAGAGCCTAAGGCCGGAGGCCAGTGGTAAAACCGAGGAAATGCTGGCCTGACTCGGTCGACGAAGACAGTTCATCGCTGCTCGGATTTGGAAATTGGAGGACGCGTTCAATGGACCGAGACAGTTGGAGGCACTATTTGCAGGAAA
Source organism: Odontomyia ornata (assembly GCA_963969285.1). Taxonomy (NCBI): domain Eukaryota; kingdom Metazoa; phylum Arthropoda; class Insecta; order Diptera; family Stratiomyidae; genus Odontomyia; species Odontomyia ornata. The sequence continues at coordinate 27,375,452 of OZ017743.1, forward strand.
CGAAGGCCCGAGAGGGGCTGTAGTGCTAAGAAGAAGATGAAAACAATTTTACTGCCATAAAGGGACAATTTATTATTAGTCAAGTCAAATGAATTTCAACCCATAAGTTATTTTTTATTGTATCTGCTTCAAAGGTTTTTTCACCTTAAGAATAAAGGGACCGACGAAATTGTATCTTGGGCTGATGGTGAAATAGCAGACTCTTAGACTTTCATGCTACACTTACTGACCAGGTGATCCGGCCTAGGTCCATGGGGTGCCGGCTAACATATGAAGATGGGGAAGGTGGGCGCCCATCGCCAACCGGTAGATTTCCGAAGGAGCCAACTAGCGAGCTTCAACACACTGGAACAGCCAGTGTAAGAACTTAGCAGGCAACCACACAAACAAGCAAAATAACGAAGGAAAACTAAAAACCATGCTAACAGAGCTAATCGCAAACTTTTGAAATTGTTTTGTATATGCCCGCGGTACCACCGTAACCACTATCTTTATACGCGCTCCCACAGTCGGAATTTAAAAAGACACTAAAATAAAGATAACTCAAACCGCCACATTAGGTGGAGCCTACGCTCACTTTTCTCGCTGCTGAATCTGATCACAAATTGTTTTTTCGTTTAGGAACAAAGCAACTGATTCGTAAGCATGAACCATTCAATGTAAGTTCCAAAAAAATTGAAAATTGCATTGAAAAATTACAATCGCAGGAAAAGTATATGCATCTACTCGCAAAGATACCTCCTCCAACTACCTTTCTATTCTATTTGACCCAGCTTTTGAGCGGAGATGAGTATTTTCAGTCTTTCCATCACAAAATTGGTAAGTCACAGTCCCCCGATTGTCAGTTTTGCCCAGGAGAGGACAATGGCTGCGTGCACAAACTGAAACAAGTTGCGACGGGATCTCTACAGCGAGACGAGAGAGCTCACCCCGGATAGTATAGTCGCGGTGATACTTTGATTGGCTGACAAATGGAACCAGGTGGCACATTCTCTTTGGGCAGTCCTAAATTCACAGCAGCCGGGGAAGTTAGGGCTGGAGAATTGCTGGTGTAGTAACCCCTCTTCTCCTCCCCCCTCTAACTAGAAGAGGGTTCCCCTAGCTTAAAGGTGTCTCATGGAGTCAAAAAACGAGACCTGGCCCGAAGTAATGTGCCGAACGGTTCCAGGCTGGGTCCTCGAGTTGGTAGGGGAGGTGTTTAGTGGGAAGTCCAATCGCTTGCGACCATTGAAGTCTCCTATTCAGTGCGTGAATGGTATTCACTAAGCAACCACAAAAAAAAAGGTAGTAAAAATGCTGCTGTGTACTATGAAATAGCAAACTTCCCAGAAAGCAAAATACGCATTAACACCCAGTGTACTCAAAGCTAGGGACAACCAGCGGCTCCTAAGATAGGCTCTACTGGTCTCACCTATCGATGATAGATCTTAGGTGGATATCATGTGCGACATAAAGAAAAAGACTAACCCAAGTCAGGTACTAGCTGCCATAAGAGCAATGCGGCCCAGCTAGTCTAGTGACCTAGTCTTCAGGCCAGAGGCAATGATCATCAACTCTTCCTGTAATGCAGTCAAAACGGTCCTTGAAGGAGCGCTACTGTAGCCTTGATTGAGCTGATGCCAGCGCTTGATATCAGGGATATGAACTACGTCATGGGTGTGAACAACCAGCGTTAAAATAAGGCTCATCAAACAAAACACCAGGGGGCAATGTGCTTCCTGAAACAGGGGCACAACAAATGACTATCAAGGGCAACATAAGAATTGGCTTGTTATATGTAGGGTACGGTGAAGAGCAGTCTCTTTTTATTACTTTAAGTGCCTTGGTTATGGTCATACCGCAAAAGGGTGCCAGTGGCCTGATAGGGGCTTACTCTGTCATAAAAGTTGTAAAGTGAGGCACAAAGTAAAACACATTGTGCCCCATACGGGGACGCTGGTCATAGTGTCGAAGAGTTCGTTGCACACTAGGGACAGGGAAGTGTCAAGTCTTCGAAGAGACCCTATCTCGAGTTAAAAAAGCGCTACAATGGTCCATATCGTGCAGATAAAGTAGTCTTGTAGTGCAAACCCCACTTCAGCAGTTTCCGTATGAAGTAAATACCAATTTGCTGTTGCTCAGCAAACAGTATCATGACAGAAGTTTATCGACATGGTTCCCTGATGAACCAGGTACTGCTGCCATTTTGGTGCGCGACACCGCTTATATGCACGAGTCAGGGCAGGAGATGTCTTTGCATGAGTTTGGTGTATAGATGCAATATACTTAAGTGTTATTTTGAATGAACTGGTATTGTCCTTTCAGACCAGAATCTTTACTTTAGAAGACGCTATCTCGAGCATAGAATGGTGTGTTCTTGTTGGAGGAGAATTCGATGCGAAAGCCATTAAAAAGAGCATGCTTCTTCCAGATGACAAAGGAGAATGAGTTCTAGACATGGCAATCAGAGCTGGGTTTATTGCGGCAAACAGAGGCAACAACCCGACTTTCCGTTGCTGGAGCTACGTTGGAGCCATCCATGAATAACATTTGTATCTCTAGTATCAAAGGTATACACCCGGAGATTTCTAGAGGGCTACTCAGCCAGTGTTAAAGAGCATATAGCGCTTGAAACGACGGCTCTTCTTAGCGTACTTACAGTCAGTCTTCCGAGTCTCAGACAGAGCAATAGGAAGACGGATGTTGAGAAGTTTGTGGAAGTGCTCATAGAAATTAACGACGGTTCTTCTCAGCGTAAATACACCCAGTCTTCCAGTCTCAGATGGAACAATGGGTAGATGGATGTTGGAAAGCTTATCGGCATGCTCATAGCAAGGGCATCGATACCGGGAGATTGACGTTGAGAAGTTTGTTGGCGGGCTTAAAATATGGACACCCATGACGGGAGCTTGACAGAGAAGTAGAGGAACAGCAGCCATGGATGCGATCAACTCAACAATGAGTGTTACGTATCTGCCTGCAAGCCTCATATGCCTCGTATGGAGTCCCCAGCACGGCAAGCTTATAGTGTACTGGTTGAAAATGCGAAGTGCATATCACAAGCTCTGACTAGAGGCCCAGCGTGCATGGACTTCGGAAGAGGCATGCATATAACTCGCTGTATAAAATTGAGAAGTGGCTTCAGAAATTTATCAGCAACCGCAAAGTCAGCCGCTGGCAAAATCTGGTAGCTGCCGTATATAGGGATCAATGGGGTCTGCGCTACAAGCTAATTATGTGGAAGCTCGAAGCCAAACGTTTGTGTCGCACTTAGGAGGTGGAAAGATGGACATGACTGTGTGGGCTTTTTTCCCACACACCCCATTCTTGCTGCAGCGATTCATTATGAAACTCCAGTGGCTTGCCCACTTCTTACGATGACCAAACTGGAGGCAGCAGTTATGTTCATGAAGGCAAAAAATGCTCCAAGAACAGTTTGGATTACAACTGCAGAAGATCTATCACTGTTTTCCTGACTTGCTGCTTAGTACGTTCAATGATTGGCTGCATGAAGGAATTTTCGCGGAGTGCTGGAAAGTAGCAAGGCTCATGTTGACCAACAAGGGAAATAGGAATCCTGAGTAGCTGACTGCATACCGCTCGTCATATATGCTAGACATGACCGGAAAAGTGCTCAAAAAATTTATCAGGGGAAGACTCGCTGTGCGTGATTTACGCTGCTGGATACTTATCTCCACGGCAGTATGGCTATAGAGTAGGTCGCTCCATCATCGACGCTATTGGGGAAGTGATGAGCGTATTCTAGCGCACAGAAGCACATAACAGTTACACCCAACAGGTTATTCTGTAATGTGACGACTACGCCCAGGAATCGAAGTGATTCCGATCCCGAACCCTTGTAACCTGCCAGATGGATATGTCCTCGAAGTGCCAGCGGACTTCATCTGTTGTGCGGATATCGTTGTGCAGAAAATATTTTTTTTTCTGTCCAAATATTTAGATCCGTGGATATAAATATTCGGAATATAGAATTAATCCAACCCCGGCACATTTCGAGACATAGCCATCTGGAAATGCCCCTCCACCGTGGCCATCGAGAAAACTATGCCACTGGCGACATCTGAAGAAGCACATTTCCGCCATATGAAGTGCCATTCCACGCACATATGTTTTGTCCGAGGTGACAACCGGAAATTTTGACAGCCACATGGAGGCGCGAAACGTCATCGTAAAGTTCTTCATGAGAATATCGAAGGTATTACAAAACCAGCTATACGTCGTTTGGCGCGACGTGGTGGAGTGAAACGTATTCCCGGTTTAATCTATGAAGAAACGCGTGGTGTGCGTAAAGAGTTTTTGGAAAACGTTATTCGTGAGGCAGTGACATTCACCGGAGCAGAACATTAGGAAAGAGGTTAGTTTAGTTAATAACTAAAAAGAAAGTTAGAATTGACTCACAATCATGTGCCCTACAGCCGCCGCCGCCGTCGTCCAATTCGAAATACGGCCGCCGCTCTCTCCTCGTTGCTGCCGCGCGCTAAATAAATTTGAAAATAAAAATTCCATCTGAGAAATAAAAATTCAAAATAAATTTGATGAAACAGAGAATTGGGAACGCGGCGTAGGAAATGCATAAATAATTGTAGGAACGCGCGATTGAGGACTTGACTGGAGAGACTTGAAAGACCAAAGAAAAGGGTGAGCGTGGTGGAACGTGGAAAACAGTGCCTGTAGTCGCAAGGAGAAGCGAATCAGGGAAAATCTCGAGTGGATTGTGTAACTTTATGTTAGCCCAACGCAACACCAGCACCAGCAGCCATTGCCATCAAACTATTTTCGGATTACTTCCATCGCTGACATCGTGCAAGGGACACAAGCAAGCAAGCAAACACGGCGACGAACCGAGTGCCTAGAAAAATGTCAAAAAGGACAACATCATCAAACTGGTGACTTTCCATTGCCAGCCGGTTGGGATATTGCCCGCGATTACGACGGCAAAGTCTACTACATTAACCACAATAACAAGGAGACAACGTGGTAGGATCCTAGAGACAGGTGCGTGCCTTTGTCGTCAACCATGCCACAGATTCCATGAATTTTACAATGATTAGGAATTTATGAAAATAAAAACCAAAATAAATTACTAACAAATTATAAAAGACAAAAATGTATTAACCGGACTAAAACTGTTCGATTTTCTTGATATAATTTTTAAACATGTATTATTAGATGAAAATCGGGGGCATGTCAAAAGATGGTATAACATGAATGTCAACTAAACACTATTCTTTAAATCCAATGAAATCTTTTAAAACTTTAATCAATGATTTCAAATGACAACTGATATGCGATAATTGAATGAGCTTTCTTGGAATAATTATAAGAAGTAAAATTAAAAATCAACACTTCAAACGTAAACAAGCTTCATATGAAGAAAACGTCAAGCTAACATAACTTGAACATAAACTAAATAAACTAAAAATCTCAATGATTAGTGAATCGAGTACTAAATTCAGAAAAAAAATACTAAACTTAAATGAAACAATTAAATGTTAGAATAAATGAATGAATGTCTTAAAAAAAATGATAACTGAATATATTCAATGAGATATCGGAAATTATACCATTTAAAATACACAACGTAAGCACTAATTTTTCTAGTTTTCACAATAAGTAAAATATCAAAAATCATATTATAGACAGATACATTTCACTATTGATAAATCCCGGTTTTCCGCACAATTTAAGTTTTCTGAGAAAAAGTAATAGACACAAAAGTAGTCTTTATAGTGTTCAACAACCCATACAATACTTTTCTTTCGCAATTTCAATATTTATATGACACCATAATTTTCTTTAATGTATCCCAACTTTGAACGTTATTTTCGTATAATTTACTTCGGATTCAAATTAACTTTGTATTTATTGTCATATGTAGGACATTCGAACCTATTTTGTTTTCAATCGAATCAAGACATTGGTGTGTCAGTCTCAGAAAGTTTAGCTTATATTCAGGAACAAGGTATCCCTGAAAGATAGGAACACAGAATACGATAATATTAAACAATGCCATTGATTTATTTGTTCAACGAGGCCTAGCCCAACGTAATGTGTCAAATGGTTCCAAGCTTGGTTCTTAGTCCGATAGAAGAGGCGTTTGTTAGATAGTCCAGAAGTTCTGCGCTCCAGGAGGTCTCACGCTCAGGGCGTAAATAGTATTCAACTCACTACTACAAAAATATTATTTGCTTTAACGCTGTTTCCTTTGAGTGATTTTCATGTTACTGATTTAAATCATTTGTTTCGTCCGTATTTTGAGTCCTAGCTTTTCACGGTTTCTTCGAAAAAAATATATTTTAAATACTGAGCTTCAGTAACGCATTTTAGTCTAGTGAAAGTCGAGAGATTTTATATCGAATCGCAAATGTTGGGAGATTTATATTCATGAATTGATTGCCGATAGAGATAAAACAGCTAATAAAATGACTTTCCAAGCCCAACGGAGTATTCAACAGTTCAAAACCATTTTTGCTTTGTTCATTCGGTTTCCATATCGTATCTGTTAAATCAAAACGATTTATCATATGTTTTACACACACATAAACCCATGTTAGCTTACTCGAAAGAAAGAACAAAATTCAAATCGCAAATCTGCAACTGATACTCTCTCCTTAAGTTATTAGATTTTTGGGTTCATCTTTGAAGATAAATCCCTGTGTATAGCTTAAACTAGGAAGCTGATGTTTCTGCATTATTTTCCACTTTTTAACTTACGTTGCTAGTACATAGCTTAATTTGATTAGTTGATTGCAATATCTCGTTGAACTTAGTCGCTAAACAAACGATATGATATGCAAAAAGTTTCGAAGAAATGAGAATAAAAAGTGCTAACTATAATATTAGATGCTAGATGTTAGTTGTTATGAAGATAATCAGAAAACTAATTTCCACAAGTTGCCGCCCCTGATTTCATTTCTTTACTGCACGATCTCTAATTCACTTATATTTACTTTAGCTATTTTACCTCTTATTTATCCCGGAATCGTATCCATATAGTTTTTTTCTTATTTTGTAAATAATATCGGTATAACCTTATTCACAACATGTTTGGGGAAGTTCTCTGTGTTTTTTTTCTGATAATATTAGGATATATTTTTAAATCTTTTTAATTACCGCGAATGACTTATGTATAATGTTTCCATGTTCAGACATTAATCAAAACGCACTTCTTTTGCATTCGGCTGTCTTCCTCATAAAGAAAAGAACTATATTTACATAATATCGCCGTCTTTTAAATGAAAATTGTTTGCCATGTTTCTTATTTTTTTATTGAATTTTTAAGGTTTATTTAATGAGAAAAATAAAAAAAATATGGAACAAAAAAATCAATGAATTATATACTGGGATATCATGTACAATAAAATAAGTAAAGAAAAGACAGTTCTTTTGATATTAGCTTTTCGCATATATATACAATATTTTCATTTTTCTGTTTGTTTTTCTTTTCAAAATACACTTATACACACATAATAAATATATTTTAAATTAAGTAAAAATAATATTTGATATGAGGGTAAATATCATAATTTGATTTTGTTCAGCTCTTATGTCCCCTCTCATTGTCATTATTCAACATAGATTGCCCAGGATATATAGGAATATTGATATGTAAGAATTGAATAAACTAAGAATGAATTGCTAATTTAACCACGACTTTCCTTTTCAGTGACTCTTCTTTTTCAGTGGGAACAGAGAGTGTAGGGTAAGTATGCCGTCGCGAGGGTAGGGTTTCTGCAAATCCGCTGAAGTCGGTTTCGCGTCGCGCGCGGTACGCGGTACCTTTGCTTGTTTCGCCATTTCTTTAGAGTAGTTTTCTTCGGTTTAAGTTCGAGTAGTATATTTTTCGGTACCGCGTCGGTGAATCGGTAACGCGCCTGTGGATTTTTGTAGCGTTTTTGATTTGAGATCTGTGGATAGATCCCATCCAGAACTAACGTAATGTAGGTTTCTCGTTCTGGATGAGTGAATGTTGACGCGTTTAGAAAACGGGCAATTTCAGGTGACTGAAATATTGTAGTTGAGCGTAATCCATTCGGAGACCCGCGACCGAAATCCTCTCCGAACTAGCTGGCCGACAAGCAGTCACCGCGTGAATGGATTACGGTGCACGGATTGGTTGACCTGTTGGTACCATCCGTTGGCACTACTCAGACTTAACGTCTAGAACCGATGAGAGGTCGGTTCCGCGTTCGAGTTGAAGGTAGAGAAAGAAATTCATTACAAATGGCGCCCAACGTGGGGCCAAAACATCCTAAGGGGGAAAGAACTTCGCGTCTTCTGACGAGTTGGTCCTTTACGGAGGATGTAAGGTACTTTGGTACTCGAGTCCCACTATCAGGAGCAGTGGAATTGTGTGATACACACTAGAAGTCGCTTCACGTGAGTTGTAGCTTCCGCTCTCCTTTGTTTGATTTTTTTTTTTTTCGCGACAGAATCCTTCCGATGTGTTGTCCCAGGTTAACCCCTGTAAGGACCTTCTATTTTCTTGATGGAACTGCCAGTCTGATGGGTTTACCTATCAGCATGGACTCTCAAGAAAATAGAAGGCTACCTTGCCTTTATGTCGCGGAAGGATTCTAACTATTTCTTATGCGTGTTAGACGAGTGGTATCGGTTCAACGTTCGATGGCGTATGCTGGAGTTGCGAAGCCCGGAATGCTTCTACGCGTCGGGAATTTTGACCGCGTACAAAGTCGTTACGGTAGCTCTACCACTTGTCTCGTCGAGTCATTTAACGTAGATTAGAAACGGTTTGTAATGTATGTGGGTATGGGGATAAATTTCGTAAATCGACCGAAAGCACCCTTTCTTCGGCAGATTACCACGCACTCTCTTTTCCCGTTGAAGGAGTCGACCACTGAAAAGGAAAGTGACTGTCAAATATTTTTTTTTCCCCCTCTATTATTAGCTCGCCACTAACGGCCACTAAATTAATATTAAATTCTTTTTTTTTCACTTATATAATAGGAATAAGTATATTTTAGGTTTTATATTTTTTTTTCTCTCGTTTCATACTAGCAACCACTCATAATAAACCCACACGAAATGGCAACGAAGCGGACGCCCGATAAGCGGTGGACCCGGTCCAAAACGGTCCAACCCGCGAACTGTGGAATCTGTTTCGAGGACGTAGTGGAGGGGGTACACAGCGTGCGATTGGATTGTGGACATCTATTCCATCGTGCCTGTGTACAACAGCTCCTCCTCACGTCAGAGAGTTGCCCATTATGTCGGCGACCCATCGAGCGGTCTGCCCTAGACGTCCCCATCGGAACGCCCCTACCCACGCGCGGAGCAGTGGCGAAAGGAGCTCCAGAGGCCGAACAGTCCCAACCACTTTTAGACCTGCAAGGAGCCGTAGGCGGTGAAGTTCCGGCCGCAAGTGTCGTGTCCGAGGTGACACCCATGCCTTCCGCCCACTCCATTGACACCCTCGTGGCATTGATGAGGGATATGTCGGAGAGAATTGGCAACCTGGAGGGAAAGCTCCAGAATCTTCCTATGAGCCAACCACCCAGTCGCGTGAGAACTCCGCTTGGCTGGGAGCCAAATCCCAGTGTGGCTATGCCCCACTCCCGACAATCCGAGCAATGGGTCCCACCCCCAAGGAACTCGGGAATGGATCCCAGAGCTCCCGAATACAGACCGCGACACAGTACCGGACCTCCGTTGGTACCTCCAGCCCCCGAGGCAGTTCAGTACCACAGGTCAATCGAGGATGTGATTCCCCCCGGGAACGCATTGGCACCTTTTCGAGACCCGACGCCTCGTATCATGGAGAGTTGGCGCCTGAACTTTACAGGGTTCAACGATATGATATCGGCGGACCGGTTCCTTTTCCGGATTCAGGCGTTGGTATCCAGCACCCTGGGAGGGGATTCCTCGGCCTTCCTCCGGCATGCACATCTTTTGTTCAGCGGCGACGCTGCCGACTGGTACTGGAGCTTTAAAGAGTCAACGCCACGTCCCACTTGGCACTCTTTCAGTGCAGCCTTCCGCAATCGATTTGAGGATGGCTTCACTGAGAGAGAGCTAAGAGAGCAAATAAAGAAACGGAAACAAGGCGCTCACGAACCGTTCGACCAGTACTACACCAGTATAGTGAGATTGAGCACTCGCCTGCGAAATACCATGCCCGAGGACGAATTAGTAGAAATTATCAGAGAGAACATGCGCTGGGATCTCCAGAACAGCCTGCTACATTTTCCCATCAACACCATACAGGGATTGCGCCTCCATGCGCGTAGACAAGAACACTTGGATGAGCGACGAGGTACCTTCCGCCCACAACCTCGCATAACGGGACCAAATCCCCGAAATCATCACACCGCGGAGTTGATGGCAGCAGACCACCTGCTTGCTGATCCAGTACCAGTACCGAGGAGCGGAGCACCACCGGAGCTTGAGGACCCCGCATTGATTGATCGACCCTCCCTTGAAGCACTTACAAGCCCGACGGTCTGTTGGAACTGCCGACAACCGGGACATCGGTTCTATGCATGTCCAGCGGAGCCGACGCTTTTCTGCTACCGCTGCGGGAAGGCCGACACATACGCACCTGACTGTGCAAATTGCAAAGGGCGAAAAAACTTGCCACCGAGTGCCGCGACCACCCGTCGGCACTCCTAGACCCCGGACGAACCAATCCAGACCCCATCACCAGCTATGACCCAGCTCCCAACATGACTCCAACTCTGCTGACTCGCACCGCTAAACACAGTTCTCCCGAAGTTCCACAACCGACGCCGTCCTTCGCCGAGGCCAATGCGCAGGGAAATGATAGCGAGACGAAGGCTCCTTGGCATGTAAAACCCTTTCATGTCAGGTTGCGGAATTATTTGGCTACTCGACAGCGCATCTTCCATGAGGAATTGGCCACAACTGTCCCACCGCGAAGCAAGCGAGCCACGCGTCGGATGCGGAGCTTCTGGAGAAAAGTCAGGCAGTCGAGAAAAAGGTTGAAGGACATATACTTAGACGAATTATTGAGGGATGATGTTCGGCCATATGCGTCAGTACACCTCCTGCAAAAACGAGTATCAGGCTTAGTCGATACGGGAGCCAGTGTGAATTGCATATCTGCCGAGTTTGCAGGGGAGGTACTGGCAAAGCACGCGGACCAAATCCGTCATTTCACCTCCTGGTTAAGCACGGCGGACGGAACTCGTCACTCTGTAGTGGGAAAAATTATGACGGATGTCACCTTTAAAGGGGTAACTAAACCTATGGAATTTTTCATCATACCTCAGTTAACCCAGAATCTTTATTTAGGAGTGGATTTCGTTCGAAAATTTAACTTGGCCCCGGCACTATTTTCCAGTTCGACCCTGGAGTCCGTCACCACCGTTCCTGACCAATCTCAACCCACTAACTTATTACGGCATACACTGGATGTAACTCAGCAACTGCGTCTCGACTCGGCTATATCGGCTTTTCCCTCGCACGAGAAGGAAGGTCTCGGGCGGACTGCCCTGGTGTTCCACACTATAGATGTGGGGGATGCTAAACCCATAAAACAGAGACATTTCGCCATATCTCCGGCGAAGGAAAAATCGTTATATGCCGAAGTGGATCGAATGCTAGCATTAGGCGTAATCGAAGAATCACAGAGCGCGTGGGCTTCCCCAGTCACCTTAGTGGTCAAGCCGAACAAGGTCCGGTTATGCTTAGATGCCAGACGCTTGAACGCCGTCACAGTCAAGGACGCATATCCTCTACCGTTGATCGAAGGCATTTTGAGTCGATTGCCTAAAGCCCATTTCATCACGAGCTTAGACCTCAAGGACGCCTTCTGGCAAATTCCTTTAGACCCCGGTTCAAAGGAGAAAACAGCCTTCACAGTCCCAGGCCGGCCCTTATATCAATTCGTGACCATGCCATTCGGATTGTGTAATGCCCCCCAAACAATGACGCGCCTTATGGACAAGGTGATACCACCTCATTTGCGGCACCAAGTTTTCGTTTACTTGGACGATCTGTTGCTTATAACCGAGACCTTTGACGAACACATCGACCTGCTTCAGGAGGTGGCTCTACACATCCGGAGGGCAAGATTAACCATCAACATAAGGAAGAGCCAGTTCGTGATGACGGAGGTGAAGTATTTAGGTCACATCATTGGGCATGGGCATATCAAGACCGATCCGGAAAAGACTCAAGCGATTGACGTTTTTCCACTACCCAAGACCACCAAACAGTTACGCCGATTCTTAGGGTTATGCGGATGGTACCAGCGTTTTGTACGTGACTATGCCACCATTACCACTCCTTTGACCGACATGCTGCGTAAGGGACGTAAATTCGTCTGGGAAGAGCCCAGCTTGCGAGCCTTTGAAGAGCTAAAGAAGAGTCTGACTACGGCCCCCGTACTGCACAGCCCGGACTTTGACAAACCGTTCTCAATCCATTGTGACGCGAGTCAACATGGGGTGGGAGCAGTCTTAGTCCAGGTTGCACAAGACGGCGAGGAGAGACCTATAGCCTTCATGTCTCACAAGCTGAACCCAGCCCAGCGAAATTACACGGTCTCCGAGCAAGAATGTTTAGCCGCGGTGTTGGCAGTGAAACGCTTCCGAGCCTATGTGGAGGGACACACCTTTGAAATCGTTACGGATCACGCTTCTCTGAAATGGTTAATGAGCCAGACTGATCTCAACGGCCGATTGGCCAGGTGGGCACTGAAACTACAGGCATTTGACTTCACAATTCGCCACCGAAAAGGAAGCCAGCATGTAGTCCCCGACACCCTATCCAGAATGTTCGCCCCTGAAGGAGCCGAGTTGGTCCAAGAGGACGACAGCCCCCAATTGATCGATTTGGACCATCCTGCCTTCAAGTCAGCCAGCTACACCCAACTGATTCACACTATCCAGAATCAACTGTCCCAGCTTCCTGAACTGCGGTTGACGGATGGATTTATTTATAAGCGGATGGGACACGCATCCGGAGACCCCATACAAGAAGAAGAACAGTGGAAGTTGTGGGTGCCCGAAGAATTAACCACTGATCTTATCAGACGGGCTCATGACCACCCATCAAGTGCGCACGGCGGATACGGTCGTACACTTAGGCGGTTGAAAACCTGTTTCTTTTGGCCTAAGATGGCCCAACAGATAAAAGCGTACGTAGCCTCTTGTGAGCTATGCAAGTGCACTAAAGCGCCCAACACCATCCTTCGGCCACCCATGGGTAAGGTTGAGGTCCCCGAACGCGTGTTCCAGCGCTTGTACATTGATCTTATCGGTCCTTACCCTCGATCTGCTTCTGGTCACACGGGAGCTGTCGTGGTCCTGGACCAGCTCTCCAAATTCCCTATCATAGAGCCACTACGTAACATGCACACTGGACCAATAACCAGCTTTTTGGAGAACCGAGTCTTTCACATGTTTGGAGTTCCGGAGAAACTTGTCTCCGACAATGGGGTCCAGTTCACCTCCAGCAAGTTCCGAGACCTAATGTCCAAATACGGCATCATCCACCAACGAACTGCCGTCTATTCACCACAAGCCAACGCATCCGAACGACTGAATCGTACGCTCATAGCGGCCATTCGCGCCTATGTCCACCCGAATCAGAGGGACTGGGATCGCAAATTGTCCGCCATCACTAGTGCGCTGCGCTCGTCGTACCACGCCACGACCGGCATTTCGCCGTATTTTGCAGTGTTCGGCCAGTACATGATCGGTCATGGGAGCGCTTACCGGCTATTGCGGCAGCTGAAATCGCTAGAGGACCCAATCGTGGTTCTAGAACCGCACGAAAAGCTCCAACTTCTGCGAGATCAACTGCGGGAGAAGATTGAAGAAAGTAGACGGATGGGAGAGGAGCGGTACAACTTGCGATCTCATCCTTCTGGCTTAAGGCCGGCGACGAAATATATCGTCGAAACTTCCGACAGAGCGATGCCACCCGCCATTACAATGCCAAACTAGACAAGAAATTCGTGAAGTGTCGAGTCATGCAAGTCATAAGCCCCACCCGGTACCTCATCGCGGACATGACTGGTAAGACCCTGGGAATTTACCACGCAAAAGACCTTAGACGATGAAGTGCAACTAATTCCCACGAGAAACCTTGGCTTATCCCAAATCTCTGCCTAGACGAAGGCCTCCGAATAACACCTGACTTCCTACTATATAGTCACTGTCGAGTCTTCACGAACAGGGTTGTAGCCTATCCTTCGAAACGGATCTTCGACCCGCCACGTCCCTAACCAAGACCTTTTACAAAGGAGACGGGATCGTAATTACTTCGATTTTGGGGGGGGGAATGTGTAATGTGACGACTACGCCCAGGAATCGAAGTGATTCCGATCCCGAACCCTTGTAACCTGCCAGATGGATATGTCCTCGAAGTGCCAGCGGACTTCATCTGTTGTGCGGATATCGTTGTGCAGAAAATATTTTTTTTTCTGTCCAAATATTTAGATCCGTGGATATAAATATTCGGAATATAGAATTAATCCAACCCCGGCACATTTCGAGACATAGCCATCTGGAAATGCCCCTCCACCGTGGCCATCGAGAAAACTATGCCACTGGCGACATCTGAAGAAGCACATTTCCGCCATATGAAGTGCCATTCCACGCACATATGTTTTGTCCGAGGTGACAACCGGAAATTTTGACAGCCACATGGAGGCGCGAAACGTCATCGTAAAGTTCTTCATGAGAATATCGAAGGTATTACAAAACCAGCTATACGTCGTTTGGCGCGACGTGGTGGAGTGAAACGTATTCCCGGTTTAATCTATGAAGAAACGCGTGGTGTGCGTAAAGAGTTTTTGGAAAACGTTATTCGTGAGGCAGTGACATTCACCGGAGCAGAACATTAGGAAAGAGGTTAGTTTAGTTAATAACTAAAAAGAAAGTTAGAATTGACTCACAATCATGTGCCCTACAGCCGCCGCCGCCGTCGTCCAATTCGAAATACGGCCGCCGCTCTCTCCTCGTTGCTGCCGCGCGCTAAATAAATTTGAAAATAAAAATTCCATCTGAGAAATAAAAATTCAAAATAAATTTGATGAAACAGAGAATTGGGAACGCGGCGTAGGAAATGCATAAATAATTGTAGGAACGCGCGATTGAGGACTTGACTGGAGAGACTTGAAAGACCAAAGAAAAGGGTGAGCGTGGTGGAACGTGGAAAACAGTGCCTGTAGTCGCAAGGAGAAGCGAATCAGGGAAAATCTCGAGTGGATTGTGTAACTTTATGTTAGCCCAACGCAACACCAGCACCAGCAGCCATTGCCATCAAACTATTTTCGGATTACTTCCATCGCTGACATCGTGCAAGGGACACAAGCAAGCAAGCAAACACGGCGACGAACCGAGTGCCTAGAAAAATGTCAAAAAGGACAACATCATCAAACTGGTGACTTTCCATTGCCAGCCGGTTGGGATATTGCCCGCGATTACGACGGCAAAGTCTACTACATTAACCACAATAACAAGGAGACAACGTGGTAGGATCCTAGAGACAGGTGCGTGCCTTTGTCGTCAACCATGCCACAGATTCCATGAATTTTACAATGATTAGGAATTTATGAAAATAAAAACCAAAATAAATTACTAACAAATTATAAAAGACAAAAATGTATTAACCGGACTAAAACTGTTCGATTTTCTTGATATAATTTTTAAACATGTATTATTAGATGAAAATCGGGGGCATGTCAAAAGATGGTATAACATGAATGTCAACTAAACACTATTCTTTAAATCCAATGAAATCTTTTAAAACTTTAATCAATGATTTCAAATGACAACTGATATGCGATAATTGAATGAGCTTTCTTGGAATAATTATAAGAAGTAAAATTAAAAATCAACACTTCAAACGTAAACAAGCTTCATATGAAGAAAACGTCAAGCTAACATAACTTGAACATAAACTAAATAAACTAAAAATCTCAATGATTAGTGAATCGAGTACTAAATTCAGAAAAAAAATACTAAACTTAAATGAAACAATTAAATGTTAGAATAAATGAATGAATGTCTTAAAAAAAATGATAACTGAATATATTCAATGAGATATCGGAAATTATACCATTTAAAATACACAACGTAAGCACTAATTTTTCTAGTTTTCACAATAAGTAAAATATCAAAAATCATATTATAGACAGATACATTTCACTATTGATAAATCCCGGTTTTCCGCACAATTTAAGTTTTCTGAGAAAAAGTAATAGACACAAAAGTAGTCTTTATAGTGTTCAACAACCCATACAATACTTTTCTTTCGCAATTTCAATATTTATATGACACCATAATTTTCTTTAATGTATCCCAACTTTGAACGTTATTTTCGTATAATTTACTTCGGATTCAAATTAACTTTGTATTTATTGTCATATGTAGGACATTCGAACCTATTTTGTTTTCAATCGAATCAAGACATTGGTGTGTCAGTCTCAGAAAGTTTAGCTTATATTCAGGAACAAGGTATCCCTGAAAGATAGGAACACAGAATACGATAATATTAAACAATGCCATTGATTTATTTGTTCAACGAGGCCTAGCCCAACGTAATGTGTCAAATGGTTCCAAGCTTGGTTCTTAGTCCGATAGAAGAGGCGTTTGTTAGATAGTCCAGAAGTTCTGCGCTCCAGGAGGTCTCACGCTCAGGGCGTAAATAGTATTCAACTCACTACTACAAAAATATTATTTGCTTTAACGCTGTTTCCTTTGAGTGATTTTCATGTTACTGATTTAAATCATTTGTTTCGTCCGTATTTTGAGTCCTAGCTTTTCACGGTTTCTTCGAAAAAAATATATTTTAAATACTGAGCTTCAGTAACGCATTTTAGTCTAGTGAAAGTCGAGAGATTTTATATCGAATCGCAAATGTTGGGAGATTTATATTCATGAATTGATTGCCGATAGAGATAAAACAGCTAATAAAATGACTTTCCAAGCCCAACGGAGTATTCAACAGTTCAAAACCATTTTTGCTTTGTTCATTCGGTTTCCATATCGTATCTGTTAAATCAAAACGATTTATCATATGTTTTACACACACATAAACCCATGTTAGCTTACTCGAAAGAAAGAACAAAATTCAAATCGCAAATCTGCAACTGATACTCTCTCCTTAAGTTATTAGATTTTTGGGTTCATCTTTGAAGATAAATCCCTGTGTATAGCTTAAACTAGGAAGCTGATGTTTCTGCATTATTTTCCACTTTTTAACTTACGTTGCTAGTACATAGCTTAATTTGATTAGTTGATTGCAATATCTCGTTGAACTTAGTCGCTAAACAAACGATATGATATGCAAAAAGTTTCGAAGAAATGAGAATAAAAAGTGCTAACTATAATATTAGATGCTAGATGTTAGTTGTTATGAAGATAATCAGAAAACTAATTTCCACAAGTTGCCGCCCCTGATTTCATTTCTTTACTGCACGATCTCTAATTCACTTATATTTACTTTAGCTATTTTACCTCTTATTTATCCCGGAATCGTATCCATATAGTTTTTTTCTTATTTTGTAAATAATATCGGTATAACCTTATTCACAACATGTTTGGGGAAGTTCTCTGTGTTTTTTTTCTGATAATATTAGGATATATTTTTAAATCTTTTTAATTACCGCGAATGACTTATGTATAATGTTTCCATGTTCAGACATTAATCAAAACGCACTTCTTTTGCATTCGGCTGTCTTCCTCATAAAGAAAAGAACTATATTTACATAATATCGCCGTCTTTTAAATGAAAATTGTTTGCCATGTTTCTTATTTTTTTATTGAATTTTTAAGGTTTATTTAATGAGAAAAATAAAAAAAATATGGAACAAAAAAATCAATGAATTATATACTGGGATATCATGTACAATAAAATAAGTAAAGAAAAGACAGTTCTTTTGATATTAGCTTTTCGCATATATATACAATATTTTCATTTTTCTGTTTGTTTTTCTTTTCAAAATACACTTATACACACATAATAAATATATTTTAAATTAAGTAAAAATAATATTTGATATGAGGGTAAATATCATAATTTGATTTTGTTCAGCTCTTATGTCCCCTCTCATTGTCATTATTCAACATAGATTGCCCAGGATATATAGGAATATTGATATGTAAGAATTGAATAAACTAAGAATGAATTGCTAATTTAACCACGACTTTCCTTTTCAGTGACTCTTCTTTTTCAGTGGGAACAGAGAGTGTAGGGTAAGTATGCCGTCGCGAGGGTAGGGTTTCTGCAAATCCGCTGAAGTCGGTTTCGCGTCGCGCGCGGTACGCGGTACCTTTGCTTGTTTCGCCATTTCTTTAGAGTAGTTTTCTTCGGTTTAAGTTCGAGTAGTATATTTTTCGGTACCGCGTCGGTGAATCGGTAACGCGCCTGTGGATTTTTGTAGCGTTTTTGATTTGAGATCTGTGGATAGATCCCATCCAGAACTAACGTAATGTAGGTTTCTCGTTCTGGATGAGTGAATGTTGACGCGTTTAGAAAACGGGCAATTTCAGGTGACTGAAATATTGTAGTTGAGCGTAATCCATTCGGAGACCCGCGACCGAAATCCTCTCCGAACTAGCTGGCCGACAAGCAGTCACCGCGTGAATGGATTACGGTGCACGGATTGGTTGACCTGTTGGTACCATCCGTTGGCACTACTCAGACTTAACGTCTAGAACCGATGAGAGGTCGGTTCCGCGTTCGAGTTGAAGGTAGAGAAAGAAATTCATTACAATTCTACTGGTCCGCTAGATGGGCGGATACTTGGGCAGCACTGAAAAATCCTTCTTAAGTACCAAAGTTCCTGATGCGGATTTTGAGGGACTAGCCAAAGGACTATAGCCTACTCTATGTCATGAAGGAAGGTCGGTGGAAGATGGAAATCAAACTCTATTTTATTCAAAGCTCTTTCTTTGGCCCTGAATTGTGAAACATCTCGTATAATACGCAGCTGGGGCTGGAGTTTCCAAATGAGCCATGCTTAATTGGCTATGTGGATAATGTTAAGGTGCTAGTCGCTGAACGTACCGTTGAACATCCGCAATGTAGGCTTGGTATAATAATGTACCGAATTAAAGCTGGATGACTACTCTTGGCTTCAGCCTTGTACTAGAAAAATCCGAAGTCGTCACTCTGATAAAGAAAAGAATTCGCAGAGTCAAAGCTATCAATATGAGCGAAATACTAGTAGAATTAAAACCAGCGGTAAAATACATATAATTGGGTCTATTGATAAACTCAAAGATAATTCCTCCTAGTAAATCAAGGCAACAGCTGATAAAGCCACAGGGAGCGTAAGGGCATTTGCACGTTTAATAGCCAAGATATGGGGACCTTCCTCATCAAGAAGACGACCCATGGCAAGCGCAGTGCAGCATGCACTACTTTACGTATCGGAAATATGGGGCGACGCTCGCAGCAAGCGGCTGCACTGAAAGGGCTGCCACAGTTGTAGGGACAAGGAGCGCTAGGAATTGCACATGCATACCACATAGTCTCCAAGTCGACAGTGTTAGTCATAGCAGAGGTGATACCCATCACCTTCCCTGCTAGAGAGCGAGCAATTATTTAATTACGTAGAAGCAAAAGTAATGGCGGGGTAGTCGCAAGAGAGGGAAGGTAACGCACTCTCTGCGATTAGCAGCAACATTGAAAGAGTGGGAAGATGTACTTTATATCTTATCCCTGAATTTAGGTAGTAATTTGATCGAAGGCATGATGCGATTCACTTTTGCTTAACAGCTCTCTGCATGTTTTATGTAGAAATATTGTGCCTACCATATATTTTTTAGCCGCAAAAATAGGACAGGCTTGTTACGGGAACCGCAGTCCAAATATTGCTCGGTTCGTGTTCCGTCGTTCCTCTCTGTGTACTGTAAATGACAACATACATATACGAAAAGCTGCGAATTGTAATTAAAGCATCTGTGGGCGCGGTGTCGTATCATGGATTAGCAGAAGTGGGTGTGTATCCATACTCGTATTAAGTATCAAGCATATACACACAAGACTTCGCAATCGGTTACATGCATTGCAAATCCAGCGAAAGCTTAAGCGTTGTGGTTGCACCAGTCACAAAGAGATGGCACTAAATACGTTAAACTGTTTTGTTGTTGAACTTTGATCTTTTTTAAATGGTAAATTTTCTTCATTATTCTAGTTGGTAAGCAATAAAGTCAGCATAATTAAAGTATAAAAGAAAATTAAAGACACAAGAAAATCGAGAAGTATTTCTCCATTCACTGGCTCAAGGCGTGCGCCCGAGCTTATTCTATCCCAAGGCACTTAGCCCGGGATAAGTGAATTTAGGATACGTTCAACTGCGTACTCAAGGCATCCGCCCGAGTATCAGCGCCCCAATGCAGTTATGCCCGGGGCCTGCAGTTGAACTAGTAATTGATTGATTTATCAATCTGACTGCGTACTCAAGGCATCAGCCCGAGTATTAGCGTCCCAAGGCTTTGTGCCCAGGGCTAGCGGTTGGATTATAATCAGTTGATTCGTTAGTATAACTGCGTGCTCAAGGCGTCAGCCCGAGCAACAGTTAAAGCTTTAATTGATTGGTGTTTCAAATATGATATCAAGCAATATCATACATTTCCTTCAAATAACAAAAATTATCAAAGTAAATTTATATCGCAAAAATTGTACAAGCTCCATTAATGCTTGTACTTTATACGTCTCTGTAATAAATTATTAAAAGAATTCAATAGCGAAATATGTTATTAATATTAATATAGTCAACTGAACGTGTTATTATATATAACCAAACAAAGAATAAAATGAAACTTAAATCATTAAACTAAAACACTCTTTTACTGATCTAGTTGGCGAGTATAAAGTAGCAGATAAGTATCATACTGGAATATCTCTCTCCCCGGGAGCCTTGATGTGTATATAGGATACACATCATATCAAGCTCCCTGCGCATGCCAGTATACATAGGGTGTACTGGTATTGTGCAACAGGCTGCGTGGTAATATCTTCAATAAAGTCGGAGCATTCTTCCTGGAGAACCTAATCGGAAAGATGTTTACATCCGTTGACAAATGGAACCGCATAGCACATTATATACGGGCCGTCCAGGAGGACAGAAAAGGCGTACTTAAGTACCAAGAGACGTCAAGGGCAAGATATCTCATTTCTATTAATCCCTTCTCCCTCCTTACTTCACGCTAGGAAGAAGATTTCTGGATCCTGAAGAAGCCTTTAGGAGAAGTAATGTATGGCCTAGCCTAAAATAATGTGCTTAACGGTACTAGGCTAGGTTCTCAGCTGACAGAGGAGGTGTTCAGTGGGTAGCCCATATTGTCTGGTGTCCTTGAGAGTTCCATACTCAGGGCGTAAATAACTTTCACCTCTCAGTCACAAAAAAAGATAGAAAACCACAGGAGGCCTACAACAGGTTCAATCAAAAGTTTTTATTTCTGACCAAATAGAGTGAATTTTCATCAAATCTTACGGAAAAAGATCTTTTCTTCGAGGGAATGTAGCTGACTTAGTTGAAGAATGTTAACATTTACAATGTCATCTTTCTTCTGAAAGGATTTTTGTGAAACAAGATTCTGGATTGTGCGAATTTTTTTTTTAACATGTTTATCCAAGCCTGGATATGGCAGTTTGCATGAATTAATGCACATAAGCGACAAATTTTTCCGATGAGAGAAGCTTTCTTGCTTAGAGTGGGTGAAACATTACCTTAGAGCTTTCTTAAGCCAAGAAAAGCTAAACGCCTTGGCTTTTTTGTGCATAGAGCCAGGAATAATGAACAAAATTTCATAAGACGATATAATTGATGATTTTCGAATAGTAATTCAGGAAAAAGGTATTGTAAAACAAAGAAGATTATTTCCTAAATTTTTTAATTTTAGCTTGGTGCTATCAACCAGAACGATTACAAGCAGGGTTGGATTTATTCTATAACTTAGTTAATTGAATTTCACTGTCATAGTTAGTCAAATTCTTCCCTGAAAATTGAATATATTATTTTCTAGCTATAAGTATCTTCTTCTTCTTTGTAGCACTACAGCCCCTCTCGGGCCTCCGCTTAGAGATAGTTAGAGCATCTCATTTTCATGTCCGTATTGATTTTTTCGGAAGTTGGTTTGGTCAGTACTATGCTCCCGTGTGCTAGCTCAGCGATGATATGATCTGATTAAATCAGTACATACCACCACTGAGTGAACACTCGTAGTCTGTCCGAAAAATCCCCTGAACTAAATCACGTTGCTCCAAACGAGATTTGAACCTGGGACCTTCGGCTTATGCGTTCATGCTCTAACCACTAGACCACACAGACTACCACGCTATTTACCTGAATTAAAACGAGGACGCGTGGTAGTTGCCTGCGAGAAGAGGTAGTGCTCACTCAATAATTGGCAGCAGTCTCGGGTGAATTGCACGAATGGAAGGTGAATTGTACACCTCATCCCGGTTGTGAGATCGTGGTTAAATCGAAGGCATAGTGTGGCTTACTTCTATCTGACCCAGGCTTTGAGCTGGCGTGGGTGTTTTCAGTCTTATCTGCACAAGGTTGGTAAGCCACAGTCCCCCGAGTGTCGGCTTTGTCCAGGAGGGGAAGATAATGCCTGCCACACATTTTTTTGCGCGCATAAACTGGACCAGGCTGCGACGAGACCTCTACAGGGAGACGAGAGAGCTCACTTCGGATAATATAGTGGCGGTGATGCTTGAATCGGATGACAAATGGAAACAGGTGACACATTATGGGGCGGGCAGTCCTAAAACAGAAAACGGACTCACGTCGGACTGAAGGATCGTTTATCTGGCGATAATTCTTCCCTCCTAGAAGACGGGACCCTCACCGTGAAGGCGCTCACGGCATAACAAAACGAGACCTGGCCCGAAATAATGTGTCAAAAGGTTCCAGGCTGATTTTCCGGGTGGACAGGAGAGTTGTTTAGTGGCTAGTCCAACCACAAAAATAAAAACATTAAGGTTTTAGGAGCTGTAAACCCACCCTTGGTATGCGAGTTATATGTGATCAAAAGTTCGGTACAATTTCGATTAATACAAATCAGTGTATTCGAGGTATCCTAAAGAAACTCGGAACGGAGGATTATGATGTAATTGAAACTCCAGTGGACGTAAGTCAAAAATTAACTTCCGATTTATGTCCACGGAAAAATACCGTATCAGGAAGCTGTGGGTAGCATTTTGTTTGCATCGTGAGTGTCTCGCGCAGACATACAGTATGCAGTAAATAGTGTTGGCCGTTTTAACTCCAATGCTCGTAAGTTACATTGGATGGCCATCAACCGAATACTCAGATACCTAAAAGGGACAGTTGACCTGAAGTTTTTTTATGAATGGAACGGGAACATTGACTTGCGTGGTTTCTGCGACTCGGCCAACCAGTGATCCGAAAGATCATCGTTCGGTCACAGAATGTGTATTTCTTCTCATGAATGGAATCATCTCCTGGAACTCCAAAAAGCAACCAACTATTGCGTTATCAATGACCAAAGCAGAATTCATGGCAGTGTCGGTGTCTACACAAGAAGCTTCGTGGATCAGCATTTGCATCGTGAAATTTTTAAGGAAGATATCGATTGTACTATAAAGTGTGACAACAAAAAGACTATACACTTGGAAGGTACAACGTCTCATCATCCATGAACGAAACATACAGACATTTGGCACCATTTCTTGCGTGAACATCTACACAAAGGTAAAGTCAAATTCAACTACGCCAAATCAAGCAACATGCTGGCAGATTTTTCGACGAAGCCCGTAGCTGCAAAACAACATAATTTTAATCATAATATGGCAAATTTAAACTGATTATTTAGTGGAGGTGTTGTGAAGAAATAATAAATTTGCCATAATTGCAATAAATGAGTTAACTTTAAGAACTGAAACTTAGAACACTGGTCACATATTTTTAGAAGATTGAACTACATAGACGAGTTGTCATATCATGTGCTCTCTCTCTCTGTCTACTTCCTTCCGGACAATAAACAAATTATCTCGATAAGCCTGTTTTAAATAACTTTATTCGCAAAATTCACGCGCATCAATGGAAACCCAACTAATCAAGAGTTACCTACAAAAGTCATGGAAATTGAAATCTGGCTGGCTGAAAAATAAAAGAATTTTGCAAACGCCACTTTTGGAAACTATCGGTATCAGCATAGGACTATCGGTGCTGTGGATAGTGTAATCGATAGTTTGCCTTCAAGTTAGACCTCAATAAAAGCCTCCTTACGAAACTTTTTCCGCTTCTTCTACAAAATTTACAATACCAAGTAATTAAAAAATTAATACCTTAATTATATAGTTTCGATTCATTGTAAAATTTTTAGTGCTTTGTTTTGAACAATCTATATCAGAAAAAGACTCACGCATCCAAACTAGTGTATTAAGAAATTAAAGTAAAATCACCATTTTGAAACATATTCCTGCACAATAAACTCCAATTTTCATGATAATTTGCAAAAAACTCTTCTCAAAGCACTTTCAACATTCACCAATCTCGGAAAGACCAAAATGAACGCGGCGAAACCGAAAAAATCACCTTGAGGATCATTTTAATTAATTAATAGCGCACCTAATTATGAACTGATCAATAAATTATCGCAATTACACTTTTCAACGAGACCAGCAAGAACCGATTCGTCACTTAAACCGTACGCAAATTGTGAGAATGCCTATCCATGTATTCTAACTACTTCATTACGAACGACACTATTAGAAACGGTCACGTCAATGTTTGATGTGTGAAATTAAACTGTAACGTATCTATTCTTCTTGAAAAAAAACCGCAAACAGAATCGATTCTAATCGTCCAGAAAAAGCCATTTAAGTATTCTTTAATCTCTATAGGTAGAACGCAGCTCTAAGAACGGGCAAAAAATCTTAGGGTACAATGGAATCGCCTCGAGGGGAAGGGTGAATGTCGTCGCCTTCGGTGGCTCTGCACACCTCTTCACTCATATGTGGTTCTAGTCGCGGCTGCGACGACGCTACATTGGAGTGTTTAAACTTCTTATCGCCGAAATAATGGATTCATTCAATTTCGACTTCATTCGATAACTTTTCGGCAATACATCTAGAACATAAGTAGTAGATTATAGAATTCAGAATATCTCCTTAAGCTTCCCCAACAAGATATGATCGGGTGTTATCACGCACAATATACAGGCAAAATACATTTGAATAATCAACAAGCGTGAATTGCACAGACCACTCAGCGTTTTTCCAGGGCGCTGCAAGTCCTTCTTGAGTTCAGTGCATAATGACTGATCCTACTCTCCTATGACTATAATACCATCAACTTGTTCATTAATCTCCGCCAATTCCTGAAAGATGAAGCTGCCCAGAAACAAGTGGAGATCGGATCCACCGATACGGATATGGTTTGAGCGCAGCGGATTCAGCGGAGCTTGGCATGCATCCGCATCAGCAGGTGATCGGTGCAGGCATTTGCACCATCAAATGCATATCCATGCGAGGTTTACCGTTTAGGCCAGGTCCACCACAATCTCCACGCCAACATCCCAATGGCCTGCAATAACGACATGAGCAGCATTTGATGGAAATTAGCAACAAGAGGGATTGCATTGCATTGCATTCTTCAGAACGATCCATCATCCAATTGCTGGCGCTGTCGTTAATTCTTGTTCCTCGCAACACACCACACTCAAAAAGAAGCATATACAACGTAATGGGAAGAATAGACGTCTTTTTGTTCTTATCATATCTTTTTAATGGCTGGGTTTTGTTGTTTAAATAATTAAGCTTATGACGCGAATTAATCTATCATCAATCGGTTATGAAAAAAGAACGACCGCACCAACCTAAAAATGAGAAATTTATTGCAAGCTGACTATCTCTTGATAAATTGTTATTCCAATTGTTAGTTAAATACGAATATGAACGTTAGAGCAGTTTTGTACTTGACAGTTTGATAGCACTGAATTTATCAATGAAATGTGATCCAAAGTAGTTATTAGTTCACGCATCATTACTTCGGCGCCCATCTAAAGCGAAATTTTTTGTACTTTACCCAGCAAATTATCGTTCTTAATAAACAATATCTAATGTTTACAATTTTTTTTCATTCTCAGCCCTTTCGCAAATGAAGGACGAATAAGTCTCAAAATATCTCTAAGTATTTTAACCGTCACGGTATGCATTGCAATCGCAGACCTAAGATAATGGCAGAGGTAGCAGTGACCCGGCTTGGCGTACAGAGGTTGGCTAGCGCTCAGTCGTGGGTCCTTCCAGGGTATCCTCTGCTCGTGCTGGGTCACATTGCAAAGACTGATAAATTAAACAAGGAAAGGAGAGAGAAGATCGTGCCGATACTTGGGTTTTATTCATTTGCCTCGATAATTCACAAAAAAACAACACAGTGTGCGTGGTTTCCAAGCGCGACAGAAGTGAAACGTCTTTGCTTATTAAGTGTATATATATATAAATATATATATATATATATATATATATATATATATATATATATATATATATATATATATGTATGTATATGTATATATATATATATATATATATATATATATATATATATATATATATTTATACCCTAGCTGGCTCAAGGGGTAGAGCGAGGGACTCCCACCGGGAGTTGCCGAGTTCAAATCCCATGCACGGCTTTTTCATCAATAAAAAGTGTGTCCATCTAGCTAGGGTAGATTGTTCATAGAGAAATGGTAATCCCAATGTACAATGAGACAGCGTGGTAAGGAATGTATTTGCCTTTGACTCGATATACCCTGAGGCGATTGTAAGAGTACTATACAATCAAGGTATAAATAAAACATACGTGGACACGCTCTCAAACATCTACAGGAGCGTCAAAGCAAAGTTCAAAGTGTTTGATGACACGCCAGAACTCCCCACACAAAAAGGTGTCAGACAAGGGGACACAATCTCTCCAAGGCTATTCAATGCCACCCTGGAAAACATCTTCCGAGAACTAAAATGGGAAGAGAACAGCCTAAAAATCGACGGAGAACGCATCAATCACTTAAAATTTGCCGAAGATGTAGTCGTAATTGCTCAGAGCCAAGAAGAACTACAACTCCTCCTAAATGAGCTTAGCGAAGCCAGCGAAAAATTCGGCCTAAGAATGAACCTGAGTAAAACTAAGGTTATGCCCAATGAACATCTAAGAGGTCAGGTCGAAATAACACTGAACAACACCAGGCTAAAGACAGTAGAAGAATATATCTACCTAGGCCAGCTAGTACATAAATCCAGAGATATAACACCTGAAACAAATAGGCAAATCAAGCTAGCATGGAGTTTATTCGGAATTTAGAATGAAACTCCGCTTGAAAAAGAAAACGTTCGAACAATGTATCCTACCTGTCATGACATACGGCTGTGAGACATCGACGTTAACAACAGGAGTCACACGGAAATTATAAGTAGCACAAAGAGCAATGGAAATGTGCATGCTAGGCATCACTAAAAGAGACCGTAAGACCTTGACTTGAATAAGAGGAAGAACCAAAGTGGCAGATGTAGTCGATAGAATTAGGTCACTAAAATAGCAATGGGCCGGACACATAGCAAGGCTAACTGACAACAGATGGACTGCCAAGATCACACAATTCCCGGTACGATGGAAAGTGGCGAGGCTCGTGCTGATCAGCAAGGGGAAGGGAAATCCCGAAACGGCGTCTGCATACCGCCCGTTATGCATGCTAGACACGGCTGGGAAAGTGCTAGAGAAACTCATCAAGGGAAGACTCACTGACGCGATTCGTGCTGCTGGGGACCTATCTCCTCGGCAGTACGGCTTTATAGCAGGACGTTCTACCATTGATGCGATTGCAGAGGTGGTGAACGCGGTCCAAAAAGCAGAGGCATATAGTCGCACCAAGTGATGGATCGTCCTGTTGGTGACACAAGACGTCAGGAATGCCTTCAACTCCGCTAGATTGGTGGATATTCTGGACACGCTGGAAAACTCTTTTCAAGTTCCAGAATATCTAATGCGGCTTTTGAGGAACTACCTAAAGGACCAAAGCCTGCTCTACGACACGACACAGGGCCAACGAAGGATGGAAATTACATCTATCTATCTCATTCATTCAGCTCGCCTTTATGTAGGGTCTCTACCTATTCACCCATTTCTCGTACGTTGGCGAATGTTCTACCGAGAGGTACCGGGTAGATTCGAGCAAATTAATGAATGGAGTGACGTCACTTGCAGATGTTGATCATGCTTGTTGGGTTCTCGTGGGTTCGAGTAAATTCATTTGTTGACATTCTTAATGATTATGAAAACAATTGCGACAGCAGCTCGCAGAATTATTTGTACATGTAATTATTTGTACATGTAACAATATATATATATATATATATATATATATATATATATATATATATATATATATATATATATATACGCAAATTAATGTTAGGCCGATGCAATTTCGATGGGGCTATTTATTTGATTTTTCTGATTGGACTTTTGTTACTACAGAGTTCACGGTGAGTGACAACACACTTGCTTTTACTAATTTAACGAATATTTCGAGCACTCTGTTCGGGAAATAAAGTTCGCAAAAGTTTAATACTGATTGCGTGAACGTAATTGAAGTGTATTGAAATGAAACGGAAACTAAGATGTTGCAAATTGAAATTACATTCCGTTTTCACAACTATCGTTGTGAACTCGCTTCCGCGTCTTTATGTGTTTCTTTTCGATTTCGGTACACAAAACAGTCACTGTTTGAGCCTAGTCGACCTGCAGCTGGGTATGCCCATTTTGCACGTGAAGGTTTGGTGTTCGTTAAATAAGGAACCATAGCGTCTAGAACACGTGGATCCAACGGCGTCGTAGCTTGTGCATCCGCGTACAGCGGACATCCTTCCAAAACTTCCTTGCATGTATTCTTTAGAAAATTTGAAGACATTATACAATAAAAACGAATAGAAAAATTATTACCAATTACGAAACACCACCTATCACGCCAACATCTAGTTTTGAGCTGCTCCACATCACAGGCTCGATTTCCTTTAAGCTGTGTATTAGCAATTACGTAAGTAACCTTTCACACACAACTAGAATCTTCACAAAAATTACACTTGCATCACGTAACAATCAGATGTGCTCACACAAGTACCAGGCGTTTTCTTCACCATACTGCCGACGTCAAGTGGCGGTTCAGTGGCAGAGATCAACTCACCAAACTGCCAATGTCAAGTGGCGGTTCAGTGGTAGATATCTGCCATCCAACATTTTCCCGCTGATTGCAATTATGTGGGGATGACAGATGACTGTTTGTGGCATAATATTACCAGCCAAATACGCATACGCGTTGCGGGTGCATTTTGCGGCTGACTATGCATATACATCGACTGATACATTTGCTGATATATCGAGTAGTTCGCGGGGGTGAACTGCTCGATTAATATAAATATTCATACAAAACAAAATTTTTTTTTTCAATTAATAAATCTACAAAAAATCGTAGCACTACAGCCCCTCTCGGGCCTTCGCTTCCTGCAACAAGCGCCATCAATTGTCTTGGTCCATTGACCGCGTCCTCTAATTTCAAAATCCGAGCAGCGATGAATTGTCTTCGTCCACCAGGTCAGACCAGCGTTTCCTCGGTTTTTCCACAAGTCTCCGCCCGTCAGCTCTCTCAACGAATACCTTTTTGATTCACACGGCCAGTCCATTGTAGCTTCCGCAGTCTTACAATCGTTGAGACCTCCTGCCCGTCAAAAATTTCATACAGCTCATGGTTGTTTCGAATTCACCATTGGTCCCCGTCGAGTTGCGCACCAATTATCCCCCTCGGGACCTATCGGTCAAAAGCGTTAAATATATATATATATATATATATATATATATATATATATATATATATATATATGTATATATATATATATATATATATATATATATATATATATATATATATATATATATATATATATATATATATATATTATATATATTCTTTGCAGATACTTGGGTTATGGTCAATGTTCCGTAGCACAGGTCGTATCACAGATTTGTATACTTGGAGATTTGTTTTCCTGTGACTGCAGCTGGTCTTCAAAATCGTCAAAACTGAATAAAATATTTTATTTACGAGCTGTGTCCTCCAGCGTATTTCATCTCTTTCATTACCGGTTCTCGTTATTTTGACGCCTAGCTTCCGCAGTCTTACAATCGTTGAGACCTCCTGCCCGTCAAAAATTTCATACAGCTCATGGTTGTTTCGAATTCACCATTGGTCCCCGTCGAGTTGCGCACCAATTATCCGCCTCGGGACCTATCGGTCAAAAGCGTTAAATATACATATATATATATATATATATATATTATATATATATATATATATATATATATATATATATATATGCATATATATATATATAAATATATATATATATATATATATATATATATATATATATATATATATATATATATATATATATATATATATTGTTACATGTACAAATAATTCTGCGAGCTACTGTCGCAATTGTTTTCACAACAATGAAGAACACGAATTTACTCGAAACCACGAGAACCCAACAAGCATGATCAACATCTGCAAGTGACGTCACTCCATTCATTAATTTGCTCGAATCTACCAGGTACCTCTCGGTAGAACATTCGCCAATGTACGAGAAATGGGTGAATAGGTAGAGACCCTATATAAAGGCGAGCTAAATGAATGGGGGGATTCATTCATTCGACCGCGATAAGAGCTGCGATAGTGTGTTTCGTAATAGTGAAGTGATTTAGAAGACAATTGCGATAAGAAATTTATGGACTAGCGTTAGATTTTTTCATAGTGAAAATTAAAATTAGTGAAAGTGTTAAATTGTTAAATTGTTTATTGTGCATTTTTGTAATTAAATAAATTCTTTTAACTTAAATTAAAAGACATTGCGTTTTCAATTTCCCGGAACATTAAAATTATTGGCCGTGAACCGAAAACACGCGACAATATATATATTAATATATATATATATATATATATATATATATATATATATATATATATATATGCATATATCTAGATATATATATATATATATATATATATATATATATATATATATATATATATATATATATATATGCATATATCTATATATATATACATATATATATACATGTATATATATATATATATATATATATATATATATATATATATATATATATATATATATATATATATATATATATATATATATATATATTATTTGCAGATACTTGGGTTATGGTCAATGTTCCGTAGCACAGGTCGTATTACAGATTTGTAGACTTGGAGATTTGTTTTCCTGTGAATGCAGCTGGACTTCAAAATCGTCAAAACTGAATAAAATATTTTATTTACGAGCTGTGTGCTCCAGCGTATTTCGTCTCTTTCATTATCGGTTCTCGTTATTTTGACGCCTAAATAGACAAATTCGCCCACATTTTCTATATTGTATTTTAGTAGTGTGATATTTGTCTACGACAGCGTCATGAGCTTTATTTCACTCTCAATGGTTTGTAGCCCTACTAGTTTTGCTTCGCTTTCAAGTTACAGGAAAAGTTCTTTGGTGGTTTTTAACGACCGTGAAAAAAAATTGATGTCGTCCACATCACTCGGCTCGACTTGTGTAGTATTGTACAGCTTGTATCGACAGGTAGCTTTCTGATGACATATTCCAGAGACAAATCGAATAGCAATGGGACCAGCCCATTTCCCTGTTTTAGTCCGATATTTGTTAGGTTGTTGACATCATTGTCGTTTGGTAAGACGGACTAATTTGGCTAGGATAAAAAGCAAAGCATTATTTGGTACAGTACGTTACAATCAATACTGTCGTATGCTTGCTTAAAGTCAACGAAAATTAAGTGCACGTCTTTGTTGAACTTGTAGCATTTCTAAAGTGCCTCCTTGACTGTAAATAATTGGTCTATCGTCGACTTACCTGCTCTAAAATCACCTTGATACTACACAACAATACTGTTGGCGTTTGATCTGATTCTGTTTTTTAAGATCTTCGAAAATATTTTTTACATCATACAAAGTAGTGATATGCCTGTACACCTTTTTTTGTGGATAGTATGTAATTTAGCAAACTATAGCCAAATAAAATAAATGTTTCCTTTCACATAATAACATTCAATTTCTTACTTACCCTTTTGTATTAAAGAGTACTCGACTACGGTAGTGACGAGGCGACACTTGTGTTGTGAATAGCTCGAATCAAACTATCATACCATCTCCGTTCCGGTAATGCTTTGGAATGCCTCGGAATACGTTCAAAGTTTGCACCATTTGGTTAGTGGTGTCAGTTCGGTTGAGATCTACTCCCAATTGGCGCTGGTCTAGCTCTGAACACTTGTTCCCATAAAGGTTTGTGTCAACCCTCACATAGCCTTCCTGCTCTGCAATGATAGCCATGAGAACCAAAAGGAATTCTCAGCTACAAAATATAAAACTTGATCAACAAAAAATAAGTGAAAATACAATATTAGCACGTTGAGAATGGTACCAATGACAACGAATACAATGACAGTGAAGACGGACACACAACGGAGAACAACGGACACCCTTGTCTAAATAGAAATTTCTGCGGCGTTTGGGCGCAGTAATAAATAACAGAATGTCCTAAAAATAAAATTAGGGAAGTCGGCAGAACGCGCCAGACGTCCGAGCGGTAGAAGAAAGTACAAAGAACCTCTAGAATCCGATGGTTACTGCTGTGACCACTACCAAACCAACCAAAGCAATGCCTTAAATTTTGAAATAACAATGAATCATCCTGATGTCTACTAAATGGTCATGGCAAAAAAAGAAAGGAGTGACGCCGTTTGCAATTTCACCGCCACCGTTGAAAACGTGGTGGAAGAACTGTACTTGGAAACGAAAACTGATGACCTCTCCCAAAAAAGAAGATCACAAAGTAACATATCCATTCAGCGGCACCAAGAAAAAAAGCGGGAAACGTTCTTAGAAGAAGAAATCAGCATACGGCTCGTCAAAAATCAGTAAAGGTGTAAATAAAAGGCTCCTTCAAAAAGAGGAGCTCCTAGATCCCATTGGACATCACCGGAAGAGCTGGCTTAAGACCGAAGCGAACCAGAAGGCCAAAGAAATGCAAAAGGCTAAAAAACGCTGAGATCCCAGTCTATTGGTTGCGGGAAGATAGCTCCCTCATCAAACATCATTAGAAGAATGGCGTCTAGTTCAATCAAAGGAGATTTGGATAAAAGAAGTAGGGAAGAGGCGCTTGATGGGCTTGGAACGCTAAATCAGGAGTTTTAGATAGTGCTGTCAAACGAAGCGAAGATGAGAAGATCTTTCAAAATGTGCATGAAAATAACGTTTGCACCAACTCCCAGGAAGAAGAGAGGCCTGCCGAACAGAAGAGAAGAATGCCACAAAGCAAAAACTGCTGATAAAAGACCAAGATGGCCGATCCTACGCAGAAATGCTGCGTGATATCAAAGGCAATGTAAGGCCCGAAGACATTAATACTCCTATTAAAGCTCTACGACCAACGCGGTTGGGCCACATTATGGTCGAATTCAGAGCAAAGGCCAACAAAAAAGAAGTATTCTGCGACGCAGTACAGAAGGTCCTCAGCAAAAGTGCAACTATAGCCTCACTGGCCGAGGTAGAATCAAAATGAGGCTGACATCAGAAAAAAATAGGGAACAATGTATGGCCATCATTGACTTGACCGGAAAGGAAGTCGAACAAAATCTGAATAAGGGCAAAATAAGAATAGGGCCTGTCTTCTACAGAATAAAGCAAAGAGCAGTGTCTCTTCAATGCTTCTCCACTGGTTATTCTCCTGCCTCTGTGGTCGTGAGTGTGTGGTTACGTATAGGTTTTGCAAGTCTTCTTCATACTGTCCTTATTTTGGTGTTCCCCAAGGTTCAATCCTGGGTCCCTTATTATTTTTTGCTTTTATAAATGTTCATCCTTCTTTATTAAGCTCTTTGTCGCTTGTCTATGCTGATAATTCAAAAATCTTTAGGGTTATACATTCCCTTGACGACTGCTTGGGCCTTCAGGCAGATCTAGAGTTGCTTGTTTCCTGGAACATTACCGATTTCCTTCCCATGAATATTGACAAGTGTTTCCTTATGTCCTTTTCCCACCATTTCCATTGCTTATTCAATCAGCAGTACTCCTCTTGGGGTTGTTTTTACCCACCAAGATCTTGGCGTTATTTTTGATGATAAATTTTGCTTTGATCACCATTTCTTCTTTATTGTTTCGAAGGTATCTAGAATGGCTGGTTTTATTGTGAGAACTTTCAAAGGCTCCACCAACATATCCTCTTGTATCTATCTATTTCTCTCACTGGTTCGCAGTCAATTAAAGTACTGTGCTCAAGTGTGGTGTCTTTATCAGTGTTACTTAATTGATGCTCTCGAGTCTGGACAGCGTAGATTTACAAGATCTCCTCTATTCCAATTTCATATACCATATGTTTCCTATAGTGAACGTCTATCACTCCTACACTTGCCCTCCTTTAGATCACGCAGGTCCTTCCTGGATGAATGCCTGCTCTACGATCTTTATCACAATCTGTTGTTGCTTACTTTGTGTAATAACATCTCTGTCTATACTTCTGGGCGTGTCAGTCGATCTTCAGTAACCTTTAGCGTCCCGTTTTCACGTACGGAAACTTTGCTTGATTCGCTATTTGTACGTTTGCCTCGGAACCACAACATTCTTGGTCTTAGTCCTATACCTTTAGCTTGTACGAACATAAAACTCGATTACAACGAGGTGTTCTTGAATTTTTCTATCATCATTAAGTTTCTCTCATATATTTACCTTTAAAATTTACTGTTTTGCTTTGCTTTCTTTCTTTAAAGTAATCTATCTACCTTGAATTTTCTTTAGTTATGTTTAACTTGCCTAGTTTTGTGTAATTGCATGACTATATTATAATTGGAGTTTTTCTGTATATATAGATATATCAATAAATAAATAAATAACACTGCACAAGTATGCAAACGATCCAATAAGAGCTTTTTATTCTACAAATGTGGTAAAATGAAACATACAAGAAAAGAGTGTACAAAAGAGCAAAACTGTATCCTTTTGAAGGATGCTGATCTAAGACCAGATCTTGGACACATCTTGAAATCGAGTTAATTTTGGGTTTTCTAAGAAGTCCTACCCAAGGTATCCTACAGGTAAACCTAAACCACAGTTCAGCGACCGAAAACCTGTTTGAGTAGCTTGTGAAGAACATGAAATACGACTTTTTGTGGCTGAGTAACATCACGATAAAAGCTCTGCATCACGGTATCCTGATGAAACTAGTACTACCGCCATCTGGTTATGGAACAATAATTTCCGGGCGGAGGGTTATTGATGGGGGGATGGTTTCGTGCGGGCTCAGTCCCCGAAGACTGCCTTCTCTAGCGTGCTTAGGTACACCAAGCGATGGATCATTTTGTTGGTGACACTGAACGTCTTCAACTGCGCCTTTTGAGAGACTACCTAAAGGACCGAAGCCCGCTTTATGACATGACAAAGGCCCAACGAAGGATGGAAGCTACATTGGATAGTGCCCAGGAATCTATCCTTGGCTCAGAACTACGGAGTATGTCTTACGATAGGCTACTGAGACTGGAGATGTGAGATGAGTCATACGTGATTGGCTATGTGGATGATTTAGCGGTTCTAGTCGCTGGACGCATCGTTGAACCAGCATAACTTAGGCTAGGTATGCTAATGCTCCGAGTAACTGAGATGACTGCGCGAAGTTTCAGTCTAGGTCTGGACAAAACTGAAATGGTCATATTGACAAAGAAGAGAGTACCTAGAGTAAGGACGATCAGTATTGGAGACATACTAGTCGAATTAAAGCCAAAATAGAAATTCCTGGGACTACTGATCGACTCGAAGATCAATTATTTTGAGTAAACCATTCGATTGTATCGGCTCTGAGTCAATTTATGGCCAACGTTGAGGACACCGAACCCATCAAGAATACGTCTCTTGATGAGTGCCGTTGAGTCAGTGCTACGATATGGAACAGAAATATGGGGCAATGCTCTCAGTAAGGAGGTATTCTGAAAACGCTTGTCATACGTACAGAGAAGAGGAGCACTCAGGATTCCATCTTTATACACACCAGTTTCTGATTAATCGGTGAGAGTTATTGCAGATGTGTGATACCTGTTGCCCTTCTTGCTAAAGAGCGTTGCGCTATTTACTTACGTCGAAGGGAGGATGTGAAAGAGACCGTTGCCCGCGAAGAGAGACAGCATTCGCTCAACGATTGGCAGCAGTCTTGGATGAATTGCACGAAGGAAAGTGGGACTGGACGCCTCATCCCAGATGTGAGACCGTAGCTGGATCGAAGGCATGGTGAGACTGACTACTACGCGCGTGGGTGTTTTCAGTCTTACCTGCACAAGATTGGTAAGTCACGGTTCCCCGATTGTTGGTTTTGTCCAGGAGAAGATACATTGTTTGCGTGCAAAATATCGGACAAGCTGCGACGGAACCTGTACTGGGAGACGCGAGAGCTCACCCCGGATAATATAGTCGTGGTGATGCTTGGATTGGTTGACAAATGGAACCATGTGGCACATTTTGTTCGATTAGTCCTTAAAGTTAAAAGGGACTCACAGCAGCAGGGGACGTTAGGGCTGGGGAATCGTTTGTCTGGCAATTCCTCTTTCTCCCTCTCTTCCCGCTGGAGCCGAGATCCCCCAGCTTGAAGGCGCCTCATGACGTAGCAAAACAAAACCTGACGCCTGAAGTAAATTTCAAACAGTTGCAGGCTAGTTTTTGAGGTTGACAGGAGAGGTGTCTAGTGAATAGGCTAGTCGCTCGTCAGCATAAGAGCCCCAGACTCAATGCATAAATGAGATTCACCACAGATTTAAAAAAACTAATAAACTAACTGCCGATTATCGTGTTTACGCATCTATTTATGACTAAGATATTGTTGATCCACGTGAATTTGGGAAATGGGAAAATAATTAGCTTTCAAATGGACATGTGCCGTCGAGTAATTTGCTGACCTATTGACTATGCCACTACCGTTGCGAATTCGTTGCATTTAGGTAAATGCAACGTTTGCATTAATAGAACAATGTTAGAATGATTTTCATTAGGATTTGGTGTCAGCGTATACATGACTTGCGACCTTTCGAAATGACTTGAAACTACTATGCAAATTTTTACCATAATTCGGTTTGGAAAGTTTTTCTTGTTCGGCTAACATTTCATTAAATGCTCGCGCCGAAAAATGTTTGGGGAGGGCTTATTCGCCTATGTGCGAAAGATTAAAATCCATTCGTAACAAATTACATACATAAAATGAGATAATTGTTTAGTATAAACAAAACGTGTTCCCAGCCTCGTAGAATGCAGCGGGAGAGGAAATGTACGTACGATTTGTGTTCCCCTCACGATTGGACACTTCCGATCAAAAAATCGTAGGACTAAGTATGTATGAGTACAACAACAAATGCTTTAGAAGTCAAAATTCATTCAACTTTGTTCTCAATGGTATGACTTCCAAGTTTCACATTTTGCCCTATAAAATCAATGAAATTCGACATTTGAGTAGTCTTATACTCGGTAAGTTTCACAAACATTTAATAAGGAAGTTGCAGCCATTTGAATTTTCTCTGATTACAGCTGTAGCGATGGGTTTTCCATCAAATTAGGCACTACAGTTTTGATATAATCATATTAAAATTTTCAGGTATGATGATTAACACAAATATCTTGACGTATTCATGATGTTAATGATTTTTGTTGAACTGTAACGAAATAGCGGTCGATAAAAAGACGGTTTAAATGTTTTTTTTTTAACTTTAAATCTCATTGAAGTGTTTCTTAAGTTTGTCAAGTGTTGATATTAACAGGTTTACTTTAAAAAAAACTGCAAAGCTCCAGGTATCAATGGCCTGCCAAATATAGTACTAAAAAATTTACCCAAAAAAGGAATAGCATTCTTATGCCACCTATTCAACGCTTGCCTTAGGCTCTCCTTCTCTCCATCCATCTGGAAACAAGCTCTAGTAATACCTATCCCGAAGCCTGGAAGAGATCCGCACTCTCCCGACAACTACAGGCCTATTATCTTACTACCAGGATTAGGTAAGCTCTTTGAAAGAATAGTCCTGGAAAGATTAAATAATTTAATGGCTAACAATAATATCTTACCTGATTTCCAATTTGGCTTCAGAAATAGACATTCGACAGAGCATCAGCTTTTCTGTGTTACGAAGGACGTCAAAGCAGCGATGTACAATAAATTGTATGTAGGTTTGGTGACGCTGCACATAGAAAAAGTCTTTGATACAGTCTGACATGATGCTTTGGTCTATAAACTTCAGAAATATAACACACCCCCATACTTGTTGAACCTTTTACAAGCATTTTTAACTGACGGAAAGTTCCAGGTCAAAGTAGGGGAAAGCATTTCCCCAATGAACAGTATAACTGCCGGTGTTCCACAAGGCTCCTGTCTAAGCCCATCTCTATATAACATCTATACGTCTGACTTCCCTTCTTTACCAAACTGCCAAGTTGCAGCTTTCGCAGACGACATTTGTATATACAGCATAGGCGCAGATCCAACTTCCATTATTTCCAGCCTTGAAACGGCGTTAGAAATAACTTATCAATACTACCATAGATGGAAAATTAAAATTAATGTTGCAAAAACGAAGTCAATATACTTCACCAGGAAGCGTAAGCCTGCTCAACTACCCAAGCGACCAATAAATGTTTTAGGGCAAACAATTCCCTGGAGTGAGGATCTTAATTATCTTGGACTTATATTCGACGAAAAACTAACCTTCAGAAGACATATTGAGCATATTAGCCCCAAAGCGTTTAAGGCCGTGCTTTCGCTTTACCCCCTTCTTAATTGTAATTTACGTCTCAACACCAGAAACAAAGTCCTCATCGGATCCAATGTGCTAAATATCTAGTAACAAAGCTTCAGATCACCCAAAAACGATACCTGAAAATGGTACCTAATAAACCGTTTTACTTCTCTTCGGAAAAGCTACACAGCCTTGCTGGTGTTAGTCCAATTTATAAGCTCGCTGCATCACGCCGTGACAAATTAATCGCGAAAGCAAATGATTCGCCCAATCCGCTAATTCATGCCCTGGCGAATTGAAAATCAGAAGTTGCTACCACCTATCTTTTGGCCGTAACCTAGCCTCATAGATTTTAGCTAGTTATAAGTAGATAGTTAAGTTATGTTAAGCTAGTAATAAGCTCAGTAGAGGCTTTTGCCTAAATTTTCTTCTAGCTAATTATAATAATCACATAGAAATACGATAATACGCATAGTTTTAAGTAATGTTCAAACGATGGTGAAATGACTGTCAGAACACATACTATATTATAAGGCCTCTGTATCGCATACATTCTAATAAAGAAAAATTACATATAAATTATATATAAGTGTTGATATCTGTGTTTTGAGTACAAAACCCTTGTGATAGGAGCATTCTTCTGTCTACCCAACTTGTTAGTTTTTAAACGCCATCAACCACCGGTGCAGAGACTATTCCTACAATTTCAAAACTAAGTTTGCACATTGAAGTCAAAGAGTATGAACAATATCTGAAATGGCTTTGAAAATATCGATCAATATTATCGAGCAGCATTTCATCAACCTGCAAACTGCTTTTCAATGAGCAGTGGAAACACATACTCGTAAGTCGATTACCTTAAAGCTATCACTGAAAATAGTGACCAGGTATCGTATAAATCATTCACATTGCGAGTGAAATCATGGAAAGACAATGCCGCGCAATACAAAAGCTTCACGATAGGAGACGGATAGACAGCCTGGCATAGCGCGCAGAAGGAAGATATTGAAGCAGTCCTCGCATCGCATAACGACCAGTCTTGAGTTGTTATGCATATTCGCGAATCCATTTCAGCGAAGGAGTCTGCGAGACGCGGATGAACAGGCACTTGTATTGCAGAGCATGTAAGAAAGTGCGCTTGGATGTAATGTTGTCCAATTGCAAAATCGCTTCCTCAAGCAACACCGTTGCTGGAGGAGACATTATTTTCGCTGCATCTGAAACAAATCGCCGTCAATCGCTTCGGCCGTGAACAGAAACGGGAAGAGGTTGCAGCGCGAAAGGCTCAAGAGTAACGGACGGACGACGGATGGACTTGCGGACAGACAACGGCAGCTAGAAGCGACCGACGGGATTGCTAAGGAGAGTGTAACAAACGCGCGATAACTTCAAAACACCCGACGACAACACAAGCAGGCGACATACACGGAATGTAGTAAGCCATGAAGACAATGCTCAACATATATTTACATTGTTCTATTGTTGTTTTACTTCATAAGAGAGACCGCGTGCCATGGATGCAATTCCATCCGCAGCAGGTCCGAGCCCGTCGGAGCTGTCTACCATCCCATACAAATCGCTTCACGGAACCTTCCAAGTACACTTGCGCGCAAGTGCATTTTCTTACTGTTGTCGCGCTGAGGTGCATTTTCTGCAGAAATTCTTCCCAGCCAGGATGATAGCGGAAAAGAAATAAGGCGGCAAAAATGAATGCGCCACTATAAAACGATTGAAAGGCTGCAGTGAAAAGGGCGCGGAAAAGACAATAAATGGAAATCAAACAATTAAATATTGGAAACGCTTGATCGCCGCAACAAAGTGACGTTGACGAATAAATATGACAGGATTACTCGAGAAAGATGAGTTGCAATGGAACTGCTGATAGTAGAACTGATGTATTTCCGGGAATCGTTTGATGCTCTTTAAAGGAGATATACTTTATTGCATTCCTAATTCAGGAGCTGTGATATTGGCCTGTGCTTAACCCGGCCTAAATGAACCTCTTTTCAATCGCATGTTCAATGAACCAGGGTAAATTTTACCAGGTTTTTTATTTCAATATATGTATTTTATTTTAAAAAGTTTTTTAGGATTTCGCACTAAAATACAAAACCCTATCACAATCACGACCTGTGTCCGTCTGTATGTCACACTACTTTTTCTCCGAAACTGTAGAAGCTACAGCCATGAAACTTTGTGGAAAGGTCAGAAGTGGTGACTTCTTGAAAGTTTTGGGGTGGAAAAATTTTTCAAAGGGGCTTAAAGGGGGTCTCCCCATATAGGGAGATGACCCTTCAAAAAATGCATTTTGTCAGCACTGTCTGGAACCCCTAATTTGGCGTTTTACGTATATACAATGCCTCTTCCTTCCTTCTGCGATCCCGGCCTCCTTCGATTGTTCGAGTACCCGTTATTTTATTTATGTTTGATGGTGGAGCTATCTGCGCGTGCTCTTTAGGCTGACAAATGTTATGAACGTACTCGCCAGATTACTGGTTTCCTTCTATGCATAGAAAGTATCGAATATTTTACAATGTGTTATGTATGCTGTGCCAAAGCGAATAAATATAAAAACCCTGCATTAAATATCTAAGAAACCTGTTCCCCTTAGTACATTCCATCTCGACCATTATGAGCTACTTCCTTTTGTTTCTCCTAAACGAAGGTATAAGTTAATTAAATGATATAAAAAATTTATTT
Organism: Odontomyia ornata; assembly: GCA_963969285.1. Lineage (NCBI taxonomy): Eukaryota > Metazoa > Arthropoda > Insecta > Diptera > Stratiomyidae > Odontomyia > Odontomyia ornata. The sequence goes on from OZ017743.1 coordinate 27,416,970, forward strand.
TTTAAAAAAATAGATCTTTATTACTTGAGAGTTAACAATAGACTGCCTATTCTAATTTACATTTTAACTGAACAAAATGATGAGCTGCAACGTGACGTGCCGGATACTTGCCAGACGGATTCGTCAGGTTTCAGCTGCAATTGGATCGCGCATTACCTTTCAGGTGTAATAGAATCATTAGCGATTTCGTGGGAACGACCGTTGAAAGATGAATTTTGCTGTTTCGATGAATTTTGCTGTTTCGCGTGTCTGTTCGGAATTTTAGGAATTTCATGGAAAATATGGAAATAGACTTATGGATTTTGCTCTTTTACTTGATTTATGTGGTTCGTTCCTTAACTCTTCCCCCCTTAACTTGAATGCCCTCATTCAACCTTAAAATTGTGGAATCCTGTAGATGCTGTGTGATTTTTTTAATTTCGCTGTGCGATTTTCCGAAAGGCATGATGAAGCTGATGAAACTATTGGTTCGGGCTCTCTTGAGGATGATTCGGCTGCAGGTTTCGTGTTTGAGTCTGAATTTTCGGTGGTAGCTTGATCCACTTGGATGATCAATTTCGATTTTGGTTTCTGTTTTGTGTAGGCTAATATTTTCAATGATATGAAGATTATAATCAAAGCTGTTATTGAGCTGTAAATAATCCATCGGTCTGTTTTTTTGTTCATCTCAATCAGATTTATCTGTTTTGTGTTATTAATTTGCATTTCCTTAATTAATTCGAGGGAGAGTATTTCAAGTATCTCGTCCTGTTTTACGTCGATATGTAGCAAGGGTGGTAGCAGCTGTACGTTCGATATACCCATTGATTTGTAAGTCTGGTTGTTAACTTCGACGGTCACGTTCTCATGTTTGATTATAAAACTTCCAATAAGGTATTGGGATGATCCGTTGATAACGATTTCTCCGCTGAAGCTGTTGAGGAGCAAGGTATCCGTAGCAATTTCTTCCACGATTGGAATATGATGGGCATTTGTCATGTTGCATTTAGCTTTTTTGCTTTTGAAAAGGAAGGGGATACAGTTTGAGTGGCTAATGTTTTTAATATCCTGGGATTTACATACAGAAAGTTTATTGAAATTTTTACATTTTCCTACTAAGCCGAAGTAATCATTGTTGTTTTTAAGAATATATTCATAGTCAATTTTAATTATGGAATTCATTTTTTTAATGGTTTTATAAGGAAACGTTCGTAGATAGCTTCATAAGTGGTTGGACAATCTACTATATAGAAAAAATGTGTTAAATTTTGAAAGATTTTCACATCAGAAAATTCCAAGGCTTCTTCTACATTTCCGTATGGAATGTGGTTATTACTGTAGGTATTTATAATTTTGTCTATTTCATACTTTGAAAGGATGTTCGAGTTTACCAGGTTAACTTTTGCTAATCTTATGGATTCAACTATATTTGACAATTCTTCTTTTACAATTCGTAATTTATATTCTGTACTTAAAGCTAGAGTAGTTTCGAAAACTTTATCCTTTTTTAAGACATTTAAAATTTCATCAGTTACATTAGTGATTTGATTAATTCTTTCATTGTATTCTTTATTAATGAGCACTTGTTTGTTATTATTATCCAACAGCTCATTCATTTTTCCCGTTAATAAAACAAGATCATCATGGTCGGGGTTTCCTGCAATGAATTTCCATGCGGATCCAATAAAATTTAAAGATCTTTTTGTTTTCTTTGGCCGAAATTTAATATTATCCAAAAGGTTCTTTGTTTGCGATACTTCGTGAGAAAGTAGTGGGAAAAATGGGTTGGATTTTGGGATATGGTCGGCAAGAAGGGCAGAAACATTATTAAGGAAATTATGGTATTGATCTATTTGAAGTATGTGCACAAGTTTGAAGCTTCCATTCTGGATTTTCGCAGTGCCTGTTTTGAGTGTTGCAATTTGAGAATTTGAGTAGTCTATAATCTGGATATTTGCGTCGATCAGACTGGATGAAAACCTGAAAAGAGAATCAGTTCCTTATGTCACTCTTGTGTATGGTTCGGCCGGTTTCAGTTAGAATGGTAGTTGGTATATTTTCCTTTACTATTTCCTTTTTGTACCTAGTAGTTAATTTTGATCCTTTGCGCTTATTTATCTTTATGTATACTTCCTGGCCTATTTCATAATCTTTTATGGGTTGCCTATCCTTGTTATGGGAATTTAAATCTCGAGCTTGTTTATTTTTGATTGTTTCTATATTTTCCCTGCGAGATTTTTCTAATTGCTCGGGACTTGTGGAAACTATTCTACCGTAAAAAACTTCTATAGGCTTCTTACCAGTTGTCGAATGAATGCTGTAGTTATATTCGTATACTGATCTTTCCAAGAGTTCTTGGAAATTCCTATGAGTGCCATCGGTTTTGAGGCACCGCATTATCTCGGACAGGGTTGAGTGAAATCTTTCAACCTGTCCGTTGACTTCACTCTTATAAGATGGTGTTTTGTGGACGGTAATATTTAGCTGGTCCTGCATCATGAAGAGAATAGATGCTGAATTCAATGATTTTTCACCATCAATCACAATTGCCTTGGGGACACCGTAAAAAAGTAAGAGCTCTCGGAGTGGGTCGCGTACATCTTCTATTGCTCTAGACTTCAGCTGTCTGGCTTGTGCAAATTTAGTAAATTTGTCCACGGCTGTTAGTATGAGATGCCCTTCCGTTGAATATATATCGACGTGAAGGATGTGACCCGGGAATTCAGGGATAGGAGTTGCGAAGAGTACAGGATTGTTAGGATGGCGATCATATTTGTTTTCCTTGCAAATATGGCACTGTTTCACCATCCGCTTAATTTTTGCATTCATTTTAGGAAAATAAAATTGCTCGATTATTTGCAATTGGTTTTCCTTTGCATTCCTGTGTGCTCTTTTATGGAATTTCAGAATGATTTCTTCTTGTTCACATTCGGTCAAGACATTCTGTACTTCCTTCTGAGTGAACCGTGCCCGGTAATTTTGAAAATATAATGGATACAATTCTTGAATAATTCCCATGACTTCCTCCGGTGCCTTAATACCATTGATGACATTAGGATGAAGATACCGTTTCAAAATACCAATGATATTTTCTCTGGTGTACTGAGGCTCAATAAAAGTGTGCCTGAAATAATTTGGGAATGGTTTTTCCAATTGGTAGCTTGTCTCGTCTCCGATTTTCAAAATAATCTGTATTCGAAATGCATTGAGCGGGGTTTCAACGGAAGGTATCAGATTTTGTGACGAACTTTCGTCACTGTGAGCGGAAGCGGTCAAAGAATGCAATTCTGCTCTTTTTGGGGGTCTGGATAGCGCATCTGCCACGACATTAGCCTTGCCAAGCTTATACCTTAGCTCATTATTGAACTCTTCAAGTTTCGCTTTCCAGCGTTTGAGCTTTATGTTTGTATTTTTGTTGCTCAATGCGTAAGTGAGTGGCTGATGATCAGTGAAAATGATTACTTTTCTGGAACCGTATAGGAAGTTTCGCAAGGAATCTAAAGCCCAAATAATTGCCAACATCTCTTTCTCATTGGCCGCATAATGTTCTTCCGTTTCGCTCAGTGTTCGGGAAAGGAATGTTATAGGTCGTCCATCTTGCGCTAGGACAGCACCAATAGCATATTGTGAAGCATCGGTTGTCAGCTCGAATGCTTTATTAAAATCTGGGTAAGAAAGCATGACTCCCTCTGAAATTAAGGAGTTTTTTATCTTGCTAAATGCATCTAATGCCTCTTCGTTCAGGTTAATTTTTATTCTACTCGACATATTCTTAGGTATCCTACCATCTTTTCCTCTTAGGAGCAGTGTAAGAGGTTTTGCAAGCTTGGCATAATCCAAAATAAATCTTCTGTAATAGCCAGACATACCTAGAAAGGATCTAAGCTCCTTAAGAGTTGTAGGAGCTGGAAATTTGGCTATTGCTTCAACCTTTTTCGGATTTGTTTTTATAACATCACTTGAAACTACAAAACCCAAAAATTCAACTTCCATTTTCATGAACTCGCACTTGTCTAGTTGCACCTTGAGGTTCGCTTCCTCTAGGGTAGCAAACACAGAGTCGATGTTTTGAAGGTGCTCCTGTTCATCTTTACCCACAATTATGATGTCGTCAATATAATTTTCGCATTCCACCCCAATGTGTTTTCGCAGTATGTCATGAACGGCACGTTGGAATGTGGCAGGTCCGTTTTTGACTCCAAAAGGAAGCCTATTGAACTCATACTTCCCATGGTTGACGGAGAAAGCCGTTTTTTCTTTATCAGCCTCTTTTAGCGGTATTTGATGAAATCCGCTCTTTAAGTCAATCACCGTGAAGAATTTGTTTTTCCCTAAATTAGAAAGGATATCATTGATCTCCGGGATGGGGTATCTATCTGGGATAGTCACAGAATTCAGTTTCCGATAATCGATGACTAATCGGTATTTTTTTTCGTTGGACGCATCCATTTTTTTGGGCACTACCCAAACTGGAGCATTGTACGGTGATTTAGAGGGTCTTATGACACCATCCTGTAGCAATTTCTCAATCTCTTTTTCTACAAAGGGCTTGAGAGCCATCGGATACGGGTAAGTCTTAGAATACACGGGGTTATCGTCCATAGTGCGTATTTCCGCTTCTACTTTGGTCGTGTATGTTAGCTTTTCATCGGGATCTACGCACAGACTAGGGTGTCTCATTAAAACATTTATAAGCCTTTTTGCTTGTCCTTCAGAAAGATGTGGAGTTCTTATTCCAATATTGTTAACACCTTCAGATGTACGTTGTTTTATTGGAATATGGATACTATCGAGAATTGTGACATAGTTTTCAGAGGTATGGATGACAGCTTTTAGTCGCTTCAAGCTTTCGTTTCCAATAATGCCATGGAATGTGGTCAGGGCCGGTAAAATGAAAAATTTGAGTGGAGGTACGCGAGGACCTAATAAGTTTATCATGGCATGATGAGTGATCTTTATATTGCCTCCAACTGAGTTAGTAAAAAATGGTTTATCGTTAGGGATACAAAATTTTACACAGTTGGGCTGGATGTAATTCTTATTTGATCCTGTGTCAATAAGAAATCTCAAAATAGTACCGCTCCTCGCTACGTATTCAAAATAGGGTAGCGAAGAGCTCGTTAGCCAAAAAAATGAATATTTTGGGTGCTTTCGTCTTCTTCAACTAAGTCTGGTTCTTGGCAGTAGCTTTCAGGATCAGCCAGATTTCCTTCGGGTCTAATGTAATCGAAAATATCTTCCTCGTTCCCTTCCTCTTCTCTATTGAGTGCTTCGTTATATTCGGCCAACTCGTTTTTAGCATCAATGTGGAATGACCGTTGCTGCTTTTGTAGATGGGGTGCCTGGAAAGGAGTTACCCGTTTAGGAGCAAACATTGGTCGAGGTGGAGGTCTATTCTGGTAGTTAACCATTCGAGAGTGTATGGAATGGTCTACGTCCATGGGTTCAGGACGTGGTTGTGGTTTCGGAAACATTCTTGGAGGAGCCGGTGCCTGATATTGCACTGGATATTGGTTTCGGAAGAATTGATTTGAAGGGAAAAAGTTTTGTTGAGGCTGTTGTCGCATTAAATTATAGTCCTGGTATGGACGTTGCACATTTTGGTGAGATATACGCATAAAATCAGGAGGATGGACATTTCTAGGCGCAGGAATGGGTTTCTGCCTGGATGGTACCGGTGGGGGTAGGTTATTGCTAAGGCGACGTGCCATGCTATTATTATTATTAGCATGTTGTGCCCTATAGTTAATGTTCTCCATTTTAAGGCATAAGCGAAGGGCTTGTGGGAGATCGGTGGGCTCTTTCATACTAAGAAGCCTTGGTAAGTCACCAGCAAGGCCCCTTATAAAAGTATCTAAGGCTTTGTCTCTATAAGAGTGAACTAAGATATTCATAGCCTCTGTTCCTATCTCCAAGCTGGAAATCTTATTAAGAATAAGGGACAAATGATGGTAAACTGTTTGATAAAATTGATGCACGCTATCGTTGCCTTGGACAAGACAGGTCATTTGGTACTCGAGAGTCCCCAAATCCCTTTTGTCCGCATAATGTAGTGTCAAACAGCGTGATATTCGTTCCCAGTTAAGGGGAGTGTTATAAGACTCTAAGACCGTGTCGGCTTGACCAACAATTTTGTTACGAATCACGTTTAATATTCCGTAGTATTTAGCAGATCCTGAAAGGTGAGAATATATGCTCAGAACTCTATCTAAACTCTTTTTCCAGGAACTGAATTCCCCAGCCTGTCCAGAAAATTCACGTAAACTTTTCACAATATCTGGGATCTTATCTAGATCAGTTGAGTTCCCTAGTTGGTCTTCATTTATTCTCTGATCCACTTCGAGGTTCAAGTTAATTTCCGGCGTAAGTAGTTGCTGCACCAGGCGTGGTACTTCTCTTGCCAGAATACCTGTGATCACTTCTTCCATATTAATTTGTGGATTTTCCACTCTTTGATCCGGTATTGGAGGGTTTTCAGGAAGTTGAGGATTCACCTCTTCCTCTGGAACCCTTTGAAGCCTAGCTGGCATAATCAAATTTTCCCGGCGGGACATAATGATAGTATAAGGGATAAAAGTTAGGTTTGGGAACTATCGCAACTAAAATCTTGAGGCTACTTACAATTTTTCCGCATGAAAATGTATATCTTCTCACTGTCACTTAAAATCCTTCGATCACAATTAATTACTCTTAAATTTTTCCTCACTAATGGAGATTTAATTTTCCACACAAATATAATTTTTCATTGATATTTAACCTTCACTCTATTTGTATTCGACTAATTTGTTACGATTCTTATACTTTTCTCACTAATGGAAATTCAATTTTCTGCACAAATATAATTTTTCATAAATATTTCATTTCACTTTATTTTTAATCGACTAATTTGTTACTAAACTTCGAATTCAAATTCACATTAACTTTATCATTAGCTTACATTAGAATTAACACTAGGATTTCCATCGCGAAGCGGCTGTCGGGGTACGTCCGACTCCTTTTTATTCGTTGATTACTCGGGGGCCTCGTTTCTTCGCGATACGTGGTTAGATGACCTGCGACGTCCCTTAGCCTTTCGTGTCTTAAATTCAACTTTCGGACGGTTTCCGTGAATTCTTAAGGATTTAATAAACCGAACCTTTCGTTGATGCGCGACTACTTTCGGTTAATACGACATGCAGGTCCCTGCTCGGGCGCCAGTTAATTAAATGATATAAAAAATTTATTTTTAAAAAAAATAGATCTTTATTACTTGAGAGTTAACAATAGACTGCCTATTCTAATTTACATTTTAACTGAACAAAATGATGAGCTGCAACGTGACGTGCCGGATACTTGCCAGACGGATTCGTCAGGTTTCAGCTGCAATTGGATCGCGCATTACCTTTCAGGTGTAATAGAATCATTAGCGATTTCGTGGGAACGACCGTTGAAAGATGAATTTTGCTGTTTCGATGAATTTTGCTGTTTCGCGTGTCTGTTCGGAATTTTAGGAATTTCATGGAAAATATGGAAATAGACTTATGGATTTTGCTCTTTTACTTGATTTATGTGGTTCGTTCCTTAACTTATATTTTGGTAGTAGTGGATGCTTTTACTAAATATGAAAAGTTATATGCAGTCAATACTACTAGCACCAAAGTAGTATGCGCTTCCTTGCAGAGATACTTAGAGTATTATGGCTTGCCTTCACGCATTGTATTGGACCGGGGTACTTGTTTCAACTCTCTTAAGTTCGCTTCATTTTTGCTAAAACATAATGAAACTCAAGCTAAGACTGCCGTTTTTGTATCTTAGACAAATAGTCAAACTAAGATAGTTAATAGGATACTCACAACTATTTTGGGAAAAAATAACCAAGCCAGTGAATCAATCCGATTGATGCCAAATGCTGCTTCGCGTCGAATTTACATTAAATAATTCCCCTTATGATAGTACACGAAAAACCCCAGCATATTGTTGTTAGATGTGAATCAGCGTGGTCCAACAGTGGACGACCGTACGGAATATCTCACTACTTCGCGTAGCATGGAAAAGTCGGCAACAGCAATACCTTAAACGTAGTGTCCCACCTCGTTTCGGTACAGAGGGTGATTAATAATAGCCGGAAAGACTTAAAAACTGGTGCCTAAGTACAAGCCGAGGTATTGTCGAAGAGGCCATCAAAAGGGAGTTCACTAGCGTGGGCAGGATCAAAGCGCGGCGGACACCAGAAAACCATAGGGGCAATGCGTGCCGTCATTGACTTGACCGAAAAGGACCCTAACACCGAACAAATCGATATTATCCTTCCAAGCCAAGCTTAATGCTTTGGAGGGTGCTCTCTCGAACGCAGACGGTAACGTGCTCGTTGTGGGAGAGTTCAACGCTAAAGTAATCGAATGGGGCATGCCTCAAACAGGTCCGTGGGGAAAACGAATGCTAGCAATGGGGAACAGGATGGCACTCGTCGTACTAAAGACCGGAAGTACGCCGACTGACTGTGAAAGAACCATACCTGACGTAACATTCGCCTCGGAATCCTTAGTACGAAGGACTACTCACCCAGTGATCATCAGCGCATTCTGGTTGAGACCAGTGATGACGTCTCCCGACTTCCGTGCTCTCGACTTTCTACAATTGGCCGGAATATCGGAAGAATGGACGTCGACGTTACAGCGGGTGCTCCCTTGCAGGGAGATACGCAGGGAATGGAAGAACTGGCAGTTCAAGACGTAGTGAAGTCGACTATGAGCATCATCATGACTGCCTACAACGCTTCTATGCCCCGCCAAGAAGCCCGACATGGCAAGCTCCCAGTATACTAGTGTTCGACTGAAATCACTGAAAAGCGAAGGAAGTGTTACAAGCTTCGACGTGAGGCTCAACAGGGATGGATCCGTAACGAAGCATGCAACCAGGTAGGAGCATATAAGTCGGCCAGAAAATACCTTCGCAAATTGATTAACAACTGCAAGGCTCGCTGCTGGCAAGATCCAGTGGACACTATGAACAAGGATCTGTGGGGCCTTGGCTACAAGCTAGTTATACGGAAGCTTGGTGAGCTATGGAAACTTTCCATACATGATGCGAAAAAGATGAACGAAATAGTGCGGGCATTCTTCCTGCGCACCCCGCTCATGTTGACGCTGTCCATGATGAAACAGCAGTCGAGTTTCCAATCTTCGCACAGCCGGAACGGGAAGAGGCAGTCCTTTCCGACTGACAGCGAGGAAGGCTCCAGGTCCAGATGGTGTTCCGGCTGAACTGTTGCAACTTATCTATCACCATTGCTCCTCAGCACATTCAACGCTTGCCTAAGAGACAGGGTTTTTCGGTGCGATGGAAGGTGCAGATCAGGAAAGAGATGGGAAATCCCGAATCTCCGTCTGCATACCGCCTGATAAGCATCCTGGGCATCGCTGGGGAAGTGCTAGAGAAACTCATCAAGAGGAAGACGGGATTCTCGCTGCTGGGGACCTATCTCCTCGGCAGTACGGCTTCAGAGCAAGACGCTTCACCATTGATGCGGTTGCAGAGGTAGTGAGCGCGGTCCAAAAGGTAGAGGCATATAGCCGCACCATGATCCAGGCCTGTCGAACGTGTCTTACGACCGGCTACTGGGACTGGAGATGCGAGATGATTCGCGCTTGATCAGCTATGCAGATGATTTTGCGGCTTTGGTCACTAGACGCACCTTTGAACAAGCACAACTTAGGCTAGAGATGCTAATGCGTCGAGGCAGACACTGAATGACTGATCTTGCTCAGTTTAGCAGTGGTGAAAACCGAAGTGGTCATCTTGAAAAGAAAGAGAATCCCTAGAGTAAGGATGATCAGTATTGGAGACACACTAATCGAATTGAAGCCAGCGGTGAAGTACCTGGGGCTACTGATCGACTCGAAGATGAGTTTTTCTGAGCAAGTCAGGGCTCCGGCTAAGAAGGCTGCTTAGGGAGGATCGGCTCTAAGTTGACTTATGGCCAATGTATGGGGACCCAATCCATCAAAAAGACGCCTCTTGATGAGTGATGTGCGGTCAGTGCCACTTTACGGAGCAGAAATATGGGGTGACACTCTCAGTAAGGAGGTATACTGAATACGCTTGGCACAGGTACAGAGACGAGGAGCACTGCATCTTCGTCTCCCACAGTCTCTGATACGGTGGTGAGATTTATTACAGGCATGATACCTATTGCCCTCCCTGCTAGAGAGTGCCGTGCTGTTTACCTGCGTTAAAACGAGGACGCGAGATGGATGGTTGCCTGCGAGGAGAGACAGCACTCATTCGACAATTGGCAGCAGTCTTGGGTGAATTGCACGAAGGAAATGTGGACTACGCGCAGCAACCCGGATGTGCTTAATTGAAGGCGTGGTGAGACTGTTCTATCTGAACCAGACCCAGACTCTGCAGAAGATTGGTTAGTTACGGTCCCCAGATTGTCGGTTTTTTTGCATGCACAAAATCAAGCAGGCTACCTCCACAGAGAGATGGAAGAGCTTATCCCGGATGATAAAGTCGCGGTGATGTTCGAATCGGTTGACCAATAAAGCCAGGTAGCACATTAAGTTCAGGCAGTCCTAAAATATAAAAGGGAATCACAGCAGCTGGGGACGTCGGGGCTGGGGGACCGCTTCTGTGGAAATTCCTCTCTCCCCCTCCCCTCCCGCCGGACGAGAAATTCCCCAGCTTGAAGGTGCCTCACGGTATCACAAAACAAGACCTGGCCTGAAGTAATGTGTCAAACGGTTCCAGCCTGGGTTCCTGGATTGACAGGGGAGGTGTCTAATGGATACTGCAGTCTCCTTCTTGCAACCATGGGAGTCCCACACTCTGTGCGTAAATGACATTCATCTCCCAACCACAAAAAAACGCCGTTATGCGTAGGAAGTTGTTTTATCTCTTTAGAAAAAGCTATTGTCATTACTTCTTGCAAAATCGTCTTCATGGCTTCTTCTAGCTCCAACACTGTGGGCTCTCTTATGTGAGCAATTAGACTTATATTTCTGACATGATTTCTAACCCACAGACAAAATGTAACGGTTATTTTGATTGATGAAAAAGGGGTTCGTTAAGGTGATTGGCGGTGCTACTTTTGATTGTGTGATTTCAATAGTGACATCCAAAAATATATTGGGTTTTTGCCAGGCTTTCGCTTGCTATGCTAGGATAATGGTCATAAAACTGCTACCAGCAATTGCTGAATTTGATAGGGGACATTCTCTGTATCATCAAGCTTGCAGAGTTCCGCTTGGATTTCACATGTCTAAATATGGTTGGATCTGCAGCCATTTTGGTGGTAGTGACTTGATTGACTAAAAGCTTATCCGTAAAACTGGTGTTTGTGGTCACACCAAGACGATCTCAGAGGCCGTCAAGAGTCAAAAACCTGCTTTCTATTTTAAGTACCTGCAGACTCCTGCCATCAAATTGCATCCTAGTTTCACAGCTTAGTTCCTTTTTCTCCAATGCGTCACAAAATACATGCATTTTTCTATTGCGTGCTACTAAGAGTGCGGAAATATGGCACTGTAACATATTCGTATTGTATCAAGTATCTTTAAACATCGCCTATACTGAGCCCACTCGCATTATAAATTGTTGATGTACCATATCGTCCCAATCTAGCTGCAGGTTCCAACGTTTTTGGGTATTAGCACGACTCATCAGTTCCAACGGATGAAATATGCGCGCGATATCCGATATTTTGCGCTTGGTATATCGTTCCACCTCATTGTACGATAGAGTTATTCAAAACTCTTCCACCTACATCAACCACGCAAGACCTAAGGCTTTAACTTTATGTTCTTTATCATAATTGAACTCATATTTTAATGCTCTGTGTTCAACAGGGATATTTTTCATAGATACTTGAGCATTTGAGCACCATTCATCAGATTGAACCTACCGGCTGCTAAGATTACCACAATTTTCTTTTGTTTCTTTAACAACTCTATAACGCTTTCTACCCCAAACATAGCGTCGTCTACATATAGTACATGCATTAATAATTGCCTCAGCTCCTAATTTGTATTGTCTCTCAAATGATTTGGTCAAAGTGTGGACATTTAATGGCTAGATTAGGTGCCAGAGTTATGGTATTCAAAATGAATGTTACCGGAGAGGCCGAAAAATTGATCAAACACTTGACTTTAACTGAACTGAACTATAATACTGCCTGGAAAATAATACAAAGCCGGTACAACAACAGTAGAGTGTTCACGTCAGCTCTTTACAAAAATTATTGAGCAGAAACAGTTAAAGGTTTACATGATGTAACACGAGAAAGCATACTAGCGTTTAACAATTTAGAAGCGGATACGTCAACATGGAGTCCACTGTTTTTATTTTCGTTGGTTGAAAAATTGCATAGACAAACTCATATTCTATACAAACAGTCGCTCATCGATCCAAAAGTGAACCAATCGCTTCAACATTTTTGAAAATTTTAGGAAGCCAGATTCCAATCACTTGAAGTACTAGGACAAAAAGATGGGCCTAATAGCAGCAGAACGACATAAAGGATATTATGTGCAAACTTTGCAATGAAAGTAACCATCCATTGTTCAGTTGCAAAAAATTTTTATAATTGTCATCCACCAACCGACTGCAGTTTGTACAAAAACAGCAACTATGTGTGAACTGTTTAAAAGCCGGCCAAAAGGCTGATTCAAGCAGTCTTCGGCATTGTTTAAAATGTGGACTAAGACATAATTCACCGCTTCATTTGGGAGGAGAACCAAATATAATAGGTCATTACGTCAGATTCGAAGGCACCAAGGATCAACTCCTGACTCTTGCATCAGTTGATAATGATGATCATCAAACAACCGTTGACAACTCTCAAGTTGCGAGTTGTGAACAAAAATCTCGAAATTATGCTTTACTAGGCACAGCTGGAATCACCTTAGTAGCAACTAATGGCCAAACGGTCTAATGCAGAGCAGTTCTTGACTCCGGATCGCAGGTCAATCTGGTGACGGAGAAATTCTTGAAAAAATTGGGAGTTTCACCAAAAAAGACATATCTTTGTATCGAGGGCATAGGTAACGAAAAAAGGACGCCAGCCAGTGATTTAACGTTGAAATTAAATTATGAATGGGAAATTTCTTGGTGTGGCTCTAAGCATTTGTTTTACTTCATGTAGAGCCATACAGGCAACACAGCCACTGGATACGTCATTATGGACAATTGTAGTAATCGAGTAGGTATGGCTCAAAAAGCCAGCGTGCGAGAGTTTGAAAGATGGTTCCCCGGCGAATTCGATATTTGGTTTCAATCCCATCAAATATTTCATGGGTTGGTGATTGCAGCTGCCTTCGTACATTATCACGGTATCACAGAAATGGCGATGTATCGCGTGACGGTTGGCGAATGCACGGTTCTTCATCCAGCCATTGCCTTCTAGAAGTAGCCAAATTAATGCAAGTTGCATGACCCAAATTGTCAGCAACAGCAGAGTAGTTAATGTTGATTGAATGTATTCAAAAAAAAAAAAAAAACAAAAAAAAAAGGATGTCAGCTATTCATACTTCTTTCCCTATCATACAATAAAGAAAATTTTAAATGTCGTAAAACAATAAAAGAAAGTATAAATTTGATAAGAAAAACAAAATAGAAGACTCGATTCGTTATTAAATGAGTGAAATACATAATCACTGTTATTACGACAAATAAATAAAATTTTAATTAGAAAAGAACAAGACATATTGCAAACGAAATATCTACATATTTAATTATATCGTTTACATTTGAACGTCATTCAACAGCGCTCGTTGCCGCATGAATTGTCCAACAACAGTCACATTCAATTCAACAATCAAGTCAATCATATAAATCAATTCAATAGGTACTTGGTGCAGAACGCCTTACAATGTGGGAACATAACGTACTTGCCTGCCAACATCACCATAATCAACAGCATTAAAAATGTACCGAGCACAAGTTCCCACATACTCATTACAAATTCTCCGAGTAACATGGTGACCGCTGCTTCAACGCTGGGCGGCGGAACAGTACTCTTGAAGGTTGCAGCGCTTGCGCAGCCTAACCAAAACTCGCCACACTACGAACAAACCCCATCATCAACACAAATTCATCGCGGAATCGCACCCACCTCTTCGTCAAGAATTCCAACCCAAACATTACTAGAGTGCAGAGCATCGGTATCGGAAAAACTGGCTTAAATAAACTTAAATTCTACTGTTTCGTATTGGATTGCAATTTCAACCCAATTGATTCTTTGGAAGAGTTTCGAAAGCATATGCGTACACATCGGCACAAATGGACCGGACAGTGTGTTGCTTGTCGAAAGAAAGGATCAAAAAAATTCTTATCAATCGATAAAGAATTTTTGCACTTGGTCAATGATCACCTTCCGCAAAAATCGTATGCATCAAAACTGCTTCGACCATGGATCAAGAACGATCCTTCCGATTGCTATAAAACCAAAGATATTTGTGAAATGCTCCTGAAAGAGTTCCATTTGGAGAACTTGTGCAAATGTATGGGGCCTAATTGTGTGTTTACAACCAACTCGCAGAAAGATCTACAATTCCATATACAACTTAATCACAGTGAAGATGTTAGTGCCTTGTATTGTTGCTACTGTTCGGAACATTTCATTTCATACCAACGGACCTGTCGATGATATCGGGAAAGTTCACGGAGCGTCACGCTATCAATGCTCGAAATGTTTCTATCGTAGCTGTGCTGCGTATAATGTACAAGCAGGAATTGAACCCATTTTCCCGCTAGTCTACGAGTTCCGCAAGAGACGTACAGTGAAAGATTTAGAATTGCGAAAATGAAAAGAGCCGGTCGGAGAAGAAGGGGGAGTCGAGTTGCAACTGCGAACGCGCGTGGACGCGAGGAGTGCAAGTGTTCTTGGACCGTCTCGCTTATATTTTTTTCATGAGAAGGGCTAATAATTGCATTAAGTATTGAGACTAGATGCAAAGTGAATAACTGAATGTGTAAACAACCTGTTAGCGCGCAAGCAGTGGTTAATATCGGATGAGTGAAAGTACAGCGATCACCAAGAACAACGGGTTCATTGCAGTGTTCTATTTCGGTGATGTTTGAGAAAACCGTTAGTGTGAATAGCGTTTGCATTATTTTTGCCCGAAACGCTTGCAAAGTCCGACGAAATAAGAGTGTGTAGCTTGCTTGCGAAGTGAAGGATGCAATTCTGAGTTTTGTGGTGCCCGCCTGTTTTGTGTGCGGAAATTGCGAGATTTCCAAGTGTACGCTCCGTTTGTGGCTGTTTTGTTGCCAATTAACGTAGACAAATCATCTCCACGCGCTTTGTGCTTTAATTGCCATACACATTTCGTGAAGTTCGCATGGATGTTGCAACCACTTTTCCTTTCTCATTGGCTACCACGCTCCCTATGATTGCTTTCGCAGCCTTGGGACTTCGTCGCGTAACAACGGCCGGTGCTAAACGAGGAACGCCCGTGGGGATTTGATGCGTACGCTCAAGTCAAGGACGTGACGAATTATGCGCTGGGATTTTTCTTCTCGCACGAGAACTGTATGCAAAATAAGACACCTAAAGGATTATCGGGCGATTTGGAATAAAAGCATTTATGAGACTTCTGTTTATAGTTTTTGATTAAAGCTCTCAAATAGCTCATGAGTAGTATTCGGGAGGCCGAATTAGATCGCATTATTGTCAAGATTTATAGTATAAAACGTGAATTTGCTGTCGTAATCATATGTAAACGTGTCGGAGAAAATTAGTGGACTCGGGAAAAATCGCGAAGTGTTACTATAAATAAAAAAAAGGAAATCAAAATAATAATAATACCAAATTTGCAGGATTTACCCACCCCGAACACGAGCGCTCGTAACAGGAGGTTGGGGTAAGTACCCTTTCTTTTGTTCAAAAACAAAAAAAGAAGATTTCCCTTTTGCACGTTTTTATTTTATTTTTGTAAGTTGAAAGATTTCAGCCGTACATTTGGTGCTTTGACACCTAAACGAAGTTCGTTTTTACTTTTGTCTATATTCAAATATATCAGTTAGTATTTAAATATTTTTTCCATCACGGGATAAACGAAAACAGTCAACGGATGTTGATAGAATCCTGTTGACTATATTATACTCAAGTATTATAGTTCGATTAAAAATCCGAAAAAAATAATAAAAAAATGTCAAGATTTTGGAACTTATTAGAGTCTGAATGAGCGTGTATTTGAATTGAAATTAATGTCTAACGTACTCAAACTTATCAGTTTTTTTTTGTAATCGTATTTGAGAGAAAACAATAAAAGAATGAAAATGTCGAATTAAACTATACTCTTCGGTCTTTCCTTTCTTCCGGCTCTGACCGGGTATAGGACTTGGTACGGTGGCAGGCTGCCCCTAAAACCATGAGCCAGCCGCCGGGTACAACTTAATCCTTCTTGTTTCAGGTGATGTCGCGGGTTGAGTGGCCCAAGCAGAGTGCCTCCTTATGGCATAGAGTTATGCATTCAAATTGTATAATTCTATGGCATAAATTGGTCACCGGGGTACTCCCCTTCTGATGGGAAGGTTCATGCAATTCAAGTTGTATGAGTTTTCTACTCAGAAGAGGAATACCTGGCCACTGCAACAGAATATATATGGATTTATTCCGGTTGGGTGGGTGCGAAGGGGCTCCACCATCACCCGTTTGCCCCTCTTTCATTTGTGGGCCATGAACTTCGTCGGGTAATGACGAGGTTACCCCAAGTCCGTCTTTCTTTTCAGGTTCCACTTGTTCTCGTAACAAGCTCTAATTCCCTCTGTGGAGTTATCTACAATTTTTGCGACTTCGGTTGCCCTTGGATCTCCAGCAGTCAAATTCGTGAGTGCAAAATTTTTTTGTAGTGGGTCCTCGTGCTGGGGAAATGAACCCGCCCCACGACACCGCAATGCTAGCCTGCCAGCGCATTCACGCGTCTCCAGACGAGGGCATTCTCGGCAGATAATGACACCATCTTCTGCCGAGGCAGCAGACCATCGCTGCAGTCCTTCACGGACATATTGAAATTCATCTTATTCACTACACAATACCCGAAAATGTTGCGTCAGCAGATCTCGATTTTAACCGCCCAGATCGAGTCGATGTTCTAATTGAAGCTGAGTTTCACCACCAGTTTTTACTCACTGGCCAAATACGCATGGACTCAAATTTAACCATCCTTCAGAACACTATTCTCAGATGGATCGCCAGTGGTAAGCTCAAACATGCATCTCAATGTCTGCAACTTGTACGATCAACACGGCAATTGAAGGCGACATTAAGCGTTTGATAGAAAGATTTAGGCAACTGGAAGAAATTGATAGCCTAGAGCTGAATTTCACAGCTGTAGAAAAACGATGTGAAAACCACTTCACGCAAACAGTCAAAACGAACTTTAGTGGGCGTTTCATCATAACATTGCCATTTGTAATGGATGCGGTAATCCCTGGAAATTCCAAACAAATAGCGTTGGATCGGTTTCTTGCCCTAGAAAGACGCTTAATCAGAAATCCGGAGTTAAAACATGAATAAAAAAAGTTCGTGGAGGAATATAAACAGCAGGGGCAGTCATCCAAAGTGAGCTGTTTGAAATGTATTTACCACAAACATACAAAAAATTCCCCGTCAAGTTCTTGTTGAAACAGATGACTACATGTTCCAACTTGTGGAGGAACAATTTGCAAGAAGACATCAAATACTACCAACTTTTAACAGTGACATACGGCACTACGCCGGCTCCACATCTGGCTACTAAATGTTTTCAAAAACTGGCTCATGAAAACATCACCACGAATCCATTAGGACCACAAATTCTCCTGAACAACTTTTACATTGATGATGGCATGGCTGGTTCCATCTTTTCCGCTTTATGTATACAAAGCATCCGTCGGTCACCAAACTTCCGCATAACTAGCTTGTAGCCAAGGCCCCACAGATCATTGTTCACATTGTCCATTTGATCTTGCCAGCAATGAGCCTTGCTGCCAACATTGCTTTAGAGGATAAAAGTTGTGTAACAGCCACGGAAGCGGCCTTAGCTTTTTCAAGTGACTTTCAAGCATATGCATTGAATTCAAGCCTACTGTTGAAATTAAAACCCAGATATTTTATGTTTTCCTTGATGGGAATTGTTTCCCTCTCGATCAGCACACTGATTTTTCTGCTTTCAGAGGCCACAAGTCGGTATCCTTTACTACTCGTATTAGGCTAGCATACTAGTTCCAATTTGCTGGCGTTGATATTGGGACCCCAGCCTTAAGGAAGCCCGCAATAGCCTTCACTGCATTTCGTAGCTTTTCTTGGGCAACGGATGGCCTTGTATGGGTAGTCATGGGAAAGATATCAGCGTGCATGATAACTTCTGAATAAAAATTGTGAGCGTTTACATGGGAAGTATGTGGCGTATATGAGCGAGGTATGTCGTGAGGGAAGAAATTGAAAATAGTTGGGTCTAAGATAGACCCATGTGGGACTCCAGACATAATGGGGATAGGATTTGAGGTTAGACTACCTATATTAATTACGGAGCTTCTGTCGGAAAACAAACAGAAGAGTATTTTAGTGATGGGTGCCGGATAGGAACAGGCTTGTAGTTTGTGTTTGAGACCGTTAATCGATACCGAATCGAGTGCCTGTTTCAGGTCCAATTAGCAGGCTACCGTGAATCCTTTATGCATAAATTATGTGTGACCCTATTGCACAGGAGCATAATTACCTGTTCAGTGGACTTTTTTCTGTCCAATCTAAATTGGAACCAGTGATTGAAGGCGGCGGAGAATGATTTGAAATTTTTCTCTTGCTAGGATGTTGCCTTAATTGGGTAAAAGTGAAAAAGATCTTGATATTACTCACGCTTCCATTGCAGTTGGGCTTTGGAATTGGTAAGATCCTACTGATTTTCCATGTCAGCGGGTAGTGTCTATTACGAGTACTGATGCAATGGTATAATAGATAGAACCATGTGTAGTGAAATTGGGCAGATTAAATGTCCGTTTAGGGCTGCAGCGATGGTCTGCTGGCTCGGCGAAAGAGGATGTTGAGATCTGCCGAGATTGGCCTTGTCTGGGGACGTGTGAATGTGCTAGTAGGCTTCTTTTCGCCAGGTTCTTTTCCCCAGCACAAGGACCCACTACAAAAAAATTTCGTATCCACGAATTTCGGGGTCAAAGAAATATCGATCGAAGTCGAGAACGAGGTCACATACTAAGGGTCAAAGAATATTGCTGACTCAGAAGGCAAACTGGACCTGCGGAAAACAGACGGACTTAAGGTGAACGAAGCTCTCAAAACAGTAACTCTGAATAAATATCTCAAAATTTTCCCAGCTCGCACTTTCACGTGTTTCTTGCTACGAATCCAAATGTCAAACGTCATAAAGAACGCCTTTTCGGACAGAACGATACGCCATTTTCGATTTTTCTTCCTAAAAGGTACCAAAAAACTTCCACACAAAACTTGTCTTCGTTGTTGCGCTGAACAAAGGCACAATACTAAACGAGTTGACAGACTTGTCTTATAGGAATTCCTCCATTATTGGGTAAAGTGTGGTGCGCCCTATGTATCACAAAAAATGTGTAACGATATGAAAATTTTATGTTAAAAAATCACGGCGAACAAACACTAACTTTGAAATGCCCTAAAAAAGGTGAAATAAATTTCACGGAATCGGTGCGAAAGCAAATTCAACTCATCGATTCTACAAAATTTATTTGACCCTATTAAGGCCATTTCAAAGTCTTTTTTTAGTTTTTTTAAGTTTTTCACCTCAGCATTCCCTGAAATGGAAAAGCTTCATAAAAGTCTACAGCCCTGTAAGAGCGTGTCCAGCAAAGCTTACAATCGGTAAGTGATATCGGCTTTTTGGATCGGTCTGTCTTCGGCGCATTGAAAAAAAAAATTCAGACAAAGTCGGATCTTCCGTCAGGAAAACACTCAAACCGCGATGAGTGCCATTTACGCAAAGCGCTTCGAGGCCGCGTCCCTTTACCAACAACCTAAAGGACCAAAAATGAACTATGTAGTGGCGGCTAAACACATTAAAAAGTCTGTATCGTTTATCAAGAAGTGGATTCAACGATTTAAAGAGTCATTCAGTAGGAAAAGTGACCAAAAAGGACGAAAAGTGAAATCCTGGCTTGTCCTTACGTCAAGGACAAGCGAAATTGAAGCAAAAAAGTTTCGAATTATCACACATCACCATTCGGGAACATTTGTGCGCAAACAATGTAAAATGGCGGATTACCGATAATGACCCCAAACGCCGGACCCAGCTGTGTACTGAATGGAAACGGGAAAAATGCATTGTGACACTTGACTCACCTTCGCAATCGCCTGGTGCAAATCCTATCGAAAACGTCTGGGCCTATATCAAGCAGAAGCTCCGTGGAAAACGAGTTTACACTTTGAAGCAGCTCTCCCGACAAATTCGACTCATTTGGAAGGCGCTTGCCCTCGAATAATCCGAAAATTTAGTGGAAAGTATGCCTCGGAGATGCCAAGCAATGATTGATGCTGGTGGTCACTATTAAACTGAAAGCGCGTTACCTCAGAATGTATAAGTTGTTGTTAAATAAAATATTTCAAAATTATGCTGGACACACTCTTACTTAACAGGCTGTATGCTATACGTTGCTTTTAGGTCTAGTAAATTTTTTTTAGATATACCTCGTATCCTTCACATGTGGCAGCAAATCGCTCGAAATTTATTCAACACTTCGTGTACTGCTGAAGGAATAAAGTATTGAAGAACATTATTTTCTCAGTCCAGCTTGGCTCTATTTTACACTTGGACACACGCATCAATCTTAATCACAGGAGCTCCAGTTCTGCAATCTTCTCGTGCAAATCAACTGGCAGCCGACGATGCGTTCGCCTGTACCTGTTCTGCTGCAAGTACTAGTACACGCATGTTGCTCTCTGCAAGAGGTGTATAACGAATTTTTGAATGGTGTTATTGATAAAGAGCGACAGATAATGGCGATAAGACCTTGTCCTTAATAGACACTGACCTACGACGCTCATTTCCCACTTGGGCTTAAAGCGATTCACTTTGATGATAGTGATAATAATGACGCATTTACATGTCACCAATCGCACTGGCCTTGCCCTTGTCCTCGGCGATGAGGTAACTATATCCTCGCTACGCTGTCTGCACAACAAAAGAAGAAATGCATGTAAATCCGTCAATGTTGGAATTGATGTTCTGTGCACGAGTCCCATCTTTCTTGGCCACTCTCGGTTCGCGCCCCATTCCTCCTTGAACGGGTCTTGCTGACCATGCAGGCTCCAAGCTAGTGCCGCTCTTTAAGCTCGAGGCACATCCTGAGATGTGAATTTGATACAATAAAACAATTGAAATGGGCGCAGAACATACAACCCGAAAAACAAACAAACTCCCCTTTCAACATGCCTGCCTGCAATATAAATCACAGCGCGATGTTCGCGCTATACACGTAGATGTTAAGGTACGAAGGCAGCAGTAATAATAGTGCAGCAGAACACAACGTAGAACATCCATCGCGATCAGGTTAACTTGAGACCTCTTCGTCTTCGCTGTGCCGGTCATCATCATCATCTTCGCGGCTTCGGCGGAAAGCAACAACTCCACTAATTCATTGTAGAGGGATTTTGTCATCTGGGTTGTTAAAATAAATCTCCCAAGTGTCAAGCAAGCCTATTGGGTCTACTATCGTGCATCGATCTCCGCGAAGAGATTGATTTTGTCGCGCACGAAAATTGAACGACAGCTTTCCTATACGCCAACCAAAAAGCAGTCGCGAGAATGCACGTAAGAAGAAGAACACGCAAGTTGCAAACCAGGTGGAAATCGATTGAGAATTAGCAGTTAAGGATCTACGTACGAGTATATTAGGCCAACTGTATGTATTTACTCGTAGTAGATATTTTGATGCGAAAGTTAAGGTATGAAAAGGAGATTGCATTTTGGCTCAAATGAACAGTTGCAGAAACGAAAGGTCACTTGAAAAAATCACTCATTTGTCGTAGCTTTAGTGAAGGCTGCAAACCTCTTAAAATATACATATGGTAAAGAATGGAATTTTCAGGATTGAGGCATTTAAAGATGTTAAATCGCAGCGCCCTTATGAAAATCCCCAATTTTCTACTTATCATTAAGCAAACTAGACAATCAGAAGTTATGATCAGGCTAAAATATACATGTATGTATTATCTGTCGATGCTTGCGAAGGGTTTCAAGAAATCTGGCCATTTTTGTTGGTTTTAAAAAGCCAAGCAACAAGGTTTTCCAAAATCGAATTTATTCTTTATCTTTAATCCAGAAACACTCTCCCAACAGGAGCAAATGAACATTTTCCTTATAGCATTAAACTATTCAAGCTCTAATATTCCGATATTATTCTCAAATAAGTCAATGATGAATGTGTTTCTCGTTCATGGCTTCAATCTTCACTTTCAAAGGACGCAGTATTTTACAAGTACTTTTGTTATAAGCTGTTTTCTACAAACAAAAAAAAAATCCAATATTTGTTCTAAGCGAGTAAAAGACTGGAAGAATATATGTAGTTATCAAATCATGAGCAAAACGGCAGACAATCCGGACATATAAAACTATAGTAAAGCCAAGGATAATTAGTTCATTGTTTTTCGGTGTACAGATATTGAACAAATTGGAAACAATCATGTAAAGCATGGGTGTTTTTTTTTTTGCGTGGGCTGGTTGTAGCGAATCTAAATAATACAGATTTACTGCCATAAGTCGTACTTACATTGGCGTAGTGTAGTGGGTTTGGTTACGCATGGAGTGCGTGGGTTCAGATCCTGAGATGCGTCATGATCGCTGTTTTTAATTCGGCTGATTTTGCTTATCACGCGCTGGTGTTGGTGTCGTTTTCTACTCAAGGTGACAATGAACTTTCACAGCAGAATGAGCATGAGGTGGTCATAAAGTCGAAATGTTTAACGTTCTTCTTCTTCGTAGCACTACAGCCCCTCTCAGGCCTTTGGTTCCTGCAACAATCACCTCCAACTGCCTCAGTCCAGTGACCGCATCCTTCAGTTTCAAAATCCGAGCAGCGATGAACTGTCTTCGTCGACCGAGTCAGACCAGCGTTTCCTCGGTTTCCTCTCTGGTCTCCAGCCTTCAGTTCTCCCAACGAATTCCTTTTTGGGTATCCGTTGTTCGTCCATATGATTCATGTGTCCAGCCCATTGCAGCCTCCGCAGGCTTACAATCGTTGAGACCTCCGGCTCGTCAAAAACTTCATACAGCTTATGGTCGTATCGAGTTCGCTGTTGGTCCCTATCTAGCTTCGCTCCAATTATTTGCCTCAGGACCCGTCGTTCAAAGACGTTCAATATATTTGTGGATGCTTAGGTTAGGGTCCATGTTTTACACCCATAGCATTACACAGGTCTTATCACAGATTCGTATACTCGGAGCTTTCTTTTCCTATGTATGTGGCTGGTTTTCAAGATAGTCAAAACTGATTAAAATATGTTATCTTCGAGCTGTATTCTCCTGTGTATTTCGTCTCTTTCATTAGCGGCTCTTGTTATTTTGGCGCCTAAATAAACGAATTCGCTAAAATTTCCGATACTGTATTCGCGACGATCTAATGTGTATTTGAGGTATTTTTTCTCTCGATTGCGTCATGAACTTTATTTTATTCGCATTGCTTTGTAGCTCTACGAATTTTGCTTTGCTGTCGAGTTTCAGGAAGAGTTCTTTGGAAGTTATTAATGATTGTGACAAAATATTGATGTCATCCGCAAAGGCTACTACTTAGTTAGACTTGTATAGTAATGTACCTCGTGTGTCAACGTACTGTAGGAATCGAGAAGTCCCCTAAGCACACTGATCGATAATCTCCATAATACTGATACTGACTAAAATTTGGACACGGCAACACCTTTTAACACAGCTCATCCACAAATTGCATTGCCGAATGCAATCTACAGGACGGATGAGCTGGCTCGTCAACTACCGTTGCGACATGTCCCATATTGGGAACAAAAGGGGAGTCTGATATGGATCATCAAGTAGCAAGCACGCACAAGAACCGCCCCGGGAAGTGGTGATTAAAAAGAAAGACTTGAAATTTTGAAATTGTTTGGGAAGTTTTACATCGCTGATTCAGTCAAGTCGTATGAAATAGCTAACGGTCTTGCGATTCGCTGTAGCATCTCACCTGTTGCGCGGTCGTTCATGGCTTACCTTTCGGTGGCGTGAAATTTGTATCGGCTGTTAGCAGATCCAACAGATTGGACTCGATTTCTGATTGATAGAAAATTTGTCGATCACTTAAGTGCGCTATCTATTCTCATAGAAAGCCAAAGCGCCCTTCTAACACAATAGCCTGAAAAAATCATCGTTTTGTCGCGATATCGCTGCGGTCGTTCTGAATTTTAATTGATGATATTTAAACAACAAGAAATATATTTTGACTAATAGTTATATCAAATAAATTGTGCTAGAGATAAAGATACAACAATCTTTAAGATAATTCAGAGCACTAATCGAAAATTGAAGTGTTATAGAAGTAATGTTGAGTGAGGGAAGATAACGGACGACGCGGGTAGTGCTTTGACCGTAGGTCTCGGCGCACACATAAGGAGTTAATCTTACTGACTTTCACATTTA
This sequence comes from Odontomyia ornata, assembly GCA_963969285.1. NCBI lineage: Eukaryota > Metazoa > Arthropoda > Insecta > Diptera > Stratiomyidae > Odontomyia > Odontomyia ornata. The sequence continues at coordinate 27,441,536 of OZ017743.1, forward strand.
GCTAAACCATACTACCTGCTGTCGAAGCGTTAATTAAGTCAGTGTTAAAATGATAGACGGATCATGTTGATGGTAGAAATTTTGGTCTACTCAAAATATCCCAGGGGGTGACAATCGAATGTAGATCTTTACAACTGAAAAATTGATATCAATCGCTACCAACTGGTACCATGTAAAAAGTGCAACAGGTGTGGGATGTAAACACAAATTAGACAACCACCGCAACAATTCCCCTTTATGGTCGAGACGACGTTATTAAAAATTGTATAGTTGTAAAAATTTCACGGCGAGCACGAGAGAATCAGCTGCCCCAACCCGAAGGATGATCCGTAGTGGCGATCCGCAGTCATCTGTTTATGAAGGAATCCGTTGCTCAGCACTGATTGCTTCCGGACCCTCCGATTGGTTGGAAAAAATTATAATATTGTTACATGTACAAAACATTCTGCGAGCTACTGTCGCGATTGTTTTCACAACAATGAAGAACACGAATTTACTTAAAACCACGAGAACCCAACAAACATGAGCAACATCTGAAGGTGAGTCACTGCTCCATTCATTTGCAGTCGCTCGAATGTTCCCGCGAATTCGCCAATGTACGAGAACTGGGTTGAATGACTACAGACCCTATATAAGGGCGAGCTGAATGAATGGGGGGATCATTCATTACAACTGCGATAGAAAACTGCGATATAGTGGAACGCGAAGTAAAGGCGCTTGATTGTTTGAGTGCGAAGTGATTTTAAGTGGACAGTTGAATGACAAATTTATAGACTAAGTGAAAATTAAAACTGTGAAATACTAAAATAAGTGATTGTGCATTTTTTGATTAATTGAATAAACTCTTTTAATTTAATTTAAAAGACATTGCGTTATCACTTCCCCGGAACATTAAAATTATTGGCCGCGAACCAAAAACACGCGACAGTGGTGTCGAGAAGTGAGATTGAAATTTTGGAAGTGAAAACGTTTAAACAATTTTAAAGTGCACAATTCTGAAAATTAACCTGGAAAAATAGCCGAAACAATAAAAATGCCAGGAAATTTACATCTAAAATTTAATCAATTGAGCATATTGGAGCTCAAAGAGGAGTTGGAACAACGAAAGCTGGCTACACAAGGTACAAAGGCCATACTGATTGCACGCTTGCGTGATGCGATCGAGTCGGAAGGCGTGAATCTGGATTCGGGTGAGCTCTCAGCTGCAGAAAGAGGCGCAGAAGGTGGTGAAGCCGAAACACCAAAACCAAAGGAACCAGAAAATGCGCTGATGCAAATGCTGATGCAGCAAGAGCAGCGACAACAGTCATCAAATTTAACTGCGAAGCTAAATGAACAATCAGCGCAGCTAAATGAACAGACATCCAGTTTAGCTGTGAAGCTAAATGAACAATCAGCGCAGCTAAATGAACAGACATCCAGTTTAGCTGTGAAGCTAAATGAACAATCAGCGAAGCTAGACCAACAAGCGTTCGAAATCAAGGCAGACATCACACAGAAGCTGGAAAAACAGTCAACCGAAATAAAAGTGGAGCTCAGTAGTCTCAACAGCCAAATTAAATGCGTCGAGGAGAAGGTATACCAGATCGAGGAGAGAATCAACCTTGAGATCAGCCAGGTGGAGGAGAGAATCAACCATGAGATGGAAAAAGTGAAAAAGGACTTGGAAGCAGCGAAGGCAGTAGTAACCGCCTCACCAGCCCCAATTATAACCGCAGCGCAAAGCTCATCTAGAAATGTGCAAGCGCCAATATTCGATGGGCAAACGGTCTGGACTATTTACAAAACCCAGTTTGAAACAGCCGCTCGCATAAATCACTGGAATGAGCAGGAACGAGCAACTGCATTGATTCTTGCTCTAAGAAGCCCAGCTGCCGAGCTGTTGCAGATGATCCCCGTTGAATTGCACTCAAACTCGAATGCTATAACGAATGCGCTTGACATGCGTTATGGGGATGATCATCTAAAGCAGATTTATCGGTCACAGCTAAGGCATCGGGTGCAGAAGTCTGATGAAACCCTACAGCATCTAGCCCAAGACATTGAGCGACTAGCACTTTTGGCTTACCCGGCCTACGACCCAGAACATCGAGATGATGCAGCGACAGAGGCATTCATCAGCGCACTAAAGGACCCGGAATTGCAACAAGCCGTGCGTTTAGCCCAAAAGCAAACGGTTAAGGACGCATTGGCTTACAGTCTGAATTTTGAGGCGGCGAAAAATGTGACTCGTACCACGGCCCGGGTCCGTGAGGTAGTGGCAGACGAGTGCAGGTGTGAGCGCGTGGAAATTGAGCGAGACCCGCATGTAAATGGTGCGCCTAGATGCTGGAATTGCGGAGAGAAGGGGCACCTGCAAAGAGACTGCAAGAAGCGAAGAAAACCGAGCTATTGTCCAGGGTGTGCAGCAAGGAGGAAATCCAGACCGAGTCAGGAGCCCAGAATGGAAACCCTTCAAACAGAGGGGTCGGGAAACATGTAAGAGCCAACTTCGTGGGGCAGAGGTTGGCTGGGAGGATCGACGTCCCCAGCACCACCATCATCGTGTCAAGACTACATTGTGGAGAAACGGACTTATGCCTTCCGGGTCAAGTTGACGGAGAACACTGCACCATAACAATCGACACTGGTGCAACCCGATCGATTATCCAACCAGACCTAGTTAGACAGCAACAACTTCACAAGGGCAGGATTTCCTCACTACAAACAGCTACGGGAAAAACTGCACCTGTTCATGGAGAGGTCAACCTCCAGATACAGTTGGGAGACCTTGTGTTCCGACATAATTTTCTGGTCGCGAACATTATGGATGACTGCATTCTTGGAATGGATTTTCTGCGACCACATGGAATCACATTGGATCTGGGCAAACGGGTATTGAAATGGCAGAATGTCGAAGTACTGATTGGAGGATCCCAGCGCCCATATTCCCAAGATGAATGTGATAGTATGTGCCGACACTGATGTACCGAATTCTTCTGAAAGCGTTGTATGAGCCAAGCTTGATGGTGATTCTGGAGACCAGCGATCTTATCTGATAGAGCCAACGAAGACGTCCGCATTGCGCAGTTTGATTGTAGGACGAAGCCTTGTACGATCTATAAGGAACGGATACGTGCCCGTTAGAGTCCTTAACACCACAGACTCAACCACGAGCATCAAAGCGGGAGAAGTCATCAGCAGCTGCCAGCCTGTTTTCACCATCACTTCCTTGGAAGCCACTCACGACCATCATTGGAAAAGGAGGCAAGACGCAGACAAAGCCCGGTAGCCCACGTCTGCAATATTGAAGCAGGTCAAATTACTAGTGCAGCTATTCAAGCGAGCCTCTGATCTGGTCACCAAGTACAGTGACATCTTCCCAACAAGCCCAGATGACAAAGGCCGAACGAGTATGGTAGCTCACGTCATAGATACACAGGGAGCCAAGCCAATTCGACAAGCCAAACAAGGAGAAGTGAGCACGCTGATTTTGGTCATGGAAAAACAAGGCGTTATCGAACCTTCTGTCAGTCCATGGGCCGCGCCTGTAGTTCTAGTAAAGAAAAAGGACGGTAGCACTCGTTTTTGTGCCGACTATAGGCAGCTTAACGACGTCACTAAGAAAGATAGTTACCCGCTTCCACGCATCGATGACATCATGGACACTTTAGCCGACGCAAAATGGTTTTCTACACTCGATCTCAAGAGTGGCTACTGGCAGGTAGAAATTGACAAGAAGGACCGAGAGAAGACCGCATTTTCAGTTGGGACCGGATTGTGGCAATTTGTGGTGATGCCGTTTGGGCCTTGCAATGCTCCAGCCACTTTCGAACGCCTGATGGAATACGTGGTCTAACCTGGAAAACCTGCTTGGTGTACCTACATGACATCATCGTCATCGGTAGAACGTTCGAAGAGCATGTGCGGAACTTAGAAGAGGTTTTCTCCCGATTGCGACTGGCGAATTTGAAACTTAGTCCCGACAAGTGTACCCTTTTCGCAGCTGAAGTAAAATACCTGGGACACGTTGTATCAGCAGAAGGGGTCAAAACAGACCCTGAGAAAATTGAAGCCGTGAAAAGCTGGCCAACACCAAACAACAAGCGCCAACTACGAAGTTTTCTGGGTCTGGCAACCTACTATCGAAGATTCGTCAAAGACTGTGCCAAAAAAAAAGTGTCTCCATCAGCTAACCGAGAAAAATCGTCCGTATGTCTGGAATGAACAATGCCAGACGGCCTTTGAGACCCTGAAGGAAAAGCTATGTGAATTACCCGTGCTGGCGTATCCGAAACCTGGAAAAATGTTTGTAGTTGACACCGATGCAAGCAACGGCGGTATTGGAGCTGTACTCTCCCAGCAGATCAATGGCGAAGAAAGATTCCTCTCGTATTACAGTCGAGTTCTTTCAATAAGTGAGAGGAACTACTGTGTGACCAGAAAGGAGCTATTGGCTATGATAGAGGCCACCAAGCAGTTCCACAAGTACCTATATGGCCAGAAATTTGTTCTTCGAACGGACCATGCATCGCTGAAATGGCTACTTAACTTCGAAAACCCCGAGGGACAAGTTGCGAGATGGATCGAAAGATTGCAGTCATACGACTACGAAATTGTTCATCGAAAGGGCGGTGTTCATGGAAATGCTGACGCCCTATCTCTTCGTCCATGTCCACCTAACTGCAAGCATTGCCGACGGATTGAGGAAAAGGAACCGCCCGTTGACCTGCGACTGATAACGACCGAATTCGATGAAGGTTGGTCATCGGAGGAGATTCGAAATGCCCAGCTAGCCGATGAAGACATCGGACCATTGCTCGTATGGAAGGAGATGACTGGGCGACCTGAGTGGAAGGACGTTTCAATGCATGGCGCAACCCTGAAAAGCTATTGGGCACAATGGAACTCCCTTCAGGTGGAGGGTGGTGTACTCAAGCGGAAATGGGAAACGGCGGATGGCAGCTCCTATAGGATGCAAACTATACTACCCAAAAGCCGAATCCCCGATGTGGTAAAGGAAATGCATGAAGGATCCTCGGGAGGCCATCTTGGTGTTAACAAGACCTTAGCGAAATTGCGGGAAAGGTTTTACTGGCTCCACGCTCGAGAAGACGTAGAGGACTGGTGTCGGAGATGCACAGTTTGCGCTTCCGTTAAAGGTCCAAAGCGACGACTGAGAGGACAAATGCAAACCTATAACGCAGGCGTACCATTCGAAAGGATTGCTGTTGACATCGCAGGACCCTTTCCTGAATCCGATTGGGGAAATCGATATACGCTGGTTGTAGCCGATTATTTCAGCAAGTGGCCCGAGGTCTACCCCATTCCCAACCAGGAAGCAACTACCGTAGCTGAACAGCTAGTGTTAAATTGGGTCAGTAGGTACGGCGTACCTTGCGAATTACATTCAGATCAAGGCTGAAACTTTGAGTCACTAGTTTTTGGCGTAATGTGTGAACTACTGGGAATACGGAAAACGAGGACAACACCGCTGCATCCCCAATCCGATGGAATGGTCGAACGGTTCAACGGCACGCTCAATAAACATCTGGCCGAGATGGTTAACGAGAACCAAAGGGACTGGGACCGACATATCCCACTATTTTTGATGGCGTACAGAGCTGCCAAACACGCATCGACGGGCCAAGCCCCAGCCAAAGTCATTTTTGGAAGGACTATTCGTCTGCCAGCCGATAGTTCGGAACACCCCCTGCGAAACTCCAAACGATCTCGGAGTACGCAAATGATCTAAGGCAACGGTTGAACCAGATACATCGGACAGTGCGAAATCACCTCGAATCGGCTACTGACCGCATGAAGACCAGGTATGATCTAAAGGCAAACTCTACTGGCTTCCAGCAAGATGACTTGGTATGGCTATATAACCCGCAACGGCGAAAGGGTACGTCTCCAAAGATGCAACATAATTGGGAGGGACCATACCGAGTTGCAAAGCGAATCAACGACGTCGTATACCGAATACAGGAACATCGTAAGCCAAGAGCCAAAATGAAAACCGTGCACCTGGACCATCTTGCCCCAGGTTACATCCAGGGAGAATAAATTACAACTGGCGACACATCTTTTCGGGGCAAAAAGAACTGAGGGGGGGGGGGGGGGGCAGTGTTACATGTACAAAAAATTCTGCGAGCTACTGTCGCAATTGTTTTCACAACAATGAAGAACACGAATTTACTCGAAACCACGAGAACCCAACAAGCATGAGCAACATCTGAAGGTGAGTCACTGCTCCATTCATTTGCAGTCGCTCGAATGTTCCCGCGAATTCGCCAATGTACGAGAACTGGGTTGAATGACTACAGACCCTATATAAAGGCGAGCTGAATGAATGGGGGGATCATTCATTACAACCGCGATAGAAAACTGCGATATAGTGGAACGCGAAGTAAAGGCGCTTGATTGTTTGAGTGCGAAGTGATTTTAAGTGGACAGTTGAATGACAAATTTATAAACTAAGTGAAAATTAAAACTGTGAAATACTAAAATAAGTGATCGTGCATTTTTTGATTAATTGAATAAACTCTTTTAATTTAATTTAAAAGACATTGCGTTATCACTTCCCCGGAACATTAAAATTATTGGCCGCGAACCAAAAACACGCGACAATATAAAGGGGGAGTAGAAAAACAATGAACTGTCAAGCAGAAGGAAGAAGAAATGAACTTTTCAGTAGCAGAAACACCACGAAAATTTGGGTTTAGAGCTATTTCGTGTTTTGGGGTGTACCGTTCACTGGCCGAGGAGAAAAGCGTCGATAAGTATACAGGATCTGAATAATAAGTAACCGGACTGACCCTAGAAAATTTCTTATTGGCAAAATATGTACAATTTTTCGTTAGAAACCTTCGAAGTAGTCCCCATTGGAGTCGATAACACTCTGATACCGGATTTTCCAATCCCCGAACGCTCCCTGGAAGTCAGCAACCTCGATGCTGTCTAGAGCCTTCGTCGTAGCACGTTGATCGTTTTCCAGAGTCCCGAACCGCGTCCCCTTAAGGTGTCTTTTGATCTTGGGGAACAGAAAAAAGTTCGCTGGTGCCATATCCGGGCTGTAAGGAGGCTGTGGCAACGTTGCCCTCGACTGTTCGGAGTGGCACACACCGGCGTCACCACGACCGAAAAAAGCGCGCATGAGCAAATCGAAGGTGAAGTCGATGCTCATTGCTTTCTTTGACGTGAAAGGCATTGTTCACAAAGAGTTTGTGCCACCCTGCCAAATTGTAAACGGCCAGTACTACAGAGAGGTGCTCCGTCGACCAACCGCACAGGTTCGCCGAGTCCGTCTGGAGATTGCCGATTCGTGGATCCTCCATGCTCCGTCGCACACCTGCCTGCTCGTCACCGAGGAGTTGGCCAAACAATCGTGGGCAACGTTGCCACAGCCACCTTACAGCCCGGATATGGCACCAGCGGACTTCTTTCTGTTACCCAAGATCAAAAGACACCTTAAAGGGACACGGTTCGGGACTCTGGAAAACGTTCAACGTGCTATGACGAGGGCTCTAGACAGCATCGAGGTTGCCGACTTCCAGGGAGCGTTCGGGGATTGGAAAATCCGTTTTAAGCGTGTTATCGACTCCAATGGGGACTACTTTGAAGATTTCTAAAGAAAAATTGTACATATTTGCCAATAAAAAATTTCCTGAGGTCAGTCCGGTTACTTATTATACTGTCCCTGTATGTTGCATCTTCAATGGCAACAAAATAAAAGTGGTTGATTCCGTTTATGTAAATGCGCCCGGAGGTTAATACAATTAAGTAAGGAATAGATTGTAGATTGTATGCAATACGTAGTAGCTTACAGTTTTAGGGGTTCTTATACACAATAGTAGAATGTTAATTGAAGTAAACATTTTATTTACCAGTGCGATTCGCTGAGAATTCTTAAAAGAGAACTATCTTAAATTTATTTAGATAGTCAAGTGATCGTAAGGAAACTCTTGCTCCGATGAGGTTAACTGGTAAAACGGCTGTCTTCAATTTATTTTGTGGCAGCGCGAAGACTGAATATCAGGAAACCGGGGTGAACTGCCGGTGAGATACTTAGCTGGAAAAATCAAAAACTGTTGGTCCTCGTATCGCCTTTCAACTAATTATGTGCAGAACCTATCGAAAAAAAACGAATGTGCGGCTGTAACTTGTGAACAACATCAAATGAGAACGCTAGAAAACGAAAGGATAAAATTATATTAGCAGTTTTCTTTTGTCCCGAAACGCATGTCTAGTCATTTTAGCTACAAATCCAAGTCTGTCATCAAAATTATAAAGTGTATTGCTTAAAATGTTCTATCTTGGCTTTGACCTATCGGATAAAGCTTGCTTATTTTTCAAACTTTCAAACCCGACTAGAAACATGTAAACATTTCCGTATTAAACATCAAAACGTCAAACTTTTTCGTGAATATGAGCATATTACAAGTATTTTCATCCAGGGTATTAATCACACAATAAACGAACTTCGTCATGTAAATATTAACGTAATGTTATTGCCAAATGACTTCCGAGCAAACTTAAAGAATAGAGTCGATGAACATTTGAAAAGGTTCGTCCCAGCCTCATCTACAAGCACTCGTGGATGATGCTGGGTGAGTCCGTTTGTTTTTTTATATGTATATGTATTTATACTTATTTATATTTATATTGTTCTGTATTGATGAAAAAAATGAATGTAAAGTGGTACTAAAGCAATGCATGTTTTTTTTTTGTGGTAGGGAGGTGAATGCTATTTATGCACAGAGTGTGGGACTCCCATCGACTGGACTTCCCACTAAACACCTTCCCGGTCAACCTGAGAACCCAGCCTGGAACCGTTTGACACATTACTTCGGGCCAGGTCTCGTTTTGTTACGCCGTGGGGCGCCTTCAAGCTGGAGAGTCCCCCTCCTAGCGGGAGGGGAGAGGGGAAGAGGAAATGCCAGAAGAGCGATCTCCCAGCCCCAACGCCCTCGGCTGGTGTGAGTCCCTTTTATATTTTAGGACTGCCCGAGCATAATGGCCCACCTGGTTCCATTTGTCAACCGATTCGAGCATCACTGCAACTATATTATCCGAGGTGAGCTCTCCCGTCTCCCTGTAGAGTTCCCTTGGCAGCCTGACCCATTTTGTACACGCAAAAAACTTGTGACAGGCATTGTCCTACTCTCCTGGGCAAAACCGACAATCGGAAGACCGTGACTTACCGACCTTGTGCAGGTAAGACTGAAAACACCCGTGCCCGCTTAAAAGCTGGGTCAGATAGAAGTCAGTCTCACCATGCCTTCGATTTAGCCACGGTCTCACATCCGGGATGAGGCGCGCAGTCCACCTTCTCTTCGTGCAATCCACCCAAGACTGCTGCCAATCGTTGAGCGAGCGCTGCCTCTCCTCGCGGACAACTATCTCCCTCGCATCCTCGTTTTGGTGCAGGTAAATAGCGCGGCGCTCTCTAGCAAGGAGGGCGACAGGTATCACGCCTGCAATCACTCTCACCACCGAGTCGGAGACTGTTGGATACGAAGAGCGATGCATGTTGCTGTTTGTCAAGTTTGCCTACGTAACCGATTAAGTGTTGCTGCATTCATATTATTGTCTATGTCAACTTTAATTGTTGTACCTTGAACAGGGACCGATCCCATAAACTTTCCAACTGAAACAATATCATTTACAATTTGATGCTTCTTTTAATCGTATTCGTACAAATATTTGGATTTTTATTATAAATAAAAATTTTTTTAGGCAGAATGGTGAATGATGACAAATTTCTGATCTAATTTTGGAAACTTTAGTAATAACCAGTTTACTTTACAATAATTTGAAAGTACATAAATCTTTGTATTTGCAAAAGTTTTTTTTTGGAAATAAAATAACCTAAAAAGCAAAAATAAAAACATGATAAATTAAACAGAGAACTCGGTTTTACCTCTCGTTTGAAAACCTGACCGGGTATGGGACCCGCCACTATAATGAGCAAGCCATCGAGGGAGCTGATCCCTTTTTAAGTCGCTTACAGGTGCTCACGCAGGGTAGAGTGGCCTTCCGCTTGAATTTCTCATTTATGTTAAAGTGTTATGTGATTCCATGATACTTTACATAAATATGAAACATTCACATTTCTCATTTAAGGGAAAAATTCATGCAAATTATGTTTGTATGAGTTTTTCACTTACATGGAAAATACCTGGCCATGTCTACATTGGATCTTGATCCAGATGCGGGCTGCGAGGGGGATCACTTCCACATGGATGCTCCATGCTCATTTGGGGGCCATAAGTATCTTCGGTAAAGACGAAGTCCAAGTCCCGTCTGTTTTCACCAGGCTCATTTTGCCTTTGCTTTACCAATTTTTGACCCTTAGTAGGCTACCTCGGCCTCGGCTGCAGTCGATACGTATTTGTATCTTTTAAATTCATGGATGCGACATTTTTTTATGGTGGGTTCTTGTGCTGTGAAAAAGAACCCGCCCCAGGACACCGCAACGCTAGCCTGCCAGCGGATTCACGCATCCTCAGACAAGGCCAATCTCGGCCAATTCCACCATCCTCTCTTGCCGAGCCAGCAGACCATCGCTTCAGTCCTCCACGAGCACTTTATCTATCCTAAGCTCTGTACAGTACTCCGGAGTCAAATTAAATACCAATGGGGCCAGTCCATCTCCCTGCTTTAGTTCGATATTTGTGTCAAAAGCATCGGCGAGTTGGTTATCGATGCAGACTTGGGAGGTCATCGCCGTCATTGTCATTTTAGTAAGACGAACTAATTTGGCTGGGATGCCAAAGCAAAGCATTATTTGACACAGTACGCTGCAATCAATACTGTCTTATGCTTGCTTGAAGTCAGCGAAAATTTGGTGTACGTGTGTGTTGAACTCTGAGCATTTTTCAAGTACCTGCTTGTCTGTGAAAAATTGGTCTATTGTCGATCTTTCTGCTCTAAAACTACCTTGATACTCCTCAATAATATAGCTGGCGTATGATTTGTAATGATTTTCTTAATGTCCGTGTAGGACACGGGTGCCGATGACCTGGCACAAGTGTCAGCGAGCTAAAACAACACCGAGCTCAGCTAACTAGCTTCGCTTAACGGCCGCGTACGCGTGCTTGACGACTAGCATTTGCGGGATCATATGAGGCGGGTTCTTGTCGAGCCACAAAGCTACACTACAAAATACTTATCACGCGTACTCTACTCTACAAGACGTACCGATCAATTTTTATTATCTTTAGAAATGTGCTATTAGGTCTCAATTAAGCTACTCTACAGTAATTCAATATTTTTTTGCCTCGTTAAAGTTAGCGGACACGGAGGCTTGAGACAAACGCAGACATTACACAAAAAGCAACCGTCACTTTCTCCGAAGAAGGTCGTTACATTACAAGGGGAATGTCAAACCTAAAGATGTTAAAGTGGCTGAAGTGCACCACTCATCTCTGCCTAAAGGATGGGAACTTGACGGATGTAGTTTACTTTACACTAGTAAAACAACAAACTAAGCAGTTTCGACGGGGTGACCACCTTATCTCTTCAGGAGCAGCCACTCCTGATCACCACGGGGCTGCTCGACTGCTTATGTTCATTACAGATCCGACTTTACTTTCTAAGATTTTAGAAAGTATTTTGTACGCCGTACAAAGTAGTAATATGCCTCTATTATGTTCGCACTCTAGCTTGTCACGTTTTTTGTGGATACGGAATATAAATGATTGGCTCCACTCTTTCGGCATATACTCTTGTTGCCAAATGAGTTGGATGACTTTGTGAACAGCTTGATAAACACTACTGCCACCATATTTGATGAGCTCCACTGGAATCTCATCGATCCCCGGCACTTATTCTTTTGGGCTATGATGGTGAAACAAATTTCATCAAGAGTTGGTGGGGACAATGGAAGCTCCCCGAAGACATCTATAGGCTCCGATGTTCTGGAACAGTGTGAAGGATTAGTGAGGTTCTGGAAAAATGATGCCCATCTTTCCTTAATTTTGGTTTCATCAGCGATAATATTGCCGATGTCATCACGACAGAGCGTGGTTTTGGGCTGATCACCACGTTTCAAGCTTTTCACTACTTTCTATGCTTGTTTTGTGCCGTTGCTTGCTAGACTTCCATCTTTGATCGTCAATTGATCGTCATAGTATTTTCTTTTCTTGATTCTAATTATCTTATTTGCCACTCTTCTGAGATTTTCTTAATGTTCTTTGTCCTGGTTTTCCTACCTACATATTCCTTGTACACCTGATTCTTGTTGTCTAACACATTCTGACGCTCATCTTCGAACCAATCGTTTCTTTTGCGCCGGGATTGATGTACAACTGTGTGTTCTGCCAGTCTTAATAGCTGCCTTAGCTTCCATCCAGAGCTCGTTACGCATTTTCAGCGATGCATCTGGTAAGATGGGAGCCAGCTGTTTGTCGAAGATATCCGTAAAATTTTCGGCAACACACCACGTTTGAATCCTTTCGATGTCAAATTTTTTTACCACTGGGCTGGTCTTTACCGAATACCTCTTTGACTCAGGACATCGATAGGTTAATTTGGTCAAGTTATGGTCTGAGTTACAATTGGCTCCTCGCTTTGTAACGACGTCAAGTATAGTCGAGGCCCAACGTGGTGGATCAGAACACAGCCGATCTGGTTTTGTGTGCTGCCATCTGGTGATGCCCAGGTCATTTTATGTATGCGTCAATGAGGAAAGCAAGTCGAGTATATGACTAGATTTCCGCCACATGCAAAGTCAATCTGGCGCTGGCCGTTGCGATTTATTTCATCGTGGAGGCTACATCCTCATTGCCCACCTTAGCGTTGAAACCACCCAGAATTCTCTGCGTGTCGTTTTTAAGCAATGAATCGACTATTCTTTTCAGGTGATTGAAGAACCTTTCCTTTGTTTCTCCGTCCTTTTCTTTGGTCGGGGCGTGAATATTGATCAGCCAGATTTTGAAGAATTTTGCTATTATACGGTTCGCACACAATCTGTCATTATTTGCCTTAAAATCAATAACATGCAACTTGAGCTCACTATCCACAATAAAGGCTACTCCGAATTCTCGTTTTCCAGTATGTTTCCCAGTTTTGAATATTTTGTGTGATCTCATGTCGTGAATATAACTTCCAGTCCAGTTCGTTTCCTGGATTGTCAATATTTTTAATTTATATCGACTGGCCTGTTGTTAAAGGTCCCTAACAATGCCTGGATAATTGAGTGATCTGACATAACAGGATCCAATGTCATGGTCCTTTTTCCGTTTGCGAGGTCGTTACCATGAATCCAGTCCATGCCGCGGCCCTTCTGCAGCTTTCGAAGCAATGTAGGGTTTTCCAAGGATGGAGAGTTAGCCCGTCGCCGACCCTCTATTCCGGCCTTCACCCTCTTACGTCCCTACAAAGGAAGTGTAAGTAGGATTTAGTGCAGAGCCGTTGGTATATTTATTGTGGAACCAGTAAACCCAATATGTGACTCCGAGAGCACTTACTACCATTTAATTGGGGGGCTTAGGATGAGAAATCGTGGTAGCACTGGGTGGAGGAAACAAGGGGTCCCGTCCTCCTTTCTCAAACGGGCTTGGGATCGTCTACGATGGAGTTGTTTAACATGAGTACCTGCCACGAATAGGCGTAACCTTATGATCTCTACGGGCAGGGTTGAATCAAGTATCAACCAACGCCCCTCATCCAAAAGACGAGGTTCCAGTAACCCCAGTTGAGAACACGCAACGCACTGGTTGGTGCGTTAATTTCTTTTCTAGCCACAAAGTGAAAACCACAAACTACCACGTTTCAGCCAGGATAGACTACTGGCTATGTAGGGGGATGACAGCAGCCTGTCATGTGCTCCTCCTAGCCCATGAGACAGATCAAACCTCTGCTCAAGCTTCGTAACACAGCCAGAGCGCCACTACCAATTTTCGCTCCCGTCAACGATGGCTTGGCGGCGCAGTCTCGAGTCTGTGGGGACGGAACTCTCCAAAGATAGATAGAGCCAGTTATCCAATCTTGTCCATTCCCCTGCAGCTTACAATTCTACCCATCACCGTATACCACCACCAAAGACATACACCAATGTTCATACGCACAATGAATAATGTTCACTTACCTATTTCATAAGACCTTCAAGTTCGCTTACCTGTAATTGTCTTACATTGCATTTAATGGTCACTAACTTTTAATTTGTTTCAATATCAAATCAGTGGCCCAAGAAGTTTATACTTACCTTGCACTTTCCTTCAGGCTAATTAAATTTTAATATAATTTGCATATTTTTCAATGTTATGAAATGGTATTGTTGTAAATTGCAATTTTCTATATATCGATTATTGATAATAAGACTAAGCATAATTATTTTATAAATACTTTCAAGCAATTACAAACAAAATTATTGTATTGCAAATCTTCAATCAAATCGCAGTTTAATTTCGCGGAAGATGTCTCAATTCAAGTGCTGTTGATATTTCTTGTCTCGATAATTAATATAGTTTGGCAATAGTGACTCGGTTTAAAGGCCGTTGCTACTTGTTCTACAGTTTACAACGATTAGAGAAACATTTCGTTTAGGTGACATGGTTTAAGCGCGATAGTTACTGTTTCAGTAACTTACGAATAATCCTTCGTCAAGATGACACGGTTTAAGTGTCAGTGTAGCCGAATTATTTTTTATAAGTGCTAACTAAGGTATCATTTAACATTTTGGTGACCCCGTGTGGAACATATTGGATTCTTGATCCAAAGAATAATAATGAATTACAAAAGAGGTCCTTCTGACAGAAAAAAGTCACGGGCATACTTCGAGTTTCGTCGTCGTCAATTAGAGAATGCATGGATTGAGTTCGAGGCTACAGACAATAAAATTCGGTTGATGAAGGATATGCCTATGTACCATGACTACTTGAAGAAGGAGTATTATAATGAAATAAGGACCATAGCAGATAAATATCTTCAAACTTTTGAAGAAGACCTGGAAACATTTGGTGCAGAATGCGAACAAATACAAAGAATAGATAGAAGACAAGCACCCGTTTCTTCATCAAAGGAAGAGAGTGCCACCAGATTGATGAAAAGGCAAAGAACCATGATAAGTACCATTCGCCGAATATTGAATGATCTTATCGAAGACTCAATTAATCATCCAAAAGAATATTATGCCGTCAAAAATGAGGAGATGTATCGCTTCTGGAGATATATCGCTTATGGCTAAAAGTTGAGTCATCAAACTACTCAATTTGGGAAGAATGTATAAATTCTGAAGCAGTAGGCTACGGTTCTTCTGTTTACGTTGAGCTAAAACAATTGGTTCAGGTTGAAAGAGTAAGACTATCAATCAAATAAAAGGAGATCTCACATCTAGTTTTGTTTGGTGAGAATCCGTCTATAAATCTGTCAAAAATAACGATGCCAAAACTCGATGGCAATTTTTTGCAATGGAGTCAGTTTTTTTTTATCTTATCTCAGATGATACATACGCAATCAGTTCCCACTATTCAAAAGATGTAATATCTTAAAATGAACGTCACCGAAGAGATAGAAAAGTTAATCAGGCACTTACCTCGATATAACAATAAAAGAGTGCCAATTTCAGCTCTCATCCAAAAAGAGCTGCGGCTAAAAGTTTGGATGTTGTAACATGTAAAAGCATGCAAGCGCTTGGCAATTTAAAGGTAGAACATGGATCGAAATGGATCGACAAACCCATATATTATGTGAGCAATCACTTACAAATCCACAAGAAAACCAAAGCCTACAAGAATTCTTGAAGTTTGTGAAAAAACAAATTTCAATCCTTTGAGGCATTAGGTCAAAAGGAAAGACCTAATATCAGCAGAACGGTATCAGCAGCCGTAACAAGGTGTTCGTTGGAAGAACTGAAGGCCGGAGACCAGTGGGAAAACCGAGGGAATGCTGGTCTGACTCGGTCGACGAAGACACTTCATCGCTGCTCGGATTTCGAAATTGGAGAACGCGGATAATGGACCGAGACAGTTGGAGGCGCTATTTGCAAGAAACGATGGCCCGAAAGGGGCTGTAGTGCTAAGAAGAAGAAGTAGAACACGTCTCTTTGCAACGAAAGCATATTCAAGCGAAAGAATGACACCACCCAGTGCGTTAATGTTGAAATCCAATCAAAAATGGGAGATTTTTCGTTGCTACTCAAAGCATTTATGTTGCCCCATATTGTAGCGATGCAGCCAACACAGCTACTGGATATTTCGTCATGGGCAATGCAGATCCTGACTCTATCCGTCCAGATAGGATTCATGTTCTAATTGGAGCCGAATTTTACCACCAGTTTTACTCAAGGGGCAAATACAAATGGATTCGAACCTAACCATCCTTCAAAATACTGTACTCGGATGAGTTGTTAGTGGCAAACTCCTACATGTATCACCAATGTCTGCGGCTTGCGGGGTTAACAGTAAGAGTGAAGGTGAGGTCAAGCGTTTGATAGAATGATTTTTGCAGTTGGAAGAACTTGTCTTAGCTGAACTTTAATTGGATCATTTCACCCTTTTCACATCAATTTAATGTAAATCTAGACGATAATTTTTGCTCTACATTGAAGCTTTCATTACTTCGCAGGGATATAGATCACGTTTTCGGATGGCTCCGATAACTTTTTGAATTACTTATGGAATTCTTTTTAGCTACATGAATGAATGTTAGAAGAAGGTGGCTTCGACGTGTGTACTAATTCTCATCAGGTCATCACTCTTAGATACACACCGGTGATGGCGACCACCATGCATAGAGGTGAGAGAGTTATTTTTAATTTTCCTACTTATGCGAACTCAATATGTTTTTGTAACGACCAATCATGTTCAAGTTAAATTTCCTCTTGCAAGTACTTGTCTTAGCTAAACTTTAATTGGATCATTTCACCCTTTTCATATCAATTTAATGTAAATGTATACGATAATTTTTCCTCTACATTGAAGCTTTCATTACGTTGCATGGGTATCGATCTCGTTTTCGGATGGCTCCGATAGCTTTTCAAATTACTTATGGAATTCTTTGTAGCTATATGAATGAGTTGCATATTTTTTTAAATAAAATTTTCTGAAAAATTATTAAAGAAGAAAAATGTTAGAAGAAGTTGGTTTCGACGTGTGTGTATCTAAGAGTGATGGCCTGATGAGAATTAGTACACACGTCGAAACCACCTTCTGCTAACATTTTTCTTCTCTAATAATTTTTCAGAAAAAATTATTTAAAAAATATGCAACTTTTTTTAAATACCTCCATTCTCTTCCACTCTCTCCATCACTCTTTCTTCGTCGCACAACGCTCGTGTGATCCGCATTCACATTACGTCGCTTTGTCCTTTGTTGACATCCAGACAATGTTTAATCCTTTTTGCTAAATCCAGAGTAGCTCCACTTATACGTCAGATACTACCACGACTAGAATTATGCGCTGCAACACTATCTGCTCACTTGGTTGCTCGAGTAAAAGCAGATATGCGGCTCAAAGAAACTACTCGAACCTTCTTTAAGACTGATTCTAAAATCATTCTAGCATAGATTAATTCAGATCGAACACATTTGAAGCTCTTCGTGGCAAAAATGATCGCTAAGATCCAAGGACTTTCACTGCCACAGCAATGGCGGTACCTTGCTTCGAAAGAAAATCCAGCGGACGTATTAGAGCCAGAAAAACTGAAATCATGCAGTTATTGATACTACAGACCCTTCTTTTAATACGAAAGCAAGTCCTTATGGCCACCCTAATTTGTGAAAGGCAGGCACTTGGAAAATGATCCTGAAAGTAAAAGGTCGGAAGTCACTCAAACATCGATAGCAATGTCTACGGATGAAGATAAAATAATATACAAGATTAATCATGGTAATTCTATGAAGAAGTGACAAAGTATGCTGGTGTATAAGAAACGATTTATCAACCTCAGCGTTCAACATGTATCTTAATAAGTCCTTGTGAGCTAAATGAAGCTCTATATACGATTATACGCAGCATGCAGAAATCAAGTTTCGCTGAGAAAAGATATCAGTTGAAAAATAAGGGTGAAGTTTACAAGGCCAGTGCCACCAGTAATCTGTCACCTTTCCTAGATGAATGAGAAATCATTCGAGTTGGCGGTTGCTAAGATGCCTCAAATCTTTCATACGATGCTAAACACCAGATGCTTATTCCATTCTGCGATTCAATCACAAAACATCTCATGAATCATCAGCAAAACCTACATTGCGGCCCTCAAGCAATGTTTGCTACTACAAGATAGCGGCTTTGGCAATTTCGGGGCAAGTAATTAGCACGATCCGCTATTCAACTATGTGTTAGTTGCGCAAGAGCAAAGCAAGATGATGGGGAACTTACCATCCTCTAGAGTATAAGCAGCAAGACCATTTGTGAACAGTGGTGAAGACTTGTGAATCAGTTTGAATCCATTTGAACTTAAGAGGCAGGAAACCACAGAAGGCTTATATTGTTGTGTTTTGCTGCTTTGCAACTAAGGCTATACATTGAAACTTATACGAGATTTGCCGAAGCCTTTCTGGGGGCTTTAAAAAGGTTTTTCGGACGTTCAAGAGACTACCAGCATTTGCATTGCGACAATGCTACCGATTTCGTGGGTGCACGGAATTAATTGAGTGAGCTAGCATCGATGATTCACTCTGATAAGGTGCAGGAAGAGATCATTAAAACATGCAGCAAAAAATGATATCAGTTTTCATTTTATTCCTCCAAGAGTACCTCATTTTGGAGGACTCTGGGAAGCCGTCATGAAATCGGCGAAAAAGCTCAATTATTTCCAAAACATCTCTTACGTATGGAGAGCTTGAAACAGTTCTGATTGAGGTGGAGGCGGTGTTAAACTCTTACACCGATGTCCGCAGATCCGAAC
This sequence comes from Odontomyia ornata, assembly GCA_963969285.1. Taxonomy (NCBI): domain Eukaryota; kingdom Metazoa; phylum Arthropoda; class Insecta; order Diptera; family Stratiomyidae; genus Odontomyia; species Odontomyia ornata. The sequence goes on from OZ017743.1 coordinate 27,460,365, forward strand.
ACTTCCTGATAGGTGAGCCAACGTTGAGCCTAGCCAAAAGGTGGAAGCAAATAACGCAGATAAAACAAGACTTTTGGAACCGATGGTCATGCGAGTACCTGAGGGAATCGCAATATAGACATAAGTGGAGAGAACAGTATAAAAACGTTCAACTAGGTACCATGGTCATCATAAAGGATGATTAATTATCAGTTATGTGATGGCCATTAGGAAGAATTCTTCAAACATATTTGGGAGATGATGGATTGGTACGAGCAGCAGACGTAAAAGCAACTCAATGTATCTTCCGACGGGCAATTCACCGTCTTGTGCCCTTACCTCTACAGGAAGATTCCTCTGAGGTGAAAAAAAACGCAACATCGACCTGATTCAGAGTGAAGATCAGGAACAGGAAAATCGAGAATCTTTCCAACCAAGGAAGAAATTAAAGGTCCCCAATGGAGAACTACTTTCGACGATACTCTTGGTATGCTTGGCGTTACCAGCCTTAAAAAGTGTATCAGTCAAGTGTGAAAAATTTAAGCCTAACCCTGGTATATACTTTGAAGATCCTGCCAGACTCAAATTCATCACAAGTGAGTGGAAGCTCATAGTTTATAACGATTTAAAACCATATTAGACAGAAATTGAGTCAATCGTGAATGCGACGGTAACATTGCGACATTTATGCCAACAGTTGCACAAAAAAAGCACATGCAATCAAATAATAACAGCTTCTTCCTAGCCAAACGATATAAAAGAGGAGCGCTGAACGTAGTTGTGAACGTAGTTAGCTCATTGTTTAGTGTACTTGATTCAGTATGTGCAGACGAAATGGCCCACACGATAGGCGCTGTGCGAGAAAATGCACCATCTCTATTGGCATTGTTCAAAAACCTAACCTCAGTCATTGACTCAATGATCAATATCATGAGACGGGATCAGATTGCTACAACAAAAAAATTAAATGCCATTAATGACCAATTGAGTTTTATACTGAATAGGGTTAACGACAATAGTGACGGAACAAACCAACTTACAATCTATCAGCTTCTCACATCGCTTTCAGTTCAAATGGCGATAGTTGTATCAAACTTGCACCGTAAACAGTCATTAAGGACCCCTACAGGAGTAACTGCCACCTGTCAACGAAAAAGACTTGAAGTAACGCCCAAGGAGTCTACGCTACTTTCTATTGACTCAGACTGTGAAATTAAACATGACCACGTAACTATTCAGTGACATCGAATGTTTGCAAGCAACTTTTCGTCCCGGTGTTCAAAATTCGGCACAATCACCAGAGCACTTGAACCCAACCCAGGCACAAGCTACCATCAATACCCGCACCTAGAGGATCTATTTGCTCTGCAACGTCTTGTGAAGGACGAAAAACTGGCTGAGCTGCCTAACATGTTTCAGCTCCACACGACCCACCATTTCACGATTGGATACTTGGCACTACTATTCGGTGTCCTTTCAACATGTTTCTTCGTATAGAACCAGTATAACTGCCCTTGTAGATACAAAACAAACCCAACACCCAACCCAAGACAACAGGCGACCTCGGATTTAACTGTGCAAATATAAGAAGGAGTTGAATATACATTCAACGCGGGTTGGGACGATGTTCATACGCACAATGAATAATGTTTACTTACCTATTTCTTATGTCTTTCAAGTTCACTTACTTTCAATTGTCCTACATTGGATTTAAGGATCACTTGCCTTTAATTTGTTTTGATATCAAAACAGTGATCCAGGAAGAAGAGCCATAATAATTATTGTATAAATACTTTCAGTAGGTTACCTGGGCCTCGACACCTGTCGATTCGAATACTCCGAGTATGTAATTTGTGAGTGCGAAATTCTTTTGTAGTGGTCCCTTGTTCTGGGAAAAAGAACCCGCCCACGGCACCGCAATGTTGGCCTGCCAGCGCTTTCACGTGTCCTCAGGCACAGCCAATTTCAGCGAGCACCAAGATCTTCGCTCGCCGAGGCAGCAGACTATCGCTGCAGTCCTTTATGTACATACATTTAATATCCATACAATTCACTGCAAGATATTGTTGCGATCCGTGAAGAAGACACTTTCCCAAACAAATAGCGCTTGGCGCGAGTGGTTGAAGTTCACCCAGACAAAGATGGACTTGTCCGCATCGTTACACTAACCTGTTGTGAAAATGATTATATAAATTGTGTCCGTAAAGGGCTGCAGCGATGCTGCTGCCTCGGCGGTTGAGGATGGTGGGGCTTGCTGAGATTGGCTTTGTCTGAGGACGGGTGAATGCGCTGGCAGGCTAGCATTGCGGTGTCGTGGGGCGGGTTCATTTACCCGGCACAAGAACACACTACTTAAAAAATTTCGCATCCACGAATTTTTTTATGTAAACACGTATCAACTGGATTCGAGGCTGAGGTAGCCTACTAAGGGTTGTAATTGCTAAAGCAAATGGCAAACTAGGCCTGGCGAAAACAGACGGGACTTGGGAGGACTTTGTGTTTACAGACGATACATCCATCCATCCAGGTGGAAGCGTTTCCCCATCGCACCCCCCCCCCCCCCCCCATCCGGATCAGGATCCAATGTAGACATGGCCAGATGTTTTCCATTTGAATGAAAAACTCTCATGCAAACCTAGTTCACATGAACTTTTCCCTCGAATGAAAAACATCAACGTGGCAAATTTATGTTATAGTCTTATATGATGGAGTCACATAATACTGTACCATAAATAGGCACGCGAGCAGAAGGCTACTCTGCCCTGCAAGAGCATCTGTAAACGACTTAAAAAGGGGCGAGCTCCCCCGATGCTTAGCTCATTATAGTGAAGGGGCCAGCCAACGTGGCGGGTCCCGTACCCGGTCAGGCTCAAAAAACCAAATGGAAAGACCGAGTTTATGATTTACTTATCTGTTTGTATAGTTTAATGTGCTACTGAATGTATTTCAAAAATAAATAATGTACTTTTGGGTACAGTTGAATACACCAATGAACATTTCAAGAGTACGAGCAAATACTTCAAATTTTGTACAGTTCAATGCGCCACTGAATATACTCGTATTTCAAAAATAAATAATGCAAATTTTTACAGTTGAATACGCCAATGAATACTTCAAAAATAACTACTTTAAATTTTGTACAGTTCAATGCGCCAATAAATATATTTCAAAGTAAATGATTTCCAGGCAATAAATCATCCATTACATGCAAATTTTGGATGGTCGCCCAGTTGCGTTGCCTTTCCATTCGTAGTAAATGCCTGAAGGCTTAGTTTGATACAGATGAGGTGTTCTATCATAATCATAACCACTAATCAAACACGATGTGCCGAAAGGACGTCATCCATTACTCTATGTGAATTTTTGTTTAAGGTCAGCGATAAATCTGGTCATATCCAATGCGACGGGATCTTCGATGTTTAACTTGTGGCTGTGACACTCAACTTGAGCCCGATTTATTAAAATTCAAGCATCGGCCGTAAGACCAGCAAAGACCATCACTACATGACTAACTAGCGGACAAATTTTTCTCACAGTCCGTTCTTCCTGCAGTTTTCCGACGGATTTCTTTTCCTTGCCAACGTCTTTACCGTTTGCGGTCACCCACGTTGAACTTTCCCTTCACTCATCACGACGAAAAATATTCACCAATTATGTACACCCAATCATCACCAATGCCCACTATCAGGCGCAACCCTAGCAATACAACGCTCTCCACAAATGTCGAGCCTTTCCCTCTCGCACAGCACTCGGAACGACATGCATTTTCAACAACAAAAATTTTGGGCCACTTAAAATTGAAAATTTCACTCCTTTACATCTACCACGGTCACTCTATGATAAATCATTTCTTGCCTCTACAGAAGAGTTGACGGCAAGCTTTCGACCAGGTGGCGGAAACGACGTGCTCAATAATTTTCTCTTAATCAATGCTTCAGTTAGAGAAGGTCGACTCAAATATCTGAGCAAAGGCGGATCGATTTCTACTTTCGAGAGCGTCTATCTTGTGTCCAAGATCAAACCCCCTCTGTGCTGCTAGCGATGCCGATCAGGCGGACTGGAGTTGGCACTGCGCATTTTTGAGTTAATCCGCGCCTGGCGATTTATCCATGTCGGTGTTGTCCGCGAATATTTTTCTGCAACGAGAAAATTTCCTGGGCGAGACACTTTTGATCCGCCTGAATCGGGAACAAATTAAAATTTCATTACATCAAGAGAACGTCACTCCCGTTCACAACACATGATTAATTTTCTCGCTCTGAGTCGACTGTTCAAGCAACGTGGAATGGGGCACGAGAAAAAGGTTACTTGATCTATTTGGTAACAGCCAACGTTCTCGCGCCTTCCGCATAATTTTCCGTGACGACGGGTGGTAAATTCCGTGAAGGCCGTCTTGCGATTCAACAAAAATATCCGCGGCAATTGAAATTCTATGCCTTCGACCGACGTTCACTTGCCGTCCAAGCTAATTTTTCTTTTTCCGCGCGTTCCTTCGGAGTGTGCCTTGCCTCTGTTATCGACCCCCAATCCGCCCAAGCAGATCTCTCTCTCTCTCTCTCTCTCTCTCTCTCTTTCTCTTGTTACAAACAGTCGCCGTACGGAATAAGTCGTAACGGCAGTAGATTGCATCGCGGCAATGCGATCCGTGGATGAGCTGCGTTATAAAGGTGTTGCCGTGTCCAAATTTTAATTGCAAATTTAAACAATTTTTTTTAAAATTTACAATTAAAATTCGATTAGGATTATGATAGTTTTCGAGCAGTTTGCTGGGGTGACTGTTCGATTACTATATATTGACGGAAGAAAACTTTTTCAGCGCAATATACGGCATTTGGTCCGAGTTCTGGATTCTTGGCCGGCGGAATGTCTGAGCGTTACCTTTAAATTAATATTCAAACCGCTGTAATAAAGTAAAATATCAAGTATGCCACTGTAATTGCACAATTTAGAACTTATTTTAGCAATAAGTCCTCTCTCTGCAAGTTATTTCAACGGAAGGGACATGTTTAATTTATTTCGTATTCAAACCCTCACTTATCTCAGACAAGTATGTAACATATTTTTGTGAGAGCCCCACAGGCTCTAAGTCACTTTTTCACGGGTCAACTGTGGCCGCAACATGACTCATAAATGCTAATATTCTAAAACCACCAGTAAAGTCAACTTACGCTTCTTTTCATATTTTTTTATAATAAGAGAAGTTGATCCATATTAAGAGCATAATATACCTATATAAACATTCATGCCTAATTTTAATTAAATTCATACTCCAAACAACCTGCTTTGATGGCCTTTAGACTGTTGGAAAATGTTCATCATATTGTGAGCGTCACGGCGAATTTTATCTGTAGTTTCCTAATGATTTTTGGCTTTTCAAGTTTTTGCGACTGCGCGTGCATTGATCTTACGTATGCGCCTCAATTTGGTAAATGAAGGGATTCGCTCGGCGTCCATCGTCCGAGCAACAACAGATTAACGATTACCCTAGTAATTTTTTTCGAATAAATTGTATTTTTTATATTTTCCGTTCTAAGGCACGAGTTGTTTTTATTCCTCTTCCTAAAACCATTTTGCAACATCTGGTGATCGTGATAGGACAAGTTTAAAAAAAAAATTCAGTTAGTGTGGAGCTGTATCTATTTGTGAAAAACAATGGATGATATCAAGAAAGTTCGGAAAGTTCAGAGACAAGCATTAACAAGAATTTAAGGCAAACTGAACGCTGAAATGGAAAACGAAAATCCATCGGCCGATGTTGTAACGACTCAGTTTGCAACACTCTCAGAAAAAGCTTCTAAGCTTGAAGAAACAAACAAGAAGCTTTTTGAACACATGATAAAAGCGGATAGCTCTGAAGCGGACTTTGAGACAGAACATATAAGTACTGATGAATATAAAAGTAGAATTCTAGTGTCAAAAGCTGCATTCAATCGATTTTCCACACCGGTAACTCAAGAAAATGGTGGAAATAACTCGCCAGTGAATGTTCTGCAAGAAAATTCGTGAAAATTTGGTTGTAGTTTTGTAGCATTTTTGAGAAAGTGCACGAAGACGCCCTAATTCGAACAGAAGATAAGTTCCAATATTTGATTCAATCGATGTGTGAGGAATCAAGAGCGAGCGAAGTTGTGAATAGCTACCCACCGATGGCAGCAAACTATACGAAGGCAGTTGAAAGTATCAAAATAGATTCGGATGAGACGATCTTCTAGTAGAAATTTACATTCGGGAATTATTGAAACTCGTGCTCAGCAAGTCGAATAGTAATTTCACACAGATTTGTGATAAGTTGGAAACGCATTTGAGAGCTCTTGAATCATTAGGTGTCACCACGGAAATGTGCGCCGCAATGTTATTTCCTCTCTACCTGAAGAGATTTTTCCAAAATACTAAAGTTGATAATGCCCAAGTTGATTGAAAGCTTTGATGACATTCTTCGAATCAAAAGTGCAAAATGAAGAGAGAAAAAAACGAAGTCACAACGACAACAAAAGTACGAAGCAAAACCGAAATGTGACAATACCAACCGCAGCTGCTTTGTTGACATCGAACGAAACAAACAAAATTGTCAGTCACAACAGCAATTTGTGTTAGAAAGCAAAAAAAGTTGACTTTGAGTGCAAGACAAGACATTGTGAAAGACAAAAAAGCATGTTTTGCGTGTTTAAAACTGAACCACAGCTACAATAAGTTTCGTTCTAGAATAAAGTGAGCCTGGTGTGGTAAAAAACATGCTTTGTTGATGTGTTGGGAAGTGACCAAAAATGATAGCGATCAGAACGTGGGCAAAATCCAGACAATGACAAAAAACCTCTATCTCGTTAACATAACCTTCAAGACCCCCAAGTTTATTTGCAGACGCTACACGTCAAGTTGAAAGGGCCGGCGAGGGAACGAGTTGTTCACGTGGTCAATGACTCCGGGTCGCATAAATCATACATATTGGCCAGTTTTGTCAAAAAATTAGGTTTCGAAACTATTGGTGAAAAGAAGATGGTGTATTTATTGTTTAGTGGGATGATGTCAGAGTCCCGAGAACACCGAGTGTCAAGCATCACACTAAGTAATCTTGATCGTACTTTCGATTGTACTCCTATGGCATTCCACGAGGAAATCATTAGTTCAAATATTGCGGCATATGAAAACAGCACACGTTTGACCGAGCTAAAAAGTAAAGGATTCTACTTATTTGACATTGGCAACGACACCGAACCTATAGCTGTGTTGATAGGCGCCGATGTGATCGTGTGACTGTACACAGGTAAAATTGTACAAATTCCCACTGGCGAGACCGCGGTTGAAACCCTCCTTGCCTGGACTATAATGGGAAAAAATTCAACGAATTTTTCGGAACGCCAAGACTCGGCTCTTTTAGTTATTTTGATGTTTGCTAGAGAAGCAAATGTTACGGATTTATGGAGACTTGATGCGCTGGGAATCACAGATCCTGCTGAGAAAGTTTCAAAGCACAATTATCTCGCAAAGGCAAACTTTTTATCCACCACTCGGGTCGCACAAGAAGGGCGCTACGAAGTGGCACTTCCCTCGAAGGAGAAGCACGCCCCACTTACAAATAATCGTTTTATAGTTGAAAAGAGATTAACTAATCTGACCAATAAATTGTAAAATGAACATTGTTTGAGAATTACGACGATTTATTGAAACTTTGGGAAAAAGACGGCATTATCGAAGAAGTGATCTGTTATCGGATCATGATTATTATTTGCTACATCGTCATGTTCTAAAAATTAGTAGCAGCACACCGGTTCGACCTGTGTTCGATTCCGCGAAAACAAAATACGAAATTTCACTCAACAAATGCCTTGAAACTGGTCTAAACTTAATAGAAATGACCCCTTATATTTTGTTGAGATTCAGGAATCATGAAATGGGAATGGTTGCTGATATTGCAAAAGAGTTTTTACAAATAATCATTGTGCCTTCGGGTAGACAATTTTTTTAAATTTTTTTGTTGGAGCGAAACAGAACCAAGAAAAATTATTACGTTTCAACACCGTCGAGTTGTTTTCGGATTGACCTGTAGCTCATTTCTGCTAGAAGCAACTACATTGGAAAATCAGAGTTGATAGAGAAAATACACGACTCATTCTACGTCGGTAATTGTGTCACGAGCATGAAATCGGAAAAAGAAGCAGGGTATTTCCAAGGCAAAACTACGCGGATCATGATTTTCACCTCCGATGATGGGAGATGACGCACGACAATGGCCAATCTAACAACAGTGCTATACTCTTAGTGATTTGGACCAAGGACAAAGATATATTGGCACTTAATATAACAATAACGAAAAAAACGACCAGAAAAAAATTACGAACCGTTTTGTTTTATCCACGGCGCATAAAATTTTCGGTCCACTCGGTTGGGCCACGCCCACTTTGCGACTCCCGAAAACATTGCTCCAAAATTTATGGGGAATCAAAAAATTGAATTGGCACGATGAGATCAGACTACCAAAAACAGCTTCAAGTCTGGTACGATCAAATTCCTGAACTTCAAGATCTCAGTAGTTTCAAATGTTTGTCGACGCAAGCAGAGCTGCATACGTGAATGCGCTTTTTGTTCGAGTGGAAGGAGAAAATGGGACGTCCGTTCATCTGGCACAAGCAAAATCATGGGTTAAGCCGCGACAAGATATTTTGATTCCACGCATGGAACTCTAGGCAGTAATGCTAGAAGCACGGTTGATTTAAAGTATAATCGATTCGTTAAAATTAAACAAGGTAGAGGTAATTTTTTGGACGGGTTCGTCAACTGTTTTGTCCTGGATTCGTCATAATGGTCAATGAGCAGTTTTTGTATGGAGTAGAATAACAGAAATACGAGCGACAACTGGTATCAAAACTTGGCGACACCTACCAGGCAATCAAAATCCGGCCGATCTGCCGTCACGAGGGTGTACAACCAGACAGCTCATAAATTTCAGGTGGTGGGAGAGAATGGTACGCCTTGTAAAAGATATTCTGAAGAAACCCCTAGGCATTGCAAGTCTCAGGTATGAGGTATTAAACACCACACTCTGCGGATGCGAATCAGTCATAAATGATCGTCCCATCACCTATTCAATGGAAGATAAAAACAACATTTGCGTTATAAGTCTAGATATGTTTTTGAAAGAAATTCACGTAAACGGCGTACCAGATATAAACGAAATTGAAAAAACATCGCTATCCTGCAAATTACATTATCGACAGCGACTACGCGAGGAAATCAAAGATCGTTTTCGCACAGAGTACTACGGTCAACTTTCCAGAAGAATAAAAGTCAATAAAGATCTCTGTAAAACTTTGAAGGTCGGTGACTTATTCTTCATTTCAACTGATGACCAAAAGGCTTGCAAGTGGCCTCTAGCCAGAATCCAAGAACTAATTGCCGGCAACGATGGAGAAAATAGGACAGTAGAACTCAAACAGTGGCAGGTCAAGTTCGGGCGACACCATGTAGCCCCCAAAAAACGCACTCGAACTGCAGACACGACGAGGGCGGGCAGTCAAGATGCCGAAACGCTTTATCAAATGACATCTATTTTGACTTTTGTTAAATTACTGAAATCTTCAATCAAAGCAATTTAAAAAGGTTGGAGAATTTCGAAAGATGTAGATCATATTGTGAGCACCATGGCAAATATTATCTGTAGTTTCTTATGATTTTTGGCTTTACAAGTTTTTGCGACTGCGCATGCGTTGATGTTACGTGTGCGCCTCAATTTCATGAATGAAGGGATTCGCTTGGCGTCCATCGTCCGAGCAACAACAGATTAACGATTACTGTTCATTTTTGTTAAATCACTTACTAAAACAAGCAAAGTTGATATTTAATTAAAACACTTTTAATCACACAATTGATTTATTTTACCAGAAAAACTCTCACAATTTGATCATAGCTCAGCCTCATTATTTTCTGAGTGACAAGTTGCTGGCCAGTTCTTAAAGACGAACAACCCCATCTAGTATGTGATGGCTAACACGTTATGCGTAAACAGCTCACTACACAGTTTTCAATCGTACATAACCGCCCACCAAGAACTTGTCGTTCATATACACAAAATGATCATAGCTTTTCAATTTTACAAACTCAAATAAATGTACTATTATAAGAACCAAAATTAAAAAATTTTAACATTTTACAAAGTAACTTAAAAACTAACCGCCCACCGTGACAAGATACATTCAAGTCCTGATGCAATAGTTATTTAGTAAGCACACAAATGTTACTAACTGGTCTTTTCAGAACTCGATTCTTACATTTGATTGTTACGACTCTCATGATATCATCAGGACTTGGATGTTTCTGTATAATTTTACTGAGTACCCCTTCAGCTGGTGGAGCTATGTATATCTTCTTTAATAACTACAACATCATTTACATTAGGTTCAGAAATTTTACCACCGCGTGTGTCACCATACATACAAAAGGCAAATATACCCTTTGTATGATTTGGAACCTCTTCCAGGAGAAAACCTAACATTGATTGGTCCAGCAAAATCTACGCCAGTTGATTTAAAAGGTATGCTGGGCTTTTATCTGACTTCTGGGATCTGTCCCATTAGTTGTGTCCTGTTCGCTGACGAGTATCTTCGGCAAGTAACGCATGCTTTATGTTATATATCTTTTTAACCTGGATCCTTACTCTCAATATAAAGTATGTTTCGCGGATATGATTCAACATAATTTGTGGCCCTCCGTGTAGAGTTTTGTTATGTGCATCCAATATTTTTAAGCGAATGAGATTATCCTTATCTGGCCATATTATTAGGTGCTTTTGTTTGGAACTCAGTTTTGATCTTTGGATGCGTCCGCCTACTCTCAGTAAACCATCAATGTCAAATATTGGACATAAAGTGTGTAACGCGCTTTTTTTTTAAACACAACCACGAAACTTGATGTATTAGTTTTACTAACGTACAGTTTACCTCTTCAACCATAATAAGCTCTGACCTTTCAGGATGTTCATCTTTTGATTGTTTAAAATCAAGAAATCTTCTGCAATAGGATCGAACTCTAAGCATTTGAGTAAGTGGCAAGAATCGCTCTATAAATTTTGTGCTATTATCTTCATTAACGCTTGCTGCAAAACACATTTTCTCGGTTTTTTTTTTCTAACACCGTTGTAAAATCTCCTTTGCTATACTTGATCCCTTTTTCTTTTAATCATTGAGCCTCTTTCTTCCATAGATTTAATACTATCAGTTCTGATGCTTTTATACCTCTCGAGGCGCAGTCCGTTAGATTCCCTTCAAATCGGATATGCGACCATTAACTATTGTCCATGATGGTAAGCATTTCCGAAACTCTATTCGCAATAAATGTCTTCCACTTGCTGGGGTGATTACTTAACCATCCGAGAATAACCGATGAGTTTGACCACGCATGTATATTTTCTTTGGCTATGTCTAGCACTCGTGACACATCTAAAAGAAGTTTAGCTTGTAATACCGCTCCACACAACTCTAAGCGCGAGACAGACACTTGTTTAACACTCGCGACCTTGATCTTTGATGCAATAAGACTGATGCGTACTTCACCTTACTCGTCTATCGTTTGCAAATAGATTACCGCTGCATACACCTTATTTAACGCATCGCCAAACCCTTGTAATTCAGTATGCATATCAGATTTGCAACGTCCAGCCCATCAGGCTATAGAAAAACTAGAAAGAACTTGTAATTTTTCTCTGTAGATAATCCAGTCATTTAGTAATGGTTCTGGTAGCCCTTGATCCCACTCGATTCTGGACAGCCAATGTCTTTGTATGAATATTTTCGCTGTTATGATTGTGGAGCTACCAAGCCCAGTGGATCGAACCACCTTACATTTTGTTAGAGGTGTCTCTCATGGTGAGAGCTTAATTTCATATTCCAGTGTCATCTTCGCTCTATTCCATATCAGTCCTAGTATTTTTAAGTGTTGTATCCGCTTTGATTCTTACTGCTTCATCTTCTCTCTTTTCATTTCCGATATAATTTACTACCAAACTTGAAGTGCTACTCCATTTTCGAAAGGTAAATCCACCTAACTTCATTAGTTTGCTTAATTGCTCGGTTTTCGCTCCTGTCATTGAATCATCCGTTCACAAATCCTGTTTTATTAGTTTTGCCGCCACACGGAATTGCGTCTTCTCAGACTCTGCTAGCTTGTGTAGTGACTTTACCGCTGAATACGAGGCAGAAGCCGTGCCAAAGGTTAAAGTCAATAGCTAATAATGTTCTAGTGGCTCATTTGCGTTAGCTCTCCACACGATGCATTGATAATTAACGTCTTCCTCACTAACACGTTTTTGTCGGTACATTTTAATTAAGTCTGCAATCATACAGACTTTGTGATCCCGCAATGTTAACAAATGGTGATGTATATCTTGCTGCAATTTTGGTCCGACTAGTAAGTTGTCATTAAGGGATGCGTTATTTAAAACTTTACAGAAAGCTTCGACACAAACCTTAGTCGCATCATTGTCATCATGTACTAAAGCATGATGAGGTAGGTACACTGCTTTAGAATTCATTCTGTCTTCTTTTCGTACAAGTTGCATATGATTAAGGCATTTATACTCTTCTATCACTTTAACATATTCTTTGCCTAGTTTTAAACTCTGATTTCATCTCCTCTCCATAGACATGAACCGTCTCGATGCTATTTGCAGCGATTGCCCGTATTGACACTCTGTATCTTCCGATTTGAACTGCAACCATACAATAAAACGACCATCATCATCTCTTACAGTAGTTGATTCAAAAAGTTCTTCACATCTTATCTCTTCTTCGCTTAGTATCTTGTGCTGTACTTCTGGTTCTTTTTCTAACTCCCAAAATTTCCTCAACAACTCATCTTCTTTGATTTGTGTGTGCATGCTAATAATTCTATTCTCCACGGCGTAACAAAACGAGACCTGGCCCGAAGTAATGTGTCAAACGGTTCCAGGCTGGGTTCTCAGGTTGACAGGGGAGGTGTTTAGTGGGTAGTCCAGTCGCGCATGGGAGTCCCACACTCTGTGCATAAACAGCATTCACCTCCCTACCACAAAAAAAAATTATTCTATTCCATTCCCTTAAGTTGAATCTGGCGACAACTGACCTGATACAATCCAGCCTAGACTGGTGTCCTGAGCAATGAAATTTCTAGATGGATTTTCGATTATGCCCCTCTTCAGTATTTCTCCTTATACTTCCGCTCCGAGTAAAATATCAATTTTACTCGGTGTTGTGAATTCTGGATCTGCTAATTGTAACTTCTCTAGCTCAAGCCAATCAGGTGAATGAATTATCCTAGAATACGAATGCATTTACTGAGATTGATTTACCTAGTTGATGGCGTGATTTGATACGTAAAAATACGCAATACTTAACTCAGGTGTGACCATCTCCCATTCCAGACACCAAGTCATTGATTGGTGTACGCTTAAGTGCCAGTAATTGTACAGTAGCCTCCGTAATAAACGAAGCCTCTGACCCCTGATCAACTAATGCCCTGATTACATAAAAAGATCCGCAAGCTGATTATGCCCTAATCACTGCAGTTGCTAATATAACGTCGCAGGATGATAATGTTGTAGAAAAGTTTGATAATATCGTCGTCATATCTTGTGTGTGTGGTTGTGAATTGTCTTTATCTCCTTTAGATGTCCCTTGTGTTTCTTACCTTTCTCTCTCTAGAAGCTGTAATGAGTGGTGGTGACATCCACAACGTCGGCAACTCGTCGATTGATGGCATCTCCTTACCGTATGTGTCGGTGTAAGACAATTAAAGCGTAATTTGTTGCTTTTTGCATAATGTACGCGCTCTTTAGGGGTATATTTCAAAAATTGTTTGCACTAGTAAAGAGCATGTTGACTATTGCACATTACGCATGTATAGTAAGACTTCTTCTCTTCGGTTGTAGTGTGAACTGATTTTATTGGTACTCGCGTTTTCGACTTAGTTCTTTCTAACATCTCTATTGTTCTAAATCTAGTCTCCATAAATTTCTTAAGCTGTTCCCAGGTTGGCAACTCGTCCGTCTTCTTTTGACTTCGCTGAAGCTCCTATTGTTTCCTCGGTTTTTAATCTAACTTAGAAACCACGAGATGATTGATAATAATGTCCCATGAGCTCGTCTCGATACTAAAATTTGCGAGAGACTTCAAACATGCTGAAGTAGTGTCCAATAGGTATTTTATGGCGTTAGTTGTCTCGACGTTGATTTCTCTTTGTTCGAAAAGCCGCCTTAAAACATCATTTGTATTGAACCTTTTATTGTTATAACGCCTCGTCAATAATAACCAAGCCTCATTATAGTTGGTTTCTGTAGTAGAAATATTCTTCAGCACGATTTCAGCTTCTTCATGAATACAACTCTTTAGGTAATGTAGTTTTTGGGCACCACTTAGGCTCGCATAAGTATGCATTAGAGAACGTTAAAAGACTGCCATTCTTCGTAAGCTTCAGAAATCTAAGGTAAACTAATCTGCGGTAGGCGTCCCTCGCAACTGGGTCCTGGTCATACAAATGATACTGAAGGTAAGCTTACTGATGTCGAACCTTTTTTTGTCTCCTTTAAATCATCTTTTATTTGGGCCTTGTATTCTATATATGTTTCTTCAACTTGTTCATATCTGTCTTCAGTAAAATAAGATAAGTCAGCCTGTTCATCCTTCTCCAATACACAAACTATTATAGTGTGACGATCATTAAACTGTTTCCATAGTGACTCTAAGGCTTCGATTCTATCCTCAATATATGAGGCTGCTTTTCTTGTCTTAGGAGACTTCTTCGAGTTCCCAAACGCCTTCGTAATAAGCTTTAACAGTTTGTCTTGATGAAGTATTAAAGAGTCCGTAGTAGTGGCCATCTTAACTTACGCCCGTTTCAAGGAACAAATACATATTCATTCGGACTTACTTTACTATTTAACTAAGTTCTCAACTTTGCTTGTTATATACGGTAATCACATAAAGTCCAGTTGAAAATCAATTAAAATATTCATAAAGTCCGAACTTTTTAAAGTTGAAACTCTATGAAACTATAAATTTTCACAAGTATTACGAAGTTTGACCACCATTTTTCTATGTCCGTAGTATGGATTCATAAAAAATTGCAAATTCGAAAACACAAAATATTTCTAAGTCACTGTAGTATGAAGCCAAATAGAAAACAATAGAATCTCAATTATTTTACAAGAACCAAACCGCTAGAATTTTTCTAAGTTGACAGAAAAGTTCACAATATTTCACAAGTCCACAGTTCACTTTTGTTAACCCTTGAAAGATAACTTTATTTTTTAGTACAGAAAAGATAAACATATGCCTGAGAGGCGCACAATTTAAAAATTTTTTTTTACAGATGTAAGTATTTTTCCTTTATTTTTATAATGCCAATGGCGCGTTACATTGTCAATAAGTGAATTAAACAAAACTATAAATTATTCTCATAAGAAAGTAGACTTTTCTAAGTCCCAACCGTAAAGTAACAAAAATTAGAAGGCTTCTGCTTATAACAAGGCATTTTTAAAACAAGGTAACATTTATCTGCTTTTTTCTTACTAACTAATGAATTATAAAATAATCAGGCTCAAACATGAAAAAAATTATATTTAGAGACATTTGTAGCAAACATCTCGTTTGTGTTCACCACACACTGTATTTTTGCACTTTATACACGTCATCTTAGACATTCTTTTCTTTTTCATTGTAAAATAACTACAGTCACGTCGCATTTTAACCAGAGGCTCCTCAGCAGTTACCTCAGACACTTCTTGATTGGTCTGTGGGAGTATATTCACAATATTTTCTCTCAAACGTCTTGACAATGTCGGAATTTCCAATCTAGGCTTCATCCACGGTGTACGAAGTTCATTACTTAGGTTTTTCATATACTCTCTCCGGTTTAATGGCTTATCTCCTTTTGATAAGACATTGTGAGAGTAAATCATATACGAATTAATAAAAGATATGTTGAATATACCATAAAATATTGTCATGGGTCATCTGTTTGTTTTTCTCGAACAAGACATCAGTGAACACATTTGGTCTAATGTATCGACGCCAGCTTTAGTCTGATTGTAGAACATAACTACTTCAGGCTTGCCAGTTGTAGGATTTATAGCAGCACCTTCCTCGCATGAGGACAACATATACACCACCTTTGATGGCTTCGGCTTATACGACACGAGAGTCAAGCATCCATTGTAACAAAAAATAGATATACCTACTGGTCGAGAACGGGTATTTTTTATCTCCTCAGGGATCTCGCATTTGTTTGACCTTGCCGTGCCCACAAGTGTCAACTTGTATGGTTCAAGAAGCAATGACTTCGCTAGAGGGATAGAAGTGAACCAATTGTCACATGTTATATTACGGTTGGTCCCATGAATTGGTCGTGATAGTTCCTTAATGTAAAATTCTCCTTGTGGCAAACCATTTGTGTTTGTAGCTTTTCCAATGTATGGAATAGCATTCAGTATGTAATTGGTTCCACTATCACACATCATTGGAATTTTTATGCCGTACTTACTTGGCTTATTCGGTATATACATTCTAAAGGGGCATCTACCTCGGAACCCAAGTAACTGTTCATCAATGGTGACATTGCTTCCCGGAGAGAAGTTCATTTGGCGCTGAGCTATAAAAAGATCCTAAACTTTTCGAACTGGAATAAATGGATCTTGCTGTCGATGAGCAGGGCGAAGAGTCTTGTTATCCATTCTTAGCCACCAGACAATAAAATCAAATCGATCTCTTATCATTACTGCCACATATCTGCTACCCGTAAACGAACTATCAAATAACTCGACGGTTGTCAAATGATTATCTTTCATTGCAGCACTGAGAGTAAGTATTCCAATGAAGGCTTTGATTTCAGCGGAGCTCGTGTCTCTAAATGTAGAACTAGTCATACTGTCATTACATTTTTCGAATATCTCCACATTTGTCCACTGAACGAGCTCTTGAATATTTCGTTCGTGATAAATGATTCAAAGCACATAAGTGGTTCAAAAATATGGCGGCACATCTGACTAGGACCTCTACTAGAGCGAATTATATTAATAGCAGAAGTTCTTCCACTACCTTGACCCTTAGAAGTAGCCCAGACGTGTTTATTCTTACCTCTAATAACTCTATGAGGCGGAAGAACTACGCGGTTGTCATATCTGGGAGGTGTTGAGGTATTGCTCAACATACTCGTCTTCGTTATCACTTTGAAAGTCGTCTCCGCTTACATGGTCCTCTATCTCACTGCCACTGCCATCATCAGCAATTTCATCTTCTTGTTGCAGTAAAGAAACGATTTCTTTTTCGGTCAATCCCCTTTTATTTGTCATGATATTAAAACCTTCCTAAAAATCGATAAAATTAATCAATATTAATAACGTATTTATATTTAACACACATGAGAAGAAATGATTTAAAAGTAACAAAAATAAAATGACAAAACAAATACATAAAAGTTACAAAGAAGATAAACATACGGCTCTCGAGCGCATCGCGTCCACATAACAACGAAATTGTGGTACTTACCGAGCTTCGAGACTATTGGCTGACGACTAAGTTGGCTCAGAAACACAAGCTTGTACGTGCGTTTGTAAACAAATGACAGCGAAACACCTGTTTTGTGTGCGCCTCTGAGGCGCACGTTTTCTTTCTAGGGTTAAACACTTAACTCCCGGGTTTAGGCACCATGTTCATTTTCTTCAATCGCTAACTAAAACGAGGAACTTTGATCTTTATTTAAACCACTTTTAAGCACACAATTGATTTATTTTACCAGAAAAATTCTCACAATTTGATCATAGGTCAGCCTCATTATTTTTTGAGTGACAAGTTGCTGGCGAGTTCTTAAAGACCCACAACGCCATCTAGTATGTGATGGCTAAAGCGTTATCCGAAAACAGCTCAATACACAGCTTTCGATCGTACAACCCTAGTTATTTTTTTGGAATAAATTGAATTTTTTATATTTTTCATTCTAAGGCACGAGTTGTTTTTATTCCTCTTCCTAAAACCATTTTGCAAAATCGACGTTTTGGCACAAAATGGACAGTGGCATATGCAGCATTGTTGTGAGCGAGTAAATACCGCCTACGTATTTACGAAGCGAGCGAGCATTGCCTATATACTCGCGCTTCACCAATCAACTTTTTAAAGCAGGCACATAGGCCACTATCACCGAAGCATATACTTGTCGTTTAATGAGCGAGCAAAAGCTCGAGCAAATATCAATACACGATTCGCTTCACACGAATGATCACCACGTAGACGACATGCTTCGGGTGTACTCCCAGCTGAAGGGAAAACTGAAAGTTCAGGCAAAACCGTTCTCTCGCTCAATTTCCCCAGCTCCATCAATTCACCTCAAGAAGCCGAAAGCTTAAGCGGAAGCGTTCTCTCGCTCAATTTCCCCAGCTCCATCAATTCACCTCAAGAAGCCGAAAGCTTAAGCGAAAGCGTTCTCTCGCTCAAATTCCCCAGTTTCACATATTCATAAGCGAAACGGAGCGGGGAGGAAAAGTGCTTCGTGGAACGAGAACGCACGTGTTCGGCTATTCAGCACTTTTTGCGAGAATCGAGGCTAAAAGCTTACGAGAGAACGGTATTTAAAGTACTTGGGCAAACATTAGTCAGTCAGTTGTGATACGTGCTGCGACAATAAAGCACGGTTCAAGTTCCGGGTCTTAACGCGATTTTTCATTCAAGTCGATCAACGAATTACTTATGGTGAGGTGTTGGCTCTTAGCGCCGTGTTCCTCCAGGGCTTTTAGCGTGTAAGCGCTGTGTGGCCACCATAAGTAATATAATTTTTCCCTCTTCAGGCTGGCTGATATTTAGTGTTTTAAAATAATTTGGAAATTCTGATGTAATGTAAATGTTTTTAGAAAATAACAATAGGACAATAAAAGTTATGCTTTAAAGTGAACTCTTGCCTTTGGTGATTTGGTTTTGATGGTCAGAGTAGCAGGTAAGTGGTGTTAATAGGAGTTCTTTCCCCGGGAGCCTTGATGATGTATATTGGATACACATCAAATGTGCTCCCAGTTCTTACCAGTATACACAGGGTATACTGGTTATGTAACAAAATTGGCGCAGCCGGTGGGATATCGGTTTTGCAGAGACCACAGTGTAGTGCGCTGTGTAGCAAATTTAAATGGGCTGAAAAATCTATTCACCCAGCCGATATCTCAAACCATTCAACTCCTGTAAGACACCATTGCTACTCATACTGTCCATCAAGCTGGATCAACTTTCTTAAAAAAAAAAAATCAAATAATAATTTTAATCATTTAAAAAACAAAAATATAGTATCAATATCCCCACATCATAATAATGCTACTCATACAGTGCATAAAACTAAATCAAACTTCTTAAAACAAAACAAATAATTATCTCAATCAATTAAACAACAAAAAGAAAGTATGAATATTAGTGATCAAACTAAATCAGTCTGCCTTTAAAATAAACCCAAATACTTATATTGATCATCCTAATAGCCAAAATATAATAACAATATTCAAATATAATACTAATCCTACTCATACTATTCATTAAATAATATCAGTCCTAAAATCAAATAGTCATATTGAACATTCAATTCTTCATTCATTTACTCCGTCAGTCATATATCTTAAATCTCATCTTTCTTATCTGAAGTTCATTCGAACTAACTCCTAACTCGTTCAAACCCAACGTAGAATTTATAAAGATATAAAGTTTCAATCAACTAACATACAAAACACAAAACATTACAAGTAAATATTAAACACAAATAAGCAAACCGAAAACTTAATAGCGAGGAAACAAACGCGTGCCCATTGTTATCGAAATATGATACTATTTATCACTCCAACCACTTAAACAATAATAAAAACAATAACGCGTACCTAACATACATGCATATTAAAGTCTTATCTTTTTAATTCGCTAAGGTGCAATTGAAAGAGCAAAGAAAAACAAACATTTAAGTACAAATTGAATAAATAGACACCTGGGCAATAATTTTTAAATACAATAACACGGAAGAGCAAACGAATTAAATTAACTGCGCTAAACAAGTATAAAAAATAATTTACATGAGAACAGCAATTTTCCAACGCAAATCAACATGAAACATTTAATTTCCAGTCACACTGAAATAATTTAAGTATGGGAAATTTGAAACAACAGAATTTTAATTATAAGAAAAATGCAACAAAGCAAACGATTTTACCCCAAAACAAATTATCTCCTTCAAAATCCACTGCAATTCTATCATGTTAAGGAAACGGAAAAAGTGGCAGTCAAGTCGGTAAAACCCCGGTAAAACTCCAAACCATAACTATCAGCAGACACGTTTTTTTTTTATGTCTAATTGCACAATCACTGGAATGAAAACCAGTAAATTTAACAACAGCCCCTGAGCCGTTGGCATTAGCTGTCGACGGACACGCTATTTTTAGTTATAAGTCCCTCTGAGCCTCTGAGCTGCCCGATTTCAACTTTCGGCAGACACGCTACATATAGTATTAAGTCATATGCAAAAGAGACATCAATTTACCATCCAGTCGTAGCCTCTGAGCTGTTGATCCAAAAGGGTTTACAACACACTATCAACCATGTACCCTTTAAACAAGCCACTACGTTTCCTTGCACAATGAATGCATTATATAACTGCTAACTATTAGAAAAAAGTCACAAATAAAATCCCTGTAGAAAGCGCAAGACAATTCAAAACCCACCCATTTCCCACCCTTTTACTTCATATATGGCGAAAATACCTAATAGCGTCTTAGAATGCTATAATATATACTTCAAGATGTTTTAAACAATCGTTTTTTCAAGATCGAGAACAGAAATTTATTCACGGCTAATGAAGTGACCTCGCACGGCACTGTACTGTCTTCTAGTAAGGTCCAGGACAGCATTATGCCAAACTTAGTAGACACACACTAGGGAAAAATTAGACGGAACACATATAGGGTCTTGAATGAAGACCGAAACTATATGTTCCCAAGCCCATATAGTGATTGTGTCGCTTCGATCATCTTTTAGACACACACTAGGGAAAAATTAGACGGAACACATATAGGGTCTTGGATGAAGACCGAAACTATATGTTCCCAAGCCCATATAGTGATTGTGTCGCTTCGATCATCTTTTACAATAATTTCTCGCAAGATATTTTTAATGCAGTATATCTATTTAACAATTCACTAAAATCAATAAAAGTATATACCAGAACTATTAAGCTTACAGTCTCTCCTTTTAATTTCAATTTAATGAAACAGATCATCATCATTCACAACTCATACAATATTTCTATACTTAACAAAAAACCTTCATAATAAATAGCAGATTCCAACTTATAAATAATCCACAACTATTTACACATACTGCTGAATAAATTTCTAATAACCCTCCCTTTTTACAACTACAAATGAATAAAAAAGTATGTAATTTACAACTTAAGCCAATTAAACGACAATTAAATGCATATACCTCAAAAGCTCTTCCTCCTACACAATCGTATAGCATAGATGAATTAAAAGCCCTGCCCACTACGAAATGCATTAAGCCGACTTAATTAAAAACAAATGCTCTTCAAGGCAATTAGCAGCCAACCACGAATTAGTACATACATATCATATACTTCACATACTTCCTAGCAATCAGCGCATGTAAAAGCTACAATACATCGCTTCATTCAATTTTCTCATGCATCATTGCAGAAGCAATGCTAATCATGTCTTCAAAGCTCGTTAGCGGCGAGCAAAAACAATCACATAAACCTTCAATCCATGACTCCCATTCCCATTAACAACATTAACCATGCATATTAAGGGGTAAGTTTATTTATCACACTCACTCGCACCCTATAAAGCCAAGATAACTTATACTAAAGTCGTGGGAATACAACAACAACGACTCCCAAGCTACATCAATGGAAAGCTATTCTCTCGGCAAAACTTCTTCCGAAGCGAGTCAATTCCCGAACGTAACGATCGTGTGAAATATTCATTCCCCGCTTACATATTGACTCATTCCGAATAAATAACTGCTAAAGCTTTAACGATATTTCCTATTGAAACTTCCCTACTAACGTATTCGCATAATACATAATCTAAGAAAATGCTAGCAGAAGCTTACATAAAGAGCTTTTGTTATAGCATTAAAGAAAGTATTTTAATAGAATATTAATAAACCATGAATGGAATAAAAAACGGATTTCTTTGCACATTTAAACTATTTTGAAAGCCGTCCACATTAAATCCTCACTAACGATAACTGTTTATAATTTATTAAAACCTGCACTAATTGAACAGTAACACACTAGTAACAACCACTAACCAAAAAAAAAATGTAAAAATCGATCTTTGGCAATTACGGTTAATAATTACCATTACAGTATTCAAAAAGAAAATAAAAAACAAGAGAAATGCAGAATATGTAACAATTAAATATCAAAATCTATTTTGAGATGAAAAATGCTAAAATAAAAGCAAATCATTAACTTCCAAATACAAAAAAAAAATCAGCATTGAATATGGATCTTAAAAGAAATTGTAACCATATTATTAAGTAAAACCAATTAAAAGAAGAAATTGTATTCCGCTATTTTTCAATTGTAAAAAAATATATAATAGTTTATTGTCAAGAAAAAACTATTTAAGAACGGAAAATATGTTCAGTATGTTTTTCAATATTATAGTAAAACGAAATAGTTCATAATCCTGTCATTTACAACAGAATCAAACAAAACATTGTATGAAATCAAACTTCAAATTATTAATTCATATTTGTAGTAGTTTCTTAAAGCAACATGGATATGTAATACAAATTAATTAACATTACTCAAGGTACCAAACAAAATAGGAAAATATGATACATAATTGTATCAAATCAAATCTTAACTTAGTAATTTCTGATTGTAGTAATTTGCAAATACAACACTGACGTGTAATACATATTAATTAGCATCAAATTATGGTACCAAACTAAATATTATTATATTAATTTATGATTGAATCAAACAAAACATTGTATAGTATCAAACCAAATATTAACTCATTAATTCATAAATGTGGAAATTTACAATTCTAATGTTGACTTGTAACAACATATTAAGTAACGTCAATTGGATAGAATTATAACATTGGCGCGTTCGCATCTAGTAAATTACGCATAAATCAGCAGCAAAACAACGGTTAATAATAAGTTGCGAGAAGTACAGTGGACAATACCAATGGCGGTAACAGCACGGAATATAAGTACGAATGATTTGCACAAAAGGGAATGTAGCGAGACTCAACCAACAACAAAAATTGCGAAAAATCAAGAGTGAGCGTAATCTATTGGGGTACATTAAGTAATCCAGATCACCGGAGTAGAGCGACGATTTATTGTACTCTCCAAGTACACTAAATCCTTTTTTCAACTGCCGGAGGAATGTTGCGAGTGAACACATAAACATACCCGGATATATTCCCGCTTCATAATTGCAAAAAAAAAAAAAAAAAAAACATTAGTGATAATTACGCAGATTAAGGACTAAACAAAATAAATCATTTCCACAATATTATAGAATCAAATCGAATATGAACTAATTAATTTGGAAATTTCAACGAATTACTTGTAGTAACGAAATTAACTGATAGAATTACGTTAGCAAATAGTAAATAAATTACGCGCAAACCGGCAGCGGAACAACGACCAACAGTAATCAGCAAGAAGTACAGCGGATAACAGCACACAGTAAGAGCGCGAAATATAAGTATAACCGACCTGCATAAAAGGAAATATGAAGAAAATCAGCTAACAACCCAAATGTACTACAGAACAAAGGCTAAAAGAATCAATTAGAGATATGTTTGGTGAATCCGGATAATCGTAGTAGAGCAACGATTTATTGTACTCTCCAAGTAAAATAAATCCAATTTTCAACCGCCGGAAGAAATGTTGTGAGCGAGTAAATACCGCCTACGTATTTACGAAGCGAGCGAGCATTGCCTATATACTCGCGCTTCACCAATCAACTTTTTAAAGCAGGCACATAGGCCACTATCACCGAAGCATATACTTGTCGTTTAATGAGCGAGCAAAAGCTCGAGCAAATATCAATACACGATTCGCTTCACACGAATGATCACCACGTAGACGACATGCTTCGGGTGTACTCCCAGCTGAAGGGAAAACTGAAAGTTCAGGCAAAACCGTTCTCTCGCTCAATTTCCCCAGCTCCATCAATTCACCTCAAGAAGCCGAAAGCTTAAGCGGAAGCGTTCTCTCGCTCAATTTCCCCAGCTCCATCAATTCACCTCAAGAAGCCGAAAGCTTAAGCGAAAGCGTTCTCTCGCTCAAATTCCCCAGTTTCACATATTCATAAGCGAAACGGAGCGGGGAGGAAAAGTGCTTCGTGGAACGAGAACGCACGTGTTCGGCTATTCAGCACTTTTTGCGAGAATCGAGGCTAAAAGCTTACGAGAGAACGGTATTTAAAGTACTTGGGCAAACATTAGTCAGTCAGTTGTGATACGTGCTGCGACAATAAAGCACGGTTCAAGTTCCGGGTCTTAACGCGATTTTTCATTCAAGTCGATCAACGAATTACTTATGGTGAGGTGTTGGCTCTTAGCGCCGTGTTCCTCCAGGGCTTTTAGCGTGTAAGCGCTGTGTGGCCACCATAAGTAATATAATTTTTCCCTCTTCAGGCTGGCTGATATTTAGTGTTTTAAAATAATTTGGAAATTCTGATGTAATGTAAATGTTTTTAGAAAATAACAATAGGACAATAAAAGTTATGCTTTAAAGTGAACTCTTGCCTTTGGTGATTTGGTTTTGATGGTCAGAGTAGCAGGTAAGTGGTGTTAATAGGAGTTCTTTCCCCGGGAGCCTTGATGATGTATATTGGATACACATCAAATGTGCTCCCAGTTCTTACCAGTATACACAGGGTATACTGGTTATGTAACAGCATCAAGAAATGGAGGCTTTTTTTTTAAATACCTCCATTCCCTACCACTCTCTCCATCACTCTTTCTTCGTCGCACAACGCTCGTGCGATCTGCATTCACATTACGTCGCTTGGTCCTTTGTGCCACCCAGACAATGTTTAACACATCGGTATAAGGGGGCACACAATATAATGTGAACTAGTCCTTTTCGTGAACATCTAGTCCAAAAAATCATGATCAGCTCTCCCCGTTGGCAGCCCAGCCGGAAAGGTAAATTTCTCGTATGTAGCGTAAAGTTTCGAAAAAGCATTTGGCTTGCCTACTACTAAACTTCTTTCTGCAATTTTCGTAGTACCACATGGGTATTTATTAACGTAAAAAAAATCTGGCCACGTTCGTTTTCAGAGACCTTTTATCGGGGCGCAAATATTTTGCTAATTAAATTGAGTTGCACGCGTATGGATTACATATTGAAAATCGGCGGATCATAAATTGTTGTAAACATATAAATTCCGGTTTCGCCCTTCTCGCATTTGCTGTTTACACAATTCACAGTGGTAACCACAAAAAGGCTTAAATAGCTCGAATAGTTAATTTGAAAAGATTTCCATAAAAGTTTAATCAGCACTTGCATTACCATTAATATATACATTTTCAATTTTTTTCTGAACTATGAGGGCCGTCATTTCGATTTTTATTGAAATCGGCTGCTAAAAATATTAAGCTGCAAATTTTCGACTGTTTTATTTGTCATTCGATTTGCATAATTAAATTAAATTAACTTGCCTTAACAGCTTATAATTTCAAGTTTCAACGGAATCTGTTGAGAACCTTGGCTGCTAGAGGGCTACAGAAATAAAAAACATTGTATGCCACCCCCCTGTATGGGGAGACCCGCCTGTATGGGGAGACCCCCCTTAAATACCTTAAAATGTTTTCTTGCACTACAAATTTCAAGAGGCACCACTTTTGACCTACGTAGAAAATTTCCTCATTCTAGCTCATGTGGTTTGCGAGAAAACTTGTTATGACGCACGAACAAACGGGCGGACGGACGGACAGACAGACAAGTCGCGATTTTATAATTTTCTAGGGTATTGTTAAAAATATTTTACAATATCTTAAAAATGATCTGGTTTATAAGTTCTTTCAAGTGAAGTCATTTAAAACGTTTCCATGAAAAATATTCATTATTTCAGTTGGCACTAAAATAGCGAATTGCGCTTGCCTTCAGACCTTTAGGGGCCGCCATTTTGAATGCATGCATTTGATTTTGGATTATTTTAAATCTTTGTATGCTAGGACCTCATCAATCAATGTACTATCTCGTTCAAATAGGAGTTTCACTCTAGACAGGGCAAAATAGTTCAATTTTTAAAGAAAATGGCAGCTAAAAATAGTAGGCTTTAAATTTTCGACTTTTTTATTTTTCATTCAATCTTAATAATTTTCAGTAAAATACAAGAACATAATACAGAGATTCATAATCTCAAGTTTCATCAAAATCCGTTGGAAAATGTGACCACTAGAGGGCCACAAAAACATGAAAAAAACGCATATTTAAACGGCCGCCATTTTGAAATTTGCACATGCATGATCACCAAAATATCACAGACTGTAGGTGTAAGTAATGTCTATTCTGAAACCAAGTTTCATATATGTCGAGTCAAAATTGCGACTTTTAAAAGCCTTTGAAATTTTGACCTTCAACTGGCCGCCATTTTGTTTTTTGCAACCCGACCTCCAGTTTTTTTACGCAATTCGTTAGATACTTATAATTTCTATCAAGCTATCGAATTTCATGAAAATCTGTTGAAAGCTTTGACCACTATTACAACAACAAAATTTTGCACGTTTTTCGACCTTTGAGCAGCCGCCATTTTGTTTCTGCCGTACCGACTTTGGATTTTTTATTGTGAGATTCATCACATACATCAATGAACCTTTGTACCAAATTTCATCCGAATCGGAGCTATACTTTGGTCAGCACAGAAATCACGATTTTTCGTCTAAAATGGCCGCCATTTTGTTTTTGCCCGGCCGATATAGCTGGTTCACTAACTTAACCGAGATAATTACCCAATACACCTTCCCTGAAAATTTGGTGAAAATCGGAGCAAAATTGCAACCTTCAGCGTGGTCACAAATTTCGTTATATCCCATATATATATATATATATATATATATATATATATATATATATATATATATATATATATATATATATATATATATATATATATATATATATATATATATATATCTATATATATGATGCTCTCCGCATTCAAAAAAACGCATTCAAAAAAAACTCTGAGTAACTGTCACTTCAGTATCTCGCCGATAGGGTCAAAAGAACGCCCTAAAATACTGGGCTCATAAAAGCAGAATTACAGGTCCACGCTTCGATCAGTGCTTATTAAATGCTCCCTTAGTCTTTTCTAAATACCCAAAGTGAGTTTACTTCCTTAACAATTTCTGGTATATTGTTATATATAAGCAGAGCATCATTCGTTGCATCGTTCTTTAGTCGATCCGTTCTGGCAAAAAGTATTACGAATTGATTTGCATTCCTCGCATTATATGGGTTGATCTGTGATACCTTAATTAATGGCGCTCGTTCCGATCCATTAGTTTTTAAATTTCTGTAGATAAACTTTGCTTTCTCCATAATAATAATTTGACTAAATGTTAATGATTTTGCCAATTCGTAAACCAAACTAGTTTGAGTAAGCAGTGGCAGCTTCAGAATGTTTTTATACGCTTTAGTCAGCAGCCTGGATATACTGTTTAAATGTTGCTTTGCTGATTGACTCCAAATAAGTACTCCATAATGCAATTTCGCCAGGACAAACGCATTTAGAACAAGTTGCTTGATGTGCATTGGAAAAACTTCATATCTTCTTAACAATCCTATTATTGGGGCTAATTGCCTTCTTAAGCTATTTATGTGTGATAACCAGGTCATACGATGGTCTATGAAAAGACCAAGATATTTCATTTCTAGCACTCTTTGCAATTTTTCGCCATTAATATTTAGTTCGACATCTATGTCTTCTTTATTCTTTTGCTTAAAAACAATATATTTTGTCTTTGATGTGTTCAATACTAGTTTGTTTCCAATTAACCACTGATGAAATTTTCCTAGATCCTCGTTGATAGTGTTCCCAATGGCAGCTTTGCCTCGTCCTGAATAAAGTAGAACTGTGTCATCAGCATATAATGTGTGATATCCTGTCAGCCCACATGTATTTAGATTATTTGTGTATTAGGAGGAACAATGTTGGGCCAAGTATTGAGCCTTGGGGAACTCCTGTTTTCGTAGGTGCATGATCGCTCAGGACATTGTTGATTAAACTTCTCTGCGATCTTCCCTCCAAGTAACTCTTAAACAACTGCTTAGGACTACCATGAATACCGTACGATTCAAGTTCACGAAGCAAAAGGTCATGATCAACTGTATCAAATGCTTTTTTCAAATCCACAAAAATTGCGATGACATAATCACCTCTGTCAAGTCCTAGATTGATGAAACGTGTGACAGAATGAAGGGCATCCAAAGTACTCTTGTTCTTTTGAAAACCAAACTGATGTTGGCTTATGATAGAGTTTTGAACTAAGAATGATGTTAATCGATTGTTTAGTATTTTTTCAAATATCTTACTAAATCTCGTCAGCAGCGCAATCGGGCGATAGTTATTCGGGTCGAGATGATCACCACCCTTGAATATAGGAACTATTTTTGCAAGTTTTTCTTCTTCCGGAAAAGTCCCATTCCTAATATGCACGTTTATAAAATTTGCCATAATCTGGGCTATGTCCTCTTTTATTATACTAATCTCATTCATCGTGATGCCATCGATGCCTGGCGCCGTATTCTTTTTCAATTCATTGATTACATTTAAGACTTCCCTTATATTTGTTTGATGAATGTGAAGTATGGAATTTATTGAGATATTTGTAGTATTTAAATTGCTTGCTGAACTGGCAACGATTCCTTTAGAGATTCTTCCACCAATTGTTGAAAAAAAGTTATTTAATGAGTTCGCCGCCTCACGTGGACACGATGTATTAGAGGACCCATCAGGATTCTGTTGAAAGTTTTGTGATATACCCTGGGTTGAAGAGTTATCCTTTACCTCATTTATTATTTTCCATATTTCACCGGAGTTGTCAGCCGCTGTTTCCATTCTTCTTGAGAAATATAAGAATTTAGCCTCTTTCACCAGTCGTTTCGATTCATTTTTCGCTTGTATATATACAAACTTGAAAGCCTGGTTTCCATTGTTCTTCCTGTAGTCCATGTATGCCTTCCTTTTTTCAATACTTGTATCAATTACTTTTTTTGTTATCCAAGTCCGTTGTCGACACCTGATTTTTTTCTCAATTGTAGAGCTTTGCTTAGCAGATATGATGATATTTTTGAGTTCAATAATACTATTTGGTTTCCGCTTTTCCAGTAACTCTCGTATGTTTGATTTAAAGAGCTCTGTTGCATATTGTACGGTGGATTTCCTTTCCTGAATCTCCTGAATCTTAATTAAATGCTGACCAACATTCACTGTATACTTGTATTCACCAAGTGAATCATCGTTCGTTGAAAACGAATTTGATAACAATTGATTGTTTCCGCCGGCTGTACGCTGCAAGACCTTCAAAAGAGGAAAAGGAAACACAAAGAATCAAATTGCTAATGGAAATGTATATTTGTACTTATCTGACGGGAGCGATGCAGCATGTCGGGGGTTTTGAATGATTACACTTACTTATGACAAGAACCGTCATACTTGTTTATTATTATTGTCAATCTGACAATTCTCGTTTAATGGGTTGCACCAATAGAAATGTAATAGCAAACATAATATGTAATTGTAATAGATTATTTTTTAGTTAAAATTGAATAGCAAACATAATGTGTAATTGTAATAGATTATTTTTTAGTTAAAATTGAATTGGAAATAGAGAAAAGTACCGGTTAGTTGCTAGCTAAATGTTAACTGCTAACTGAAAGTCAGTTGCATAGAAGCAGTTAAGAGAGAAGCATTAAAAAATATAGAATTTGTGACATATATCAATAAAGTGTAAAGTTGGAGTAAAACAAAGTGTAGTGAAGTTTTAATTTGTTTAAAGTGGACGATAAAATTTACAAAGGTGCGCAATTAAAGGTAGGAGCCATAAGACTTTCAGTTCATTAATAAAATATCTATCAATTAACGCCGTAAACGTTTGGTCTGTCAAATAATCGTGTGTGATATACCATCTCGTCGAACGAGATAGTACGTGCATCATACATTTTTTGGTCCGTCGAGCCGGATCTAAATTACGTACAGATTGGTGTTGTAATGCGCAAACATTCGTGAAAGGGCACATAAATTACGTACGCGTTCATAATAAACTGTACAAATTGCATACATGTGACAAAGTGAACATTGTTGGTCCGTTAAAAATATACGGCAATTTTTTATATACAGTTGCGGCAAGTACTGCGTAATTATAACAACATTCGATATATCCGTATAAAATCCTCGTAACGCCGCAATTGTGGCAATTTTAAACACACATTCCGCGTATCGATTTTGGGGTCCTTCAACATAAGAATTATACAGAGGGACCGCAATTTATATTCATATATCGCAATTTATACTCACATACGGAAATATTTGAAACATTAAAGAATTTTGTCGTATATCTGTTGTGTAATGTCTTAATAATAACGTACCGTGATCTGATATACGATACATATAATGGAAGCATTAGCGGTACAACAGCGGCTGTTGAATGAACAACTTAACCGCATGTATTCGAATTTCCGCAAAGATTCGAAAGTACGGAAAACTTCGGCATATGCCACCAAAGTGCTACAACGGGTGCAAGAAATCCGCCAAGATTTCATAGCAAGGCATCAAGTGATACTCGGCTTAGTGAAAGGGGAAGAGGAGTTAGGGCATGAATATTTTATGAAAAATACTCATTCGCTGTTTGAAGAGGTGGAATTGAACTATGAGATCGAATTAGTGGATCTCCAGAATGAGTTGAAGGCACAAATAGTAGAGGAAAGTTTTTCAAATCCTTCCTCCCGACCTACTGAGGAGGGAGATGTACGATTGCTATGAATAAACCTTCCAAAATTCAATGGGACATACAGTGAGTGGACTGCTTTTAAGGATTTGTATGTGTCACTAATTCATACAAAATCTCATTTGTCTCGAGTAGAGAAGTTGCACTACTTAAAGGGGAGTTTGGTGGGTGATGCGGAACAATTGTTACGACATTATTCGATTACTGATTCCAATTATGAAGCCGCTTGGAATTTATTGGTAGAACGTTTTGATGACAAACATGTCTTGTTAGGTTCTCAATTTAAGAAATTACTTTCACTCAACAGCGCTCACGAATCCGCGTCAGCAATTAGGACATTATTAGATAGAACGGTGGACTGCGTACAAGCCATTGAAAACTTAAAAATAGAAAACACTTGGGATGCAATGCTGGTACACATAACCACACAACGGCTTCCAACAGAAACGAGGCAAACCTGGGAACAACAGCAGTCAGGTACGAGTAAAGTGACATCATTTCAAGCCTTAAAGGAATTTTTACAGTGTCGGTTTAGAGCTCTAGAAGCTGCTGGGGTGGAAAGAGCCAGGAATCCGAAATCGATCCAACATGTGAACGTGATACAGAACAAACAGCTTTCCTGCAGTATGTGCAAAGGAACTCACCATCTGAGGCACTGTTCGGATTTTCTAGGCGCAGATCATATAACGAGATTTGGAATTATTAAAAGGAACGATTTGTGCCTGAATTGTTTGGGCAAAGGACATTTAGTAGGAGCATGTCCCAGCATATCAAGATGTTTCAAATGTAAAAAGACGCATCATACGCTTCTTCACAAACCTGATTCTGTCAATCGTGAAAATGTTAGTCAACAATCAACAGCTACTTCGTCATTCAGAAACCCGCATTCGTGTGAATAATTCTCGACCTTCGACACTCTTCGAATCTAGACCTTCGACTTCATCAGCCACGACTAAAACGTCAACTCTTTAACTTTCTCAACGCAAGCGGTGTTATTGGCAACAGCTCTTGTACAAGTAGAATCATCGAATGGATACATCGTTTTAGTAGCTTTATTGGATCAGGGATCGCAAGCGTCAATCATTACGGAACATGCAGCTCAACGACTTGGAATAAAAAAGAAATCGAAACAATGTTACAGTGACAGGAATTGGGAGGACAAAAGGGATAATCGCAAATGGAAACTTAGAAATTAGAATTTTGACAAAGGACAAAGAATACCTAACAATAGATACAATTATTCTGGCAAAAATAACAAACTTTCTCCCATCTCAAACAGTCTTACCAACAATTTGGGAACATCTCAAAAATGTAGAATTGGCTGATCCAACTTTCGATGTGTATGCTCAGTTATTGTTCGCGAAGTACAAAAATTGAAAATAGGCCCAATGCTGCAAAACACAAAATTAGGTTGGATCATATCAGGCAGATTGTATGATGCTAAGGATCCAATAGTATACACACATAAAATTGAAGTAAATGATAATGCGCAGTTAAATGATCAACTAAAGAAATTTTGGGAACTGGAAGAAATCGGAATCCCCAGCGAAACGACACAATAAGAAGTGGATTGTGAGGAGCATTACAAAATGAACACAATCCGGAAGCAGAATGGTTGTTACCAAGTTCGACTACCATTCAAGAACGACAAAGCTAAAGACATTTTAGGTTACTCCAGAACTAATGCCATCCATAGTTTGTTGCATTTGGAGAAGCGATTCGCCAAAGACGCAAAACCACAACAAGAATATACGATGTGCATTTAGGAATATCTTGATCTAGGACACATGACCGAGCCAGCACAAGAAAATGAAGTAAAGAACATCGCTGGAAAAACAATTAGTACTGCCACTTTTTTACTGCATCATGCGGTTTACAAAGAAAGTACCACAACAAAGCTGCGTGTCGTGTTTGATGCATCTAGGAAGACAAGTACGGGAATATCATTGAATGACGTTCTGATGACCGGGCCTACCATACAAGACCGCATGACTTACATTATCATGCGATGGAGATTATACAAATTTGGTATGATGGCCGATATTGCAAAAATGTACAGACAGGTAGCAATTCACCCAGATGACGCAAACTATCAAAAAATTGTTTGGAGGCAGCACGCTAGTCAGCCAGTAAAAGATTATTAGATTAGCCAGTTAAGATTAATACGGTAACATTTGGGATGACGTCAGCACCGTTCCTAGCAATCAGAACCCTGCATCAATTGGCAAGAGATGAAAGCGCAACATATCCTGAAGCTTCCAAGGCAATATTAGGAGAATTCTACGTCGATGACCTGCTATCTGGTGAACATAGTGTAGACAATGCAATTACCAAAAGAAACCAATTGATAGCATTGTTGAAATCTGGTGGTTTCAAATTATGAAAATGGATAACCAACGATAAGTGACTTTTGGAGGACCTTGCCAATGAAGACATTGAGATGCGTGAAAGGATTAATTTCGACACGGAAAGTGGACATAAGTCGTTAGGCATCGTATGGTATCCAGTGCAAGATTTTTTCACATATCGCCTGAAGACCCAAGCAATTAAGGAATGGCATACTAAACGCTCAATTCTTTCCGAAGTGGCCCGATTATATGACCCTTTAGGTTGGTTAGCACCTATTATTGTTTCAGCCAAAGTACTGCTTCAAAGTTTATGGTTACATGGTCAAGACTGGGATGAAAGAGTGACAAGCACAATCAACAAGGAATGGGAATTATTCCAAAAACAACTTCGTGTAATAGAAACAATCAGAATTCCTAGATGAATCACATACAAGCCAAATTCAAACATCGAAATTCACGGTTTCTGTGATGCATCCCAACGAGCTTACGCAGCAGTAATCTTTATAGTCGTACGTACTGAACTGACAGTTAATAGTCACTTAATCATGGCCAAAACTAAAGTAGCACCTGTAAAACCAGTCACCATACCACGCTTGGAGTTATGCGGAACAGTTTTGCTTGCAAGACTACTACATGAAATTAATGAAGCGCTCAAGATTCAGAATGTACCTACTTGGCTATGGGCAGACTCCGAAATTGTACTCGCATGGTTGAAGGGACATCCAACACGCTGGAGCATTTTTGTCGCAAATCGAACATCTTTTATCATCGAAAAAACGGAAAACATACCATGGCGTTACGTGCCCTCAAAATCCAACCCAGCGGACCTTGCGTCACGGGGAGTCAAAGCTCAAGATTTGATCAATTATAATCTCTGGTAGCATGGGCCTACCTGGTTAACTCAAGAATTTGATGCTTGGCCTAAGATGAAGGATGTATCACTAGTAGAAACCGAGCAAAGGAAATGTGTAGCAGTTAACATTGGACTTAACGCAACATCTCTGTTAGACCACCTTATCGGAAAATATTCGACACTCACGAAACAGCTTAGGGTTACTGCACATTGTTTTCGTTTTATCCGATGGAGAACAAATCATAAAACAAACCAATCCTATTTGAGTGTTACAGAGTTACACGAATCATTAGAATTTTGGATAAAATATGCACAAGGAAAAGAACTTCAATCCGAGCTTGACTGTTTGAAAAAAGATAGATCAGTGGAGAAGAAAAGCAAATTGCACAGTCTGCATCCTTTTCTCGACAACAAAGGCATAATCCGTGTAGGTGGACGTTTGCATAACGCATCCTTACCTTTAGATGAGAAACATCCCATAATTTTACCACGAGTTGGAAAGTTTACTCAATTGATCCTACAGCAAATCCACCAATTAACCCTACACGGACAGACACAGTTGATGTTAACTACATTGCGTAAAACTTATTGGCTAATAGATGGGTGCAATGCAATAAAATACTTCGTACATAAATGTATTCGATGTTTCAGAGAGAAGGCCAAAGCTGCAACTCAGCTCATGGGAGACCTGCCAACGGCACGGGTGACTATTTCACGTCCTTTCACTCACACTGGCATTGATTTTTGTGGACCCTTTGATGTAAAGGTCAGACGAGATAGAGGAAGCAGAATTACAAAGGGATGTGTTGCCATATTCATTTGTCTAACTGTTAAAGCTATACATATAGAGGTAGTCAGCGATCTGTCTACCCAAGCATTCATTGCAGCTTTGCGGCGGTTCATAGGACGAAGAGGTTTCAGTTCCCACATTTACACAGATTGCGGTACGAATTTTGTAGGGGCTAATGCGGAGCTCAAAAGAATGATCAAATTAAACAACGATGTTGCTCAGATTTTTGCAAACGAAGGAATCACATGGCACTTTAACCCCCCGGCTTCACCACATTTTGGCGGGCTCTGGGAGGCGGGAGTTAAATCGATAAAATCCCATCTACGGCGAGTAATCGGAAGCGCATCGCTGACATATGAAGAACTAGCCACTGTCCTTATTAGAATTGAAGCTTGCCTTAACTCGCGCCCACTGTGTCCACTCACTAATGACCCCACAGATGCTACAGCCTTAACGCCAGCACATTTTCTAATTGGAGACATGTTAATCGCACCGCCAGAAATGGAATTACAAGATGTAAATATTGGCAGATTGGATCGATGGCAACTAGAGCAAAAGATGTCACAAGATTTTTGGAAGCGGTGGAAAGGTGAATACTTAAGTCGACTACAACGAAGACCAAAATGGCTTAGTATAGAAAATAATGTGAAGATCGGAGATCTGTGCCTTCTGAAAGACGAAAGATTACCATCCTACCGATGGGCATTAGCAAAAATTGTTGACGTGCATCCAGGTAAAGATTGTATAGTACGCGTAGTATCTGTATTAATAAATGGAAAAATTTACAAAGGAGCCATATCAAACATTGCTCCACTATCGACACAAAATTCACCAGATATTGATAATATTTAACGAGTTGCGCGTAAAAAATGCTATCCGCCTACCAAATATCTCACCCTATGATCGAAATTAGAAATGAAAATTATCCGTCCCTTTCTCTCACCTTCACTGAGCGTATCACAATGCCCAAAATTGACTAAACGATGTCACATAGTAAGCAAAACATAAGATCACAAGATCCAAAACTTAGTAAACGACGTCATACATTAAACAGAACACAAGAGATGCGTGAAGATAGAGGGGAACGCCCAGCATAAGGTGGGATAACTTCACCCTATCGACACTACCATCTCAATCAAAACGAAGTAGCTTCAAATGGTCACAGTACATGAAGAAAGAAGATCAATCAACTTGCTGACAAAACATTGCGAATCGGACTCAACCATGGCTAGAAATAATATATTTATCATTAACTTATCGCTATATTTACAGATACCTATTCAACTATCAACCTAAGCTTTATGAGATGTCCTGACACATCTCATCCGGGGGAGTATGTTGCATGTCGTACGGTGGATTTCCCATCCTGAATCTTGATTAAATGCTGACTAACATTCACTGCATACTTGTATTCACCAAGTGAAGCACCGTTCGTTGAAAACGAATGTGATAACAATTGATTGTTTCCGCCGGCTGTACGCTGCAAGACCTGCAAAAGAGGAAAAGGAAACACAAAGAATCAAATTACTAATGGAAATGTATATTTGTACTTATCTGACGGGAGCGATGCAGCATGTCGGGGGTTTTGAATGATTACACTTACTTATGACAAGAACCGTCATACTTGTTTATTATTATTGTCAATCTGACAATTCTCGTTTAATGGGTTGCACCAATAGAAATGTAATAGCAAACATAATATGTAATTGTAATAGATTATTTTTTAGTTAAAATTGAATAGCAGACATAATGTGTAATTGTAATAGATTATTTTTTAGTTAAAATTGAATTGGAAATAGAGAAAAGTACCGGTTAGTTGCTAGCTAAATGTTAACTGCTAACTGAAAGTCAGTTGCATAGAAGCAGTTAAGAGAGAAGCATTAAAAAATATAGAATTTGTGACATATATCAATAAAGTGTAAAGTTGGAGTAAAACAAAGTGTAGTGAAGTTTTAATTTGTTTAAAGTGGACGATAAAATTTACAAAGGTGCGCAATTAAAGGTAGGAGCCATAAGACTTTCAGTTCATTAATAAAATATCTATCAATTAACGCCGTAAACGTTTGGTCCGTCAAATAATCGTGTGTGATGTACCATCTCGTCGAACGAGATAGTACGTGCATCATACAAGCTCCTTGCCAAGATATCTGATCGTTTTGTAGGTCGGCTTCTGTTTGTTCAAGGTTTGGTCTTGAATAGCAATTTTTAACACACGGTGATCCAGTTCCGGCCAGTCCTCAAATATGTATGTCATGCTTTCAGCGACTTTTAAATTATTGGTTACTATATGATCCAGACAGGTATTTGACACTGGGCGAGTAATTCGGTTGTTGTTTATGATTACCGTTCCATTCGTTTCTAGCGTATCCTTATAAATCCTTGTTTCTGGCGATTCAATTACTACATCAATGTTTGTGTCCGCTACTGTGATTAAATTTTTTTCAGTTGAGAGTAATGTATCTAGCACTGTGCAAAAATCTTTCGCATTCATACGATTGGGATTGTAGTACGTCCCTAATTTTATTTTTTTACCTGCATGGCGTACTTCAATTATTATAACGTTATACTTATCAGACGTCACTCTCTTGGTAATGAAATTGATTGTATTTTTTACGTACATTGCTGTACCTACACCTCTTGCAGGTCTGCAGGAGAACACCGCATTATATCCTTCAATATTGTAAAACCGTGCTTCTTCTGGGTAAATCCAGATTTCATTGAGAATAATCAAATCTATGTCAGGATTTTGCTGCAGATAAATCTGAATATCACTTAGCTTATGTCTTAAGCTTCTTATATTAGCATAATGAGTGTTAAATTTGTTCCACTTGATTCATTTGAAAGATTAGCAATCATCGAAGTTGTAGTCGGTGCTCCTCCTGGCGATCAATATTCTGCGTTGAAACTCCGGACACTCTACAGAGTCAGCTCTGTGAGAATGATCAGCATTATTATTGTTACCAATACAGTTGGAGCACTTCTCAATCGTGCTTTTGCAGTCCTTTAGGTCATGCTTTCCTCCACATTTTACACAGATTTGCTCCCCTTCATATTTTGATGTTTGTGATTGTATTTTTGACACTTATAACACCTCGTTACGTTAAAGTCCTCCTTCACAAAATACGAACCATAATCTATATTAATGTATCTATCTGCAAGCCTCCTAGACATGCTCCCATTTACCTGGATGATGTGCAACCACCTTCCATTTCTTGTCCGCCTAGCATGTACAAGTTCCATAGAATCTCACTCCTCTATATTGGGATTTAATGACTGGATCTCATGTCTTAATTCATTATTTGAGTATTGTTTTTCTAGTCCATTGATGACAAGTCTAGGCTGTCGCAATCTGGTCTCAGCAAAATTATACTCCTCTTTCATTGCATCCATTGCTATATAAAAAGCGAAGTAGCATTTTCATTGGTCGATGTTTTGATAATCGCCCCATCATTACGGATAGGCCTCATTAGCTCTAGAGGAGTTTTACATTTTGATGGCCTGATCCTCGACTTAAAATCAATCAGTGTTTTTTCTGAGGAAGAGTGATTTCTAGGCTTAATTATAATCCCTTTTTGCGATATTGTATTTAATCGATGCACTGATGGAGGATAAGTAGAATTTTTAATAATTTCGGCATATGAGGGCTTGCTCGCAGACGAAGATTTATCTATTAGTAAGGTAACATTTGAGTTCATCTCTTCAATTTGGCTTTGCAAATTAATCATTTTTTGGAAGAGTTGGTCTTCTTTAGACTTATAGTGCTGAGCTCTACATCCAGCACACATCCAAATCACATCTTCGGTGATGTCCATAATAGCCCGATATCTCACTTCCGACATTTTGATACACCTCAAGTGGAACCACTTGAGGCAGAAGCCATCATATCCCATAGCCGAGTGGGCATCCTCCACGGCTTTAAGGTTCATTTCGACCCGGAAATTTCGACTTGGGTATTTAATTTCTGTTTGACTTGAATCGAATTTAATGAGGATCAGTAGTACCATTTTGGGTCTCATTGGTACCAGATTTGCTCCTAAACTGGTCATTATTGGCGAAATATCACAAGTTTTAGCCCACTTCTGAAATAAGAATCTCGTACAATTTGTTCCAAGTTGGCCTTAAAGTTCCAAGATTCTGCGCATTTTAGAGCTATTATAAGTTGGAAATTTTGACTCGGGGTTCGTGCAGCTGGGAGGTTAAGCATCGAGTAATGAAGTTACTGATTGGTTTTGAACCCAAAGTTTGTACTGAACAGACCGATTCCTTCAACAATGATTATTTTTTAGCCAGTACGAGTAGCTTCAATAAATCTCACTTGCACACTCATTCATTTAAAAAACGTTTAAGATCAAAGCTTGATTGGCGTCAAAAGGACATCTATTTGTATTGGCATTGGTATTTATTCGTACATTTTTCTGGTTATCCATTCATCTCCGAAACAATTTTACTCGTCTCCGTTTTCGCATGGATGTCGCCAAAAAGACTACAAGCAATCAGGGCTTAATGAAAAAGAAAACAACCAACAATTGAGGATGCCCATAAGCACGAAAGCCACTACGACTCCTCGCACTAGCGGACAACGAATGGTCAACAAGGCGAAGACCATATCATGCCGTGATTTATTAGTGAACATGATCTGGCAATAAATTCTCACAGCTAATCGATCAATGGCTATTTTCATAAATTATAAATTCTTACATTCAACAAAATGCTTTTGCAAAACAATAAGACGAATAGGAAGCCGCAGAAAATACACAAAATACAACCCGTTCCGTTGTTGCACCTCCGCGTCGTGCGGGGAGACGAAAACTCTGCTTAGCCTAAAGAATGTAAAATGAATAAAAGCATTTAAAAGCAGCAACATTGAAATTAATATGGAAGCAACGAAAGCAAGCATGGTCGCGGCCGCGTGAGCTAAATAAATCAGAAAACAAATTAAAGGACACGAAACTAGTGGACAGAGAAATCTGACATTAAAATTAACGGAGGGAATCGATAAAGGCTTAAATTTCATCCAATTAGGAGGCTAGATTATGGCGGGAGTGGGACCGCGCTGACCAACCTATACGCGCGTAGAGCTTCTGTTTCCCAACCACTATCATTGTGCAAATCCTCCCGTGCGTGCCTGCATGCGCATCCTTGCGCTGGCCGAGGCTCGTCATTGTTTCAACGGTTCCAACACAGCGCCGGCGGATAGTTGTCGAGCTTTAATTTGCGTGGTAGTAGGAAGGTCAAAGAAGCCATAAATATTCCTATAAATAAATCCTTTAAAATTGACAAATGTGTTTCCAATTTCTGCAGGTGACCCACCACATATCATCGCCGGCTAAACAAATATGCTGATGTCTTGTTCGGTGGGAAGATGAATAGCCCGAAAATCAATCCAATTTGTCACGCGGACAAACAGTATTTACTCGTGCAGTTTTCTCATTTCTATCCACCGCCGCCGAATTGGCTTCTTCGAAATTGCTCCGTGGGACGACAATTGAGTTGTCTTGTGCGTGGAATTCTTCCGGGGCTTGTTTTCTTTTCAGCTATTCCGGCGGAATGTTGAATGAATTCACAACTGATTCGGGAATGGCTGATATGCGGATAGTTGATGATACGATGTCACACATGTCCATAAGGATCTAGTAACGGCTGACGGCCGCGAACATAAA
Source organism: Odontomyia ornata (assembly GCA_963969285.1). Lineage (NCBI taxonomy): Eukaryota > Metazoa > Arthropoda > Insecta > Diptera > Stratiomyidae > Odontomyia > Odontomyia ornata. The sequence continues at coordinate 27,500,983 of OZ017743.1, forward strand.
AATACAAGAAGACGCTGGAGGGCTCCCCACGCATGCAGTGGGTGAAGTGACGCTTCATCTGGAGCTTGAGGCTGCTGCTGGAGCCGCGTTTACAGATGTACTGACATATTTGTACATTTTGAAATGGAAAATTATGTCGAATGTACCGAGCGATGGATAAATCATGAAAAGGTATTGACACGCGCTGAAGAAGTGGTAGCAGCTGCATCTTGGAATGAAGATATGCTAACTGTTATGTTATGGATGCTCAATCGACGAGAATTTTGAATTGGACATAAGTTCAGATTGAAGTGAACAATTACTAGTTGGACTGCAATAAATTTTTCAGTATTTTTAGAAACTTAACATAAAGGTACATGGTGTGGATTGAAAGTGTTGGAAGGTGTAGGAATTTAACACTGTACGCGGTCAATTGATGTTGGATAGAATTCTAACTTTGAAATCATTTCAAGTGCGAGGTAACGAGATGCTTCTTTTGTAATTCACTTATTCAAAGAAATGTTCGGTGTCTTGAGTTTCGACAATGGATCAATGTTCTATCAGCGAGGCAATTTTAAATATCAAACAATTTTTGAATAAGCGAATGAATGCCAATTCAACGCGATGCATTTTTGAGTATCTTCTGAACAGTTTTTCATTTTCTAATAAAGAAGTTATCAAACTATTTCCATGTTTCAAGTGACCTTTTGCATTCTCCGTGCTTTGTGCTGACTTGTAAAGCGCTATTGAAATCGCGACCTGTTAGTCCGTTTGTGTACATATAAACACCAAACGTGGTACATAAATAAAAGGTAGGTAATTGACTCTTCGACACTTCGAGAATTGAAATAACTTTGGAAAATTCTTCTATCTGAAGAGCATTCATACCAGATGCAGTTCAATTGTTAGCTAAAAGACTTAATTAATTGTTGCAAAGTGTTTTAGCTTTTTGATTAATAGGATGAATGCGGTAAATTAAACTCAATTGTAATTCTCGTTGAACTTGGGATAAATTATTAATGCTTTTCGATTTTATATTTTAAAATTTACGCTTGCATCTAAAATGCATAAATGTTCTTTGAATTATTGTCAGTATTTTTTTATGTTGTTACAACACTAGTAAACCCTATGTATTGGGTTGTTCGGCAATAAATCTCGTTTTTTTCATGCTTTTCAAATGAAATTTATTTGTATTAACAAAAAAACAATCAATGATATATTGACCATTTTGATGGATAAAATTTTGCCATCTTTTGGTAAGTTGAAAAATTCCACGTTCGTAGAAGCCTTTTTTGTGGATGGGAGGTGAATGTCATTTACGCAGATTCCTATTCTCACAAGAAGGCGACTGGACTACCCACTGAACACCTCCCTTGTCAGCCCCAGAAGCCAACCTCGAACCGTTTGACCCATTACTTCGGGCCAACCCTCTTTTTGCTATGCCGTGAGGGATCCCTCTTCTAGCGGGAGAAGCGATCCCCCAGCCCCAACGCCCCCGGCTGCAGTGAGTTCCTTTTTTTCTTTTAGGACTGCCCGAGCATAATGTACCACCTGGTTCCATTTGTCAACTGATTCGAGCATTACCGCGACTATATTATCCGGGATAAGCTCTCCCGTCTCCCTATAGTGGTCCTAGCACAGCTTGTCTAATTTTTGGCCCGCAAAAAATGTGTGACAGGCATTGCCTTCCTCTCCTGAGCAAAACCTTCAATCGGATCACCGTGACTTACCAATGTTGTGCAGGTAAGACTGGAAACACCCGTGCCCGCTCAAAAGCTCGGTCAGATAGAAGTCAGTCTCACTATTCCTTTGATTTAGCCACGGGCTCACACCCGGGTTGAGGCAGTCCAGCTTCCGTTCGTGCAATTCACCCAAGACTGCTGCCAATCGTTGAGTGAGCGCTAGTGCGGACAACAATCTCCCTCGCGTCCTCATTTTGACGCAGGTAAAAAGCGCGGCAGAACAGGTATCATGCCTGAAATAACTCTCACCGCCGAATCAGAGACTGTCGGATATAAACATGCAATCCTCTGTGCTCCTCTTCTCTGTACTTGTGCCAAGCGTTTTCGCTATACCTAATTACTAGGAGTGCTGCCCCATATTTCTGCTCCGTACAGTAGCCTTCTTGATAGGCTGGGCCCCCCTACGTTGACCATAAGTCGACTCAAAGCTAATGCCCCCGAAATAGCCTTCTCAACCGCTGCCCCGATTTTCTCAGAGAAACTCATTTTTGTGTCAAACAGTAGCTCCAGGTACTTCACCGCTGGCTTCGATTCGATTAGTATGTCTCCAATACTGATCTTCCTTACTCTATTGTTATTGAGTATCTTAATCGGCGCATTAACCTACCTGGCCTAAGTTGCGCCTGTTCAACGGTGCGTCCAGCGACGCAACAGCGTCCGCATAGCCAATCAAGTGCGACTCATCTAGCATCTCCAGTCTCAGTAGCCTGTCTTAAGACACGTTTCACAGGTCTGTACCACAGATAGATCCCTAGGCAACACCCGATGTAATTTCCATCCTTCGTTCACCCTGTGTCGTGTCGTAAAGCAGACTTCGGTCCTTCAGGTAGTTCCTCAAAAACCGCATTAGATTTTCTGGAACTTGAAAAATTTTTTCCATTGTATCCAGAATATCCACCCATCTAGCGGAGTTGAAGGCATTCCTAACGTCGAGTGTCACCAGCAGGAAAATCCGTCCCTTGGTGCGGCTATATGCCTCTGTTTTTGGACCGCGCTCACCACCTCTGCAATTTCAGCAATGGTGGAATGTCCTGCTCTAAAGCCGTACTGCCATGGAGATAGGTCCCTAGTCATGGTAACCAGATGGATAAGTTAGGACGGAGGACAATTTGCTGAGAAAAAGAGGACATTTGATGAAAAAGGAGGACAAAATAAAAATGTGCCCAAATATGTTTAAGATCATTTTTAAATATGTTTATTTCATTTTATTAGTAGTTTTAATATTTTAGTCATACAGAAATTGTATGTAAAAATGTTTGGTTTGTGTATTTCTTAGCAGAGGAAAGCTTTTCCAATAAATGCTTTTTTAGGTAAATTTCTCGAGAGAAATTTACCCATTGCGGAGAGTATCATATGTATATATATCTATATATATATATATATATATATATATATATATATATATATATATATATATATATATATATATATATATATATATATATATGGGATATAACGAAATTTGTGACCACGCTAGAGGTTGCAATTTTGCTCCGATTGTCACCAAATTTTCAGGAAAGGTATATTGGGTTAATATCTCAGTTAAATTTGTGAACCAGCTATATCGGCCGGGCAAAAACAAAATGGCGGCCATTTTAGGCGAAAAATCGTGATTTCTGTTCTGAACAAAGTATAGCTCCGATTTGGATGATATTTGGTATATAGGCTCACTGATGTATGTGATGAATCTCACAATAAAAAATACAAAGTCGGTACGGCAGAAACAAAATGGCGGCCGCTCAAAGGTCGAAAAACGTGCAAAATTTTGTTGTTGTAATAGTGGTCAAAGCTTTCAACAGATTTTCATGAAATTCGGCAGTCAGATAGAAATTGTAAGTATCCAAAGATTACGTGAAAATATTGGAGGTCAGGTCTCAGAAAACAAAATGGCGGCCAGTTGAAACTCAAAACTTCAAAGACTTCTAAAAGTCGCAATTTCCGACATATATGAAACTTGGTGTCAAGATAGGCATTACTTAGATCTACAGACTTTGATATTTTGGTGATCATGCATGTGCGAATTTCAAAATGGCGGCGGTTCAAAAATGCGTTTTTTTCAGGTTTTTGTGGCGCTCTAGCGGTCACATTTTCCAACGGATTTTGATGAAACTTGAGGTTATGAATCTCTGTACTATGTTCTTGTATTACGCAGAAATTATTAAAATTGAATGAAAAATAAAAAAAGTCGAAAATTTAAACCCAATATTTTTAGCTGCCATTTTCACAAAAAATTGAATTATTTTGCACTGTCTAGAGTGAAACTCCGATTTGAACGAGATTTGGCACATTGATTGATGAGGTCCTAGTCCACAAAGATACAAAATAGTCCAAAATCAAATGCATGCATTCAAAATGGCGGCCCCCGAAGGTGAGGAGGCAAGCGCAATTCGCTATTTTAGTAGCAACTGAAATAATGATTTTTTTTCATGGAAAAGTTTTAAATGACTTATCTTGAACGTATTTATAAATCAGAATATTTTTTAAATATTGTATAATATTTTTAACAAAACCCTAAAAAATTATAAAATCGCGACTTGTCTGTCTGTCCTTCCGTCCGTTTGTTCGTGCGTCACAAGTTTTCTCGCAAACCACATGAGCTAGAATGAGGAAATTTTCTACGTAGGTCAAAAGTGGTGCCTCTTGAAATTCGCAGTGTAAGAACATATTTTAAAGTGTTTAAGGGGGTCTCCCGATACAGGGGGGTGACATAAACATTTTTTTTATTTCTGTAACCCTCTAGCAGCCAAATTTTTCAACAGATTCCGATAAAACTTGAAATTATAAATTATTAAGGCAAGTTTATTTAATTTAATTATGCAAATCAGATGACACATAAAAATTTCGAAAATTTACAGCTTAATATTTTTAGCAGCCGTTTTAAAATTCAAAATGACGGCCCCTTGTGGTTCAGAAAAGAATCGAAAATATATATATTAATGGCAATGCAAGTCCTGATTAAACTTTAATGGAAATCTTTTGAAATTAACTATTTGAGATATTTAAGCCGACTAGTTATCACCTTTGTGTGGTAATCACTGTGAAATGTATAAACAGCAAATGTGAGAAGGGCGAAACGAGTATAAATATGTTTATAACAATTTATTACCCGCCGATTATCAATATGTGATCCATACGTGTGCAACTCAATTTAATTAGCAAAATATTTGCGCCTCTATGAAGTGTCTCCAAATACGAACGGCGGAAGATCCTTTCTGTTAATAAATACCCATGTAGTGCTACAAAAATGTAATGCTACAAAATTCCAGTAGTGCTACAGAAGTCCAGTAGTAGGCAAGCCTAATTCTTTTTCGAAACCTTACGCTACATATGAGAAATTTACCTTTCCGGCTGGTGCTGGCAACGGGGATTTTTTTTTTTAAGAGTCATAAAATTGCTCACATGACATTCCGTTAAAATTGTACTTTGTGAAAACGATTCCTCTCACTGTTTCCACAGTTAGCCTATTTCTGTCATCGCTCCATTGAACATTAATTAAAGATAATACTCTCTCAACATTACTGTTCGATCCAAGAAGACGAAAAAAAAATTTACAAATTTTTAAAAGCTCCTTAAATTGCTCGGTGTTGCTGTGCTGAAAAAACTTAATCCATTTTTGATGTGTTGCCAGCTGCTTGAACTCAGAATTTTTCCATTGGATATTCAGGAAGCTTTTCAAAGCTTGAAGTTGATCGAATAAAATATTATCGTCAATTTCCAAGCCACGTTTGTGGATAAAGAAAACACTGGGAAAAATATCACCGGATGTCAATTCCAAAGTACGCTCATAAAAATCCATCGAATCAAAACATTGGAATTCGGCTAAAGGAAGAGTCCATTTCTTGTGTAGAGCTACAAGAAGAGTAGAGTAGAAAGCATTCGCATCGTTCGGTAAATCCTCTAATCTTGAGAGGCTACAATAAACTTTTAACTTTAAATGGAAAAATTTTTTCTTTTGCCTTATTTCCTAAAAAAGTTTCTACTTCATCGATTAAATTTCTCACATCTATTACAGTAATATCTTCTTTTTAAAAACAGAGATCACTGAGTGCAACAGCCAGAGATATGCCCCAAAAATTTCGTCGTTAAAGAAATTGACTATCTTTTTAGGAGCCTTTTCTTGTTCAAGAAAATATGACGTCAAAGCCGGATACAGTTTGAGGATTCTTTCGATGGCAGGAAATAAACTTAGCCAGCGGGTCTTGGAATGCCTTAAAAGCTGCTGATGTTGGATTTCAGCAGCATCACAAAATTCCTTCAACGCTTCTGTTCTCACCGCATAAATTGAAAAATAATTGTTTGTTTTCATTACTATTGAATCTATATCCACGCTTAATTGATCACAGCCATGATGAAGAGAATTGTGAAGAATATGTGATGGACATCCGAGAGCAACAAGCTCTGTACGTAAGCCATTTCTGTTTAATAAGGTGAATATATTTGATCCTGGATATCTATTGTTTTCTCCACACATAACGTTAGTGTTGTCACTACTGAATGCCACACATTTTGAGAGGAGGTCGTATTTTTTCAAAGTATCTATAATATACGAAGATATCGTCTCAACTTTCTCATTTGGAGTGCATTGCAGCTCTAGTATCTTCATTTGAGTTCCTTCCGCTTTCCAATCAAAATATTGAATAAGAATTGTTATGATTACTGCCATCTGTCGATAAACTGAAACATGAAGTATTCTACATGGTTTCCACTACATTGGTTATCGAATGAGGTGCGAGAACTCCTTTTACCATTGCCGCGGTTTTCGTGCGATTACTAGTAAATTTTGTCTCAATATCCAAATCATTGAATATAATCCTGTACAGGGAAGATGAGCTGTCCGTTTATCTAAAACTTATGTGATGATTTATCATATGATAGCCATAGTTCCTTCGGCTGTCCTTGTATTTTCACCTATCTTCGATACTGGCTTCACAAGAAAATTTTCACTTTCAAATAATCTGCTAAAATTTGACGTTTTCTTTTGTGTTTTTCCGTTTCCAAATGCTGTACTAACCTTAATTGTACTTAATTTTTACGGATATGTAACAGTCACATATGTCAAATTTTGCCTCGAAATCATTCCGGACTTTTGAAAAATTGCTGATTTTGGGATCTTTCCGTTGGTCACCAAATGGCACTCTCCTCTCATTTCTTTTTTCACTCACTTAAAAAAGTTCAACGTTTATATTTAACTCCGTAATTATTAACTTACTGTTTTGAAATCAGGGTGCTTATTTGGAAATATATATCACAATCTGTAAATTTTCAGAATTTTGGGCAAGTAAACTTACACCATTTTACCAAAATTCTGAAATGTTACGGAATATGCCATTAACCACTCACAATTAATAAAACACGCTTTAGCAAAATTAGTAACCACTGGTATTTAAATTCTCGTATGAATTATGGCACACATGTATTCTTTTTAACGTTACTATGCTGTATGCTTTATAACAGAGCTAGTCAACTTTGAACTGCTAAGGAGGCATTATATTTTGTAACCATTTGGAAAGTGGTGCTCCTTTGCGACAGGGTTTTTACTAGTTGGCACTTTGCAATATAATTCTCAAATTAAATTATGTGCTGCAGTTTGAATTGATTGATTTGAATTATGAATTATATTACTTTTCGATCAATATGTTTTATCTTTAGTTCAATATTTTCAAACGTAGAGATTCATTCATTATCAGGCAGACATACGGACAAGCAATGAGTGATATTAGTAGCTATTTACAAAATCCGTTCAATTGAGAGAAATTGAATGGAAATTGAATAAAAAAATGCAAAAATAGTGCTGCCAATTTAATATTTGAGTGTTAATGCGATAACATTGAGAACAATTTTCCGTTGTCCAAGTTAGTTAGGCAGCACTGAAAACTAGATGCGAAAAATGCATGCAATTTCTTGCTTGCTTGTACTCATGACTTCGTTATGAGGAATCCTTCAAGTTTCCAGGCGCTCTTTGGAGTCAAGAGAGCTGTGGTTTATCGACTCTTGCCTATATTTGATATTGACAGTTTATGGTTGCTAGAATACTACAGGGTGCGGCAGCATAACTTCCTTTTTTCAAAATTCAACAAAACAAATTTTCAGCGGTACTTGTTTTTTTTGCACGCTCCGCACTGCTCCAACGCATGATAGCGACTAACCAAGGGATGAGCAAAACTTTAAAATCACCTCTCTCGAATGAGACTACTAGCGCCGCGCTATAACAGTTAGCACTTTAAGGGCGGGCATTTCAAAAAAGGAAGTTATGCTGCCGCACCCTGTACCTTTCTATACTCACTTATACTCGTTGCAACTGCGAATATGTTTAACGTGCCGATTTGTTCTTTAACTTTGAGAAAAAGGGGGACATTTTAGTATATATCGAAAGGAGGGAGAACAGAGGACATGACTTGTAAGAGGACGAATGTCCTCCAAAAGGAGGACGTCTAGTCACCCTGCCCCAGTAGCATGAATCGCGTCAGCAAGTCTTCCCTAGAAGAATTTTTCTAGCACTTTTCCAGCAGTTTCTAGCATGCGTAACGGGCGGTATGCAAATGGCGATCCGAGATTTCCCTTCCCCTTGCTGATCAGCACATGCCTCGCCACCTTCCATCGTACTGGGAAAACCTCGTCCCGTAGGCTGCGTTGAATGTGCTGAGCAGCAAGTCAGGAAAATGTTGATGGACAAGTTGCAACACCTCAGCTGGAACACCATCTGGACCTGGAGCGTTCCTCGTTTTTAGTGAAAGGACTGCCTCCTCCAGTTCTGGCTGTGTAAAGAGTGGACACTTGACTGCTGTTTTACCATGCACAACGTCAGTGCGGACGGAATCGGTGGTGAAGAGTGACCGCACTTTCTCTTCCATCTTTTCCGCATCGTGTATGCAAGGTTTCCGTAGGGTACCAAGCGTTCGCATACCTTGCTTGTAGCCAAGGCCCCACGGATCCTTGTTCACACTGTCCACTAGATCTTGCCAGCAGCAAGCCTTGATGTTATTAATCAATTTGCGAAGGCACTTTCAAGCCGACTTATACGCTGCTACCCAGTTGCATGCCTCGTTACGGTTCTATGCTCATTCAGCCTCACACCGAAGCTTGTGACACTCCCTTCGCTTTTCAGCGATTTCAGTCGACCAGCAGTACACGGGTGGCTTGCTTTGCCGGGGTTTTCAATGGAGCATAGAAGCGTTGCAAGCAGACGTGATGATGCTCATAGTGGAGTTCACTACGTCTTGAGCTGCCAGTTCTTTCGTCCCCTGCGAGTCTCTCTACAGTGGAGCACCTCGACGAACATCTCGACGCCCATCCTTCCAATGACCCACCCAATTGTAGAAAGCTGAAAGCACAAACATTGGAAGATAACATCACTCACCTCAAGCAGAACACACTGATGATCACTGGCTGAGTAGTCCTCTAATTTTCACCAATTGTGTATCCTTCGTACTAAGGACTCCGAGGCTAATGTCACTTTCGGTATGGTTCCTTCACAGCCAATACGGTGAGAGGTCAGCGTACTTCTGGTGTTTAGTACGACGAGGGCCGTCCTGGCCGGCATTCCTAGGATTCGTTTTCCCCGCGGATCTGTTTGAGGCATGCCCCATTCGATTGCTTTAGCGTATTTAATTATTCAATTGTTCGTTAAGTCATCTCGTTTTGCAGGGTTGTGTACTGAAATACAAAACCCTATTGAAATCACGACCTGTGTCCTTCTGTGCGTCCGTCTATATATCACAGCACTTTTTCTCCAATACTATAGAAGCTACAGCCATGAAAATTTGTAGAAAGGGCAGAAGTGATGACTTCTTGAAAGTTTCATGGCTGTAGCTTCTATAGTAAAATAAACTTCTATAGCAAAATAAACATTTATTGGAAAAGTTTTCCTCTGCCAAGAAATACACAAACCAAAAATTTTAACATACCATCTCTCTATGACTAAAATATTAAAATTACTAATAAAATGAAATAAGCATATTTAAAAATGATTTAAAACATATCTAGGCACATTTTTTATTTTGTCCTCCTTTTTCATCAAATGTCCGCCTCTTCCCAACAAATTGTCCTCTGTCCTAACTTTTCTATATGGTCACCCTGGCTGGGGACCTATCTCCTCGGCAGTACGGCTTTAGAGCAGGACGTTCCACTATCGATACGATTGCAGAGGTGATAAGCGCGGTTCAAAAGGCAGAGGCATATAGCCGCACCAAGGGACGGATTGTCCTGCTGGTGACACTCAACGTTAGGAACACCTTCAATTCCGCTAGATAGGTGGATATTCTGGATACGCTGGAAATCCCTTTTGAAGTTCCAGAAAATCTAATGTGGCTTTTGAGGGACTACCTGAAGGACTGAAGTCTGCTTTACGACACGACACAGGACCAACAAAAGATGGAAGTTACATCCGGTGTCACCTAGGGATCTATCCTTGGTTCGGACCTGTGAAACGTGTCTTACGACGGGCTACTGAGACTGGAGATGCCAGATGAGTCGCACTTGGTCGGCAATGCGAACGATGTTGCGGCTCTGGTCGATTGCCGCACCGTTAAACAAGTGCAGCGTCGGGAGACAACATCACTCATCTCAAGCAGAATACACTGATGATCACTGGCTGAGTAGTCCTCTAATATTCTCCAGTTGTGTATCCTCCGCACTAAGGACTCCGAGGTGAATGTCACTTTCGGTATGGTTCCTTCACAGCCAATACGGCGAGAGGTTGGTGTACTTCTGGTGTTTAGCACGGCAGTGCCATCCTGGCCACCATTTCTAGGATTCGTTTTCCCCGCGGATCTGTTTGAGGCATGCAACATTCGATTGCTTTAGCGTATTCAATTATTTAATTGTTCGTTAATTAATGTCGTTTTTTCAGTGTTGTGTACTGAAATACCTTCTGTCTGTCCGTCTATATATCACAGCAATTTTTCTCCAATACTATAGAAGCTACAGCTATGAAACTTTGCAGAAAGGTGAAAGGGTGAAAGATTTTTTTAAAGGGTATAAAAGGGGTCTCCCCATATAGGGAAGTGTCCCTTAAAAAAAAATTTCTCCATTGGTAGTCGAGTAGGGTGTAGTTGGAAAGGTATCAATGAGATGTTTTCAAAACAAGTCTTAAAATTACCTCATCAGTACCGTGGGTGGCAGAGGGATGGAAAATGTAAGAAATTTTCACGTACCTTACCCTCCTCGCGATTGGACACCTTTCATCCGAAAAAAACTGACAAAAAATCATGAATATAGACCTTTATGAGTACAACATCAACAAATGCGTGAGAAGTCGAAATTCACTCAACTTTGTTAGTAATAGTATGATTTATCGATTTTACATTTTCTTGAATAAAATCTTAATGGTACCTTTAAATTCAAGTAGATTCAGTACGCAGATGGCCATTTATGAGATTGACTTGCCATGAAAGTTTCACAAAAGTAATCGTAAAACAACATGGCGGCTGTTTAAGGTACATGCTTTTAGCACTTGATGAAATTTAATGAATGACTGAAGATGAGTACCTACAATTAATACAAGTACTCATACGTGAAACAAGTCGAGGAGGTAGGAGAAAGCTCCTTACAGAAGGCTTTTCAACCATTCCAGGGTGAGAGAAAAATTTTCTGATGCCATGAATTGATGATTTGAACTATCCACCCAATACTTGTTTAAAAAATTCGTTCAAATTCATCCAAAAAATGCACAGTTTTGTTCATAAGCACATAACAGCCGCGATTTTGTCCCATGTTAAATAATTTTTCTGAATGATCAGCTCATTGAACATATTCAAGTAAACCACTTTTCCTTAAAGTTTCATGAAAATACGAAAAAAATGAGGGTGCCCTGGTCGATTTGAAATATCTATTAACTATCAACATGTTTTAATGTTTTTGTAATTCTATACAATTAAATGGCGATAACTCACTCAACTATGATTTGATTCCTATGAAATTCGGAGGCATAAGGGTCTTATTTCAACCTACATAAATGTAAAACTTTAAGAAGTTTACGGGCACCGTTTCGATTTTTGGGGAAAATATAAAATTCACAAATCACACTTTTATTAACAGAGTTGAGTGAATTTTTATTTCTGAGGTATTTGTTGCCCTTGTACTCATAATGACCTACCTTGCCGAATTTTTCAGATTTTCGGTTCAAAGGTGTCCAATCGGGAGGGGAGGGGACACAAATATTGTTCGAATATTTTACGCCCCTCTGGACTCCTAATGCAAAAAATTGCTTATTTTTCAGATTCTGAAAGTGCTAATTTCTTTCATTTGATACTCTACTCGACTACATTTAATGAAAAAAAAATGGCTAAGGGCCACTCCGTCATAAGGGAGAAACTTTGATATATTTGATGACCTAAACTTTTGGAAACGGCTAATTCTGACCTTTTCACAAACTTTGAGCCTTGTAGCTTCTATAGTTTCGGAAGGAATTACTTCTGATGCACAGCTGAACGGGCGAACCGTCGGACGGGCGGGTGAACTGACGGACAAATAAAATGGGAAACTAGTAGGCTTTTGCAAAATTTCTTTCAGAAAGCCCTAAATGGAGTTAGATCCAATAACGAATAACTAAGAGGCTTAAATTTGTTGAACTTTGCTAACAATAGTCCGATTTCACATTTTCGTCAGTAAAACTGTATCAGTATCACTAAATTGGATGAAATCAGCCGTTTAAGTAGTTCTTCAAAATATTATTTTATTCTATAAGTTTCAATAAAATTTACCGATGTTATAGCCATTTGAATTTCCTCCGATTACAACAATCATATACGATTCTTCTACTACATCGGCTTTTCATCGAACCAGACACTGCACTTTTGATTGGATCTTCTCCAAATTTTCAGATAAAATGTAGAACAAGAACACATTTTACATTCAGGTCAGTCAATTTTTTTAGTAATATTGGAAAACCATGTTGGCTGGTTAAAATGGAGTTGTTTTAAAGCAATAATATACTTGTTGTGCGTATCACAAAAGTTTTTCTTGAATTAACTAATTCCATTTATCCACACATTGTAGATTAAGTACAAAACCCTTTTGACATGATCGTAGTTCTGTCGACCCAACTTGTTTCATGTTTTTCAAAGTAAATTTATTTATATTAACAACAAAACTTAATAAATGATGGATTGACCATTTCGATGGATAAACTTTTGCCATCTTTTAGTAAATTGAAAAATTTCACGTTCGAAGAAGCCTTGGTTCTTAGAAGCGAAGAACTGGTACAACTCATTTTGAACCCCCTGATTGGGATCGAACATTTTACCATAGTTTTGAAGGGAGAGAAACAGATAATAGTCTGATGGTGTTAAGTTAGGGCTATAGGATGAATGTGGCATCAGTGCCCCAGCTCCTTTAATTTTTGACGGGTAATCAAAGATGTGTGGAGTCTGGCGTTATCATAATGGAACATCACGCCTTTGCGATTGACCAGTTTATGGCGTTTTTTCTTGAATGCTTCGTTCAATTTCGATAGCTGACGACAGTAGACATTCGAATCAACTGTTTGGTTTCTTGAAAGTAGCTGAAAGTAGGCTATACTCTTGTGAGCCCACCACACAGAAAGCATAATCTTCTTTTGGGGAATATTGGCTTTGAATATCGATTGTGGGGGCTCCATGATTGTTTTTGAACTACATTTTCGTAAATAATCCATTTTTCATCACCCGATATGATTCTTTTTAGCAATGGGTCGTTTTGGTTTTTTTTTGTGATTGGGAGGTGAATGTCATTTACGCACAGAGTGTGGGGCTCCGATGCTCGCAAGAAGGCGGCTGGACTACCCACTAAACACCTCCACTATCAACCCAAAACCCCAGCCTGGAACCGTGTGACACATTTCTTCGTGCCAGGTCTCGTTTTGCTACGCCTTGAGGCACCTTCAAGCTGGTGGATCCTTCTTCTAGCGAAAGGGAAGTAGGAAGAGAAATTGCCTACAAGCGAATTTGTCATGATGACCACTTTAGTTTTCTCCAGTGCTAAACTGAACCCACGAGAAGTTATCCGGTCTCTCATTCGGCGCATTAACCAACCTAACCTACTTAAGTTGCGCTAGGTCAACGGTGCATCCAGCGACCAGGGCCGCAACATCATTCGCAGTAGCCCGTTGTAAGACACGTTCCACAGGCCTGAACCAAGGATAGATCCCCGGGTAACACCCCATGTAACTTCCACCCATATTTGGCCCTGTGTCGTGTCGTAAAGCAGGCTTTGGTCCTTCAGATAGTCTCTCAAAAGCCGCATTAGATATACTGGAATTTGAAAAGGGGTTCCCAGCATATTCAGAACATCCACCCATCTAGCGGAGTTGAAGGCCTTCCTTACGTGTAGTACCACCAACAGAACGATCCGTCGCTTGGTGCGGCTATATGCTTCTGCGTTTTGGACCGCGCTCACCACCTCTGCAATCGCATCAATAGTGGAGCATCCTGCTCTAATGCCGTTCTGCCGAGGAGATACGAGGTGTGTTCAAAAAGTATCGCGAATTTTGTTATTTTTTCAAAAATTATTTATTTATTCATGAATATCTATTTTGTCCCCTTCAAAGTAATCCCCATGAGATATTATACACTTGTGCCAACGGTTTTTCCAATCTGCGAAGCACTTCAAAAAATCATTTTTTTTTAATCTTGTTCAGCTCCTCCTTCGATGCCGTCTTTATCTCGTCAAGCGTAGCGTAACTTCGTCCTTTCATGGGCCTCTTCAGTTTAGGAAACAAGAAAAAGTCACAGGGGGCCAGATCTGGGGAATACGGTGGCTGCGGCATCATTAGTGTGTTGTTTTTGGCCAAAAAGTCGCGCACAAGCAACGATGTGTGAGCAGGGGCGTTATCGTGGTGCAAAAGCCAATTTTTGTTCTTCCACAAATCCGGGCGTTTCTGGCGGATTGCTTCGCGCAAATTGCGCATAACTTGCAGGTAATATTCCTTATTGACCGTTCTTCCCTGTGGCAAGAACTCATGATGCACCACGCCCCTGCAATCGAAGAAAACACATTCACATTCGACCGAACTTGGCGCGCTTTTTTCGGTCTTGGTTCATGCGGCAGCTTCCATTGAGATGATTGAGCTTTGGTTTCCACGCCATAACCATAAACCCACGATTCGTCACCAGTTATGACCCTCTGGAGCAAATTTGGTTCGTCGCGGACAGAGTTTAACATCTCATTAGCAATGTTCATGCGTTGCTGTTTTTGGTCGCAATTGAGCAATTTTGGTACGAATTTCGCGGCGACCCGTCTCATGCCCAAATCGTTGATAAAAATCGAATGGCACGAGCCAATCGATATGTTTAGTTCCTCAGCAACTTCTCTAATGGTGATTCGACGATTGGCCAATACCATTTTCTCCACTTCATTAATTTTTTCGTCTGTTGTTGAAGTGCTCGGGCGTCCGGCACGCTCTTCGTCGTTCACATCTTCTCGGCCTTCTAAAAACATTTTGTACCACCGATAAACGTTGCTTCGGTCCAAGGTAGCTTCTCCGTAAGCCACAGTCAACACTCGGAATGCATCCGCGCACTTAATTTCGTTTTTCACACAAAATTTGATACACGTTCTTTGATCCATTTTTTTGAATAAGTAAAAATCGAAGACGATTGAAAACACGTGCAAGTAAAGCAGCTATCACCAATTAAGTGAACATTCAAAATGGCCGAGCTTGTCGGCATAAGTGACAGACATGAGTACCAACATAACGCCACAAAAAAATCGAAATTCGAATATACGTAACCCGCGAAAATTCAAAATTCGTAATACTTTTTGAACACACCTCGTAGATCCTCAGCAGCATGAATCGCGTCAGTGAGTCTTCCCTTGATGAGTTTCTCTAGCACTTTTCGAGCAGTGTCTAGCATACATAACGGATTCAGTGAATGGACTGCCTCTTGCAGCTCCGACTGTGTGAAGAGTGGACACTTGACTGCTGTTTCACCATGGGCAGTGTCAACACGGCCGGGATCGGCGGGAAAGAGTTCCCACACTATCTCGTCCATCTTTGCACCAAGCTTCCGCATAATTAGCTTGTAGCCAAGGCCGCACGGATCCTTGTTCACATTGTCCACTTGATCTTGCCAGCAGCGAGCCTTGCTGTTGTTTATCAATTTACGAAATAAGTATCGTCGTTTAAGATCGCGGTTTGCGTCGATGTGCAGTGGGGAAATCACTAATTTTTGATTTCTGGGCATATAGTTTGTAGTATTATCTGGAAAGTAACGAATCAGTTTTCAAATAGCTATTCGCTCTATAATTTACAGTCATTCAATCCTTACTATTTCCTGGAGGAATTTTGCTAGTCCTACGTAAAACATCTTCAGGTAAGAATGTGAGAAGGAGCTTTTAATAAGTTGATCAGTAAGCGAAGGACGAATGTGGAAGATAAAAACAATTATGAGCTTTTGTCCAATGATATTGCTCTGAATCATCTTGTACTGCAGCATTTTGTTGGTTATTTCCGGTAGAAATGGTTGACTAATATGTGCCGTTTATGGAGAAAATGAAAGATACTAATCATTTTTACCACCCATGACCAAAAGATTGGGTGTCTCCATCAAATCCTTGAAGAGTCCCAAATTTATTGCCGTATTTCGTACGAAAGATCATTAAAATTTAACTTCTCGTCATCAATATACCATATTGAACTGTTAATACCTACAGAGCCCTTGAAAAGGTTACAATTCTGTGCTGATACATTTTAGTCCAATAACATATGTTGTCTTTCATTTGACACCCCTTCAATCAACGTCCTTATATATGGTTTTCCCATAAGAGGTGCTATTTTGATGTTAAAAGAAAAATGCTATTTTTTAATATAAATGATCGGATGTTTATTTCATTACAAAGAAAAAGGTATGTCGTTAATAGTGAAAAATAACATCAGGCAAATGACCACCACGACACGCTTACAGGACCAAATCCTTTTCATGAAATTTTCCATAACCAAATCGTAAAGCGGCTGCCCTATGTTCTCGATAGCCTCACGAATTCCATCTTTGAGGTCTTGAATCGACACTGGGCTGTTGGCGTAGACCTTTTCTTTCACGTGGCCCCAAAGGTAGAAGTCGCAAGGTGTTAAATCACAAGATCTATTCAAAATAACACCTCTTATTGGAAAACCCTATATGTGTCGATCAGTTATGCTGAAAAACCGAGGTAAAAGTTGGAAATTTTTTAGTTTTAACGGTGAAAGTCCTTTACTGTTGTTGGATTTTTTTGTCTATTGAATGGGACCTAATAGAAAGTAAGAAGCATCATTTGTCGAAAACAGTACTTCTCTATACATACTCGTTCAAAGGTTATGTGTGAAAATACAAAAAAATTTACGCGATAAACTAATAGCCTTCTTTTCTTTGGAATTCAGTTAATAAAAGGTGCATAAAAATACCGGCTCATAAAATTTGGACTCTTTAAAATTAAAACATGTCACCAAGACTCGTTACAATTCTTGTGGAGTTCCCTTCTATTATTTTCTATTTCAATTACATCATTCTCATCGAGAAGATTTATAAATTTGCCTCTGAATTCATTAAATAATTTCCCGCCGAAGTACATAACTCGACGCATGCTTGCATCACACTATGCACCGCGTCCTCCCGATCGTTGAACTCTTATTCAAAATCCATTGACTGTTGTTTGTATTTTGTGCATTAGATAACTTGCAAATGATGTCTCCGCAGCATACCCGTTATTTAATGCACTACTTCATTATCGTTTCCCTAATAGTATAATTTACACTGTTTCCCCTCGCGCTCATCTATGATTTTAACGTGCTAGTGAAAAGCACAGGCCGCGAGTTCCAGATCATGCCGTTATTGGTGCATGTGCACAGAGAAGCAATGAAGAAAAGATATTGATGGTAAAATCATCTCATATAATATACAAGATAATTTCTGATTTTTTCCATCGCCGGAAATTCTCCTGAACCGAGGACAACTTGTCCAAAAGATGCGAGCATATGCAAACGACATCGACAGTTGGGTGTGCGTCAGGTTGGGCGCATTACATACTCGACCACATACAGTCCAGGTAAGTACGCGCCAATCGCAGTCCTCGCGCAACAACAGGTACAATCGAACAAGTGTAGCATGTTCTTAAAGAAAACAGGAAAGAGTTCCTCTCATCAGCAGGAAAAAGAAAAATCAAAAATCCTCTATGAATGACGCGACTCAGGCTTGGCTGCGTGGAGAAAGAAATGACAGACTTTGTCGTATGCACGTAGACCTTTGGCGACCATCCGCAAAAATGTTGCATTTCCTGTTTGAAATGGGCTGGATGCTGTCGTGGCCCTAATAGACAGGCAAATATGCATATTGTAATTAGAAATCTAAATTGCCGATAATTCAACAACTCAGAAATGGAACGGTTGGATTTCTCTGATTATGAATGAACTTGCTATTGCGAAAAATGATGGCAGACGCTTAAGTGCTCCTAGAATATTATAATTGGAAATGTTTAAGATTGATTTCACCGGAGTGACGCGTCTTAGCTAAAGGTGCAGGCTCTACTCCGGGATTGCTTCAATAGAGAATCAAGTAATCATTGTGATAGGAGTCAAGAAAGCTTTGGGAATAAATTGTTTACATCAAAACATTTAAATATTTGAGCATGCGAATGAGGCAAAGCATTTAAAGTAATTTTGTATGAATATTTTACCTTTAAAGGTATCCTGAGAAAAATTATAGGGCATTAATGGAAGGAGTACAAGGAACAAAAAGTTTTTATGCATACATTGTTTTGTGTACTGTGTTTTCTTCTTCTCGACATGATTTGGGGTGTTCCATCCCAGATCCTCCTATTTTACCAAAGTTAGCGAAAGTTATCATTTGCTAGTAAAAGTAAAAGTATGCTCTCATCTGAGGGGTTCTACTAATAAGATAGGTGACAACTACTTTGTAATGATTTTTCCGTCTACACTCGCGAACGAGGAACCGACCTCTCATCGGTTCTAGACGTTAAGTCTGAGTCGTGCCAACGAATGGTACCAACCGGTCAACCAATACGTGCACCGTAATCCATTTTCGCGCTTGTCGGTCAGCTAGATCGGAGAGGATTTCGGTCGCGGGTCTTAAAATGGATTACGCTCAATTACATTTTTCAGCCACTATTAAACACAATCATACGGAGAAGAAACCTACTTTACGTTTCTCCGTATTTCTTCATTTATCCAGTCAAAGTACAAAAATCTAATTTCCATTTCGCGTTCCCGAATTTTACCGACGCGGTACCGAAAAATACACTACGTTAACTTGAACCCGACGAAAGCTACTCTAAAGAAAAAGGCAAACCAACAAAGGTACCGCGTACCGCGCGCGACGCGGGCATACTTACCCTGCACTCTCACTGCCTCTGGAAAAGAAGGACCACTGGAAAGGAAAGTCTATTGTTAGTTTAGCAATTCATTATAATTTATTTTTATGCTCATATAGTAATGCGATGTTTTTTTTTGTCTAATTCAAGTATTTAGTATTTTCTTTCGTTAAATGATACGCCTTTGTCGAATCAAAACTGCCGAGTTTGACAATACGATGAATAAATTTCGAATATACTTTAGTTGAATTTCAAAAACAAAATTTAAGAAATATTTTACATAAGATGGTAGTTCAAAAAAAATATTTTTCAGATTAGTGGGGACATTCTAATTTTACAATTATAATTGAACTGACTGCAGTTTTAATTATTAATAGTTAATGGTTTTATTGCTTATTGTGTTTTTCTGTGCTATTAAACACTTAACATTTTTAATAATATAATTTTCAAGTGAACTTTGCAGGGAGGCTCGTCAGCTCATTGCTTATCATTATTTACTTGAACTTAATTTAATTTAACGTTGCACGAAATGTAATATAAAAACATGCATTTGAATAATTTATTTCATTGAGTTTCATTTCATCATTTCTTCAGTTTTTCTTTTGTTTGTATTCAAATTTTATCTAAAATTGTTCAAAGCAACTATTCCCTAATGATTCGTTTCTTTGATATTTGTACATGAAAATTCCAGCATTTGAGATATATTTAATTAGTTTATAATAAAATGTAACATATGATTAATTTGCCGAAAAAAGTATGATTAATATCTAAATTATGGAAATCAAACGATTGATGAATAAAAATAATTTGTTGTAAATATGAATTAAAATCTGTTATAGCGATCAATAAGCCTAACACTGATGGGAGCCAGAAGAATATTTATCAACTGAATAATCAAACTAAGATGATTCTGAGGGACATATAAATGAGTGATACTGGACACAATCTAAAAGGTAGAGGCATGACTTTATACTCAGCAAAAAGAGGCTTTCATGACCCTTATTCTTGTTATTGGTATCATTGGTTATTATTATGATTGTAGTATTATTTCTCCTTCTTATTTGTATTATTTGTTACGCATTATTTTATATCATTATTCGTTTTGCGAGTTAATTATTAACATGGTTTGTTTTATTTCTGATTATTAGCGTTTATTCATTATGATTGTTAGAAGCTTATATTTATATTTAGAACAACATAACCATGAATAATGTGATTGCTAACTTAAGGTTGATCTAATTATTTGCATTTAACTTATACACATTATTCAAGACTTTGCGCTTACGATAATTTTATAAGTTATTTTTTTAACTCTTAAGTAGTTTTTCATCGTCCCCTCTCGCGGCTTAAATCGTTCCACTAAATTATACAACTACTATACGAAGAACTACAGCAATATATCTCTACTTCCCATCATCCATGTATACATTTTCTGCTTGAAACTAAATTCAAAACAGTTTGCTTAATTTTCTCAATAACCATATTAAATGAATGTCAATAAATGTATTTTGTGCTTAAAAATAAATATAAGGACACGATAACTCGTGACAGTTGGTTTTGGCAGGGCATTAAAGAATAAAAGGACTGTAGGGATTTGAACTCATTTGCTGCTATTTTGACAGGGACCATTCTATCAGAATGTTTAACGTTAGAGAACTCATAATCTGATGTGGAGCTCTTGCGTTGAATTAATGAATTTATGCGAATAAAGTTACACGCTTTGTACTCAGTTGGTCCCTAAGTTTCAAAAAGAGTAGAAAATCCTTAAAACCTGTGTATTTCATGACAGAACGAGTCTAAAGAAGAACACGTTCGAAAATGGATATTGCAATTGAAGAGATTACTGTTCTTTCGCTCCAGCAACTATTCTGCGGGATATTGTTTTGCTTCGACAAAATAAATCGCCAAATTTATGATGAAATTCTGCAGTCCCCGAATATAGAATATATAGCAAATTAAAATAAATACATACCAAAAATGGAATTGATAACAAATAAAAACGTTGCACTAATTACAACTTATGAAACAGAACGGTCGTCGCGGCTGCCTTTCATTTTACCTTCATTTGACCAGCCCAAGTCTTTGCCTTTTTGGGCGAAATTTCCATGATTTGTGATGAATTGGACTCCCAGATCGATGCCGCCCAGCTTCCTCTCGTTGATCGCCACCATATCCATAGTTATCGTAGTCGTCTTCCCATGTTGGCTCTCGGAACTTTTTCTTATAGTGTTTTTCTGATGATTGTCGCTGATACCTGAGTGGAATCCTCAGAGCATTGGGCTGCGTTTGGGATACGTTCGGGCAGGAAGGGGAGAGCAGCAGTGAACTCGCAGCATTTGAGATAATTGGTAATAGCGGAGGAGTTGCTAGTGATGGGGACGGGGTTCGGGGTAAACCTGCTTCAGACAACGGCGGGCTATCTATAGGATCAGACGGAGAAGTTTTTATTATCGGCACCGTGTCAATGCATTTTGTGCTGTTGCTTCTTCGATCGTTTAAACTGCTGCTTCATCCTGGTCTCGCAACTGGTCCAGTTGCGACGAAGATGAGGATGACGAAAGAAACGTTCGCGTATCGCTGTTGTGTCTCCTTGATGACTTTTTGTATGAATTTAATAATCTAAATCCGCTCGCGTTCCAAATAAATTATCAACTTACATAAAGACATAAACTAGGTTTGACTTTTTTTCGTATCACGACAGGGATTTTCTTGTTGCAGCAGCACTGAACTATGTATTTAAATCCACTTCTTTCAAATCAATTTTTACTACGTTTATACTTTGCACTCACGAAGAATTGACAATTGAGAACCTCGCATAGCAACGAAAAGACTCCTATTCTTATACACCCGACATGTGGTTATCGTTTCTTTGACATCCCACGACAAAACTGACGTGGGATGGGAAGCCGCCACAACAAACATGAGATGGGAAGCCATATGGCAGCAAGGTGTATTGGTAGTGGTCGCCAGTGGCGTCGAATGATTCATTACAACTTACGATAAACTATGCTCCTTTTTTCATTAACTTTATTTCAGGTATCGTTTTATACAAGGCTACTTTCTGCTGGCCCTTTATCAAAGTACAATGTGTTCATTGTTCTATCTTCTTTCCTTTCATATTACCCTTTTCATCAACTCCACGTTTGAACAATCGTGTCCTTAGCCTCATTTTCACGGGCCTTTCTCCTACAAAAGTCATTTTGTTAGAACCCGTCACCTTCTGTTATAGTTTACATTCCACCTCCAGCGCATAAAAACTGCATAATCTCCCTAGGTTAAATTTTCAGAGCTCCAATTGGCAAGCTATTGTCGCGTGTTATTTGGTTCGCGGCCAATAATTTTAATGTTCCGGGAAGGTGAAAACGCAATGTCTTTTAATTTAAGTTAAAAGTGTTTATTTAATTAAATAAAAAGCACAATAATCAGTTAACACTTTCACTAATTTTAATTGTCACTATTAAAATTTTCGAACACTTGTCCATAAATTTATTATCGCAATTGTCTTCTAAATCACTTCACTATTACAAAAATCACTTTTCTACTACTCGAATAATTTCGCTTCCCACACACAAACGCAGTTCTTATCGCGGTCGAATGAATGATTCCCCCCATTCATTCAGCTCGCCTTTATATAGGGTCTCTACCTATTCACCCATTTCTCGCACATTGGCGAACGTTCTACCTGGTAGATTCGAGCAAGTTCATCAATGGAGTGACGTCACTTGCAGATGTTGATCATGCTTGTTGGGTTCTCGTAGTTTCGAGTGAATTCGTGTTCTTCATTGTTGTGAAAACAATTGCGACAGTAGCTCGCAGAATTATTTGTACATGTAATTATTTGTACATGTAACACTGCCCCCACCTCAGTTCTTTTCGCCCCGAAAAGATGTGTCGCTATTTGTAGTCAATTCTCCCTGGGTGTAATATGGGGCAAGACGGTCCAGATGCACGATTTTCATTTTAGCTCTCGGCTTACGATGTTCCTGTATTCGGTATACGACGTCGTTGATTCGCTTTGTAACTCGGTATGGTCCCTCCCAATTATGTTGCAACTTTGGAGACCTACCCTTTCGCCGTTGCGGGTTATAAAGCCACACCAAGTCATCTTGCTGGAAGCCAGTAGAATTAGCCTTTAGATCATACCTGGTCTTCATGCGGTCAGCAGCCGATTCGAGGTGTTTTCGCACTGTCCGATGTATCTGGTTCAACCATTGTCTTAGATCACTTGCGTACTCCGAGACCGTTTGGGGTTTCTCAGGGGGTGTTCCGAACTTTATATCGGCTGGCAGACGAATAGTCTTTCCAAAAATGACTTTGGCTGGGGCTTGGCCCGTCGATGCATGTTCGGCAGCTCTGTACGCCATCAAAAATAATGGGATATGTCGGTCCCAGTCCCTTTGGTTCTCGTCAACCATCTTGGCAAGGTGTTTATTGAGCGTGCCGTTGAAACGTTCGACCATTCCATCGGATTGGGGATGCAGCGGTGTTGTCCTCGTTTTCCGTATTCCGAGCAGCTCGCACATTTCGCCAAAAACTAGTGACTCAAAGTTTCGGCCTTGATCCGAATGTAATTCGCAAGGTACGCCGTACCTACTGACCCAATTTAACACTAGCTGTTCAGCTACGGTAGTTGCTTCCTGGTTGGGAATGGGGTAGACCTCGGGCCACTTGCTGAAATAATCGGCTACAACCAGCGTATATCGATTTCCCCAATCGGTTTCAGGAAAGGGTCCTGCGATGTCAACAGCAATCCTCTCAAACGGTACCCCCACGTTATAGGTTTGCATTTGTCCTCTCAGTCGTCGCTTTGGGCCTTTGACGGAAGCGCAAATTGTGCATCTGCGACACCAGTCCTCTACGTCTTCTCGAGCGTGGAGCCAGTAGAACCTTTCCCGCAATTTCGCTAAGGTCTTGTTAACACCAAGGTGGCCTCCCGAGGATCCTTCATGCATTTCCTTTACCACATCGTGGATTCGGCTTTTGGGTAGTATAGTTTGCATCCTATAGGAGCTGCCATCCGCCGTTTCCCATTTCCGCTTGAGTATGCCACCCTCTACCTGAAGGGAGTTCCATTGTGCCCAATAGCTTTTCAGGGTTGCGCCATGCATCGAAACGTCCTTCCACTCTGGTCGCCCAGTCGTCTCCTTCCATACGAGCAATGGTCCGATGTCTTCATCGGCTAGCTGGGCATTTCGAATCTCCTCCGATGACCAACCTTCATCGAATTCGGCCGTTATCAGTCGCAGATCAACGGGCGGTTCCTTTTCCTCAATCCGTCGGCAATGCTTGCAGTTAGCTGGACATGGGCGACGAGATAGGGCGTCAGCATTTCCATGAACTCCGCCCTTTCGATGAACAATTTCGTAGTCGTACGACTGCAATCTTTCGATCCATCTCGCAACTTGTCCCTCGGGGTTTTTGAAGTTAAGTAGCCATCTCAGCGATGCATGGTCCGTTCGAAGAACAAATTTCTGGCCATATAGGTACTTGTGGAACTGCTTGGTGGCCTCTATTATAGCCAATAGCTCCTTCCTGGTCACACAGTAGTTCCTCTCACTTTTTGAAAGAACTCGACTGTAATACGAGAGGACTCTTTCTTCGCCATTGATCTGCTGGGAGAGTACAGCTCCAATACCGCCGTTGCTTGCATCAGTGTCAACTACAAACATTTTCCCGGGTTTCGGATACGCCAGCACGGGTGATTCACACAGCTTTTCCTTCAGGGTCTCAAAGGCTGTCTGGCATTGTTCGTTCCAGACATACGGACGATTTTTCTCGGTTAGCTGATGGAGACACTTAGCTATTTTGGCAAAGTCTTTGACGAATCTTCGATAGTAGGTTGCCAGACCCAGGAAACTTCGTAGTTGGCGCTTATTGTTTGGTGTTGGCCAGCTTTTCACGGCTTCAATTTTCTCAGGGTCTGTTTTGACCCCTTCAGCTGATACGACATGTCCCAGGTATTTTACTTCAGCTGCGAAAAGGGTACACTTGTCGGGACTAAGTTTCAAATTTGCCAGTCGCAGTCGGGAGAAAACCTCTTCTAAGTTCCGCACATGCTCTTCGAACGTTCTCCCGATGACGATGATGTCATCTAGGTACACCAAGCAGGTTTTCCAGGTTAGACCACGTAGCACGTATTCCATCAAGCGTTCGAAAGTGGCTGGAGCATTGCAAAGCCCAAACGGCATCACCACGAATTGCCACAATCCGGTCCCAACTGAAAATGCGGTCTTCTCTCGGTCCTTCTTGTCAATTTCTACCTGCCAGTAGCCACTCTTGAGATCGAGTGTAGAAAACCATTTTGCGTCGGCTAAAGTGTCCATGATGTCATCGATGCGTGGGAGCGGGTAACTATCTTTCTTAGTGACGTCGTTAAGCTGCCTATAGTCGACACAAAAGCGAGTGCTACCATCCTTTTTCTTTACTAGAACTATAGGCGCGGCCCATGGACTTACAGAAGGTTCAATAATGCCTTGTTTTTCCATGTCCGAGATCAGCGCGCTCACTTCTCCCTGTTTGGCTATAGGGAGACGTCTTGGTGCTTGTTGAATCGGCTTGGCTCCCTGTGTATCTATGACGTGAGTTACCAAACTCGTTCGGCCTTGGTCATCCGGGCTTGTTGAGAAGATGTCACTGTACTTGGTGACCAGATCAGAGGCTCGCTTGAATAGCTGCACCGGCAATTTGGCTTGCTTCAATATTGCAGACGTGGATTCCCGGGCTTTGTCTGTGTCTTGCCTCCTTTTCCAATGATGGCCGTGAGTAGCTTCCAAAGAGGTGATGGTGGAAACAGGCTGGCAGCTGCCGATGACTTCTCCCGCTTTGATGCTCGTGGTTGAGTCTGCGGTGTTAAGGACTCTAACCGGCACATATCCGTTCCTTAAAGAACTTACAAGGCTTCGTCCTACAATCAAACTGCGCAATGCAGATGTCTTCGTTGGCTCTATCAGATAAGATCGGTGGTCTCCAGAATCACCATCAAGCTTGGCCCATACAATGCTTTCGGAAGAATTCGGTACATCAGTGTCAGTACATACCACTACATTCATCTTGGGGACTTGGACGCTGGGATCCTCCATCAGTACTTTGACATTCTGCCATTTCAATACACGTTGGCCCAAGTCCAACGTGATTCCATGTGGTCGCAGAAAATCCATTCCGAGAATGCAGTCATCCATAATGTTCGCGACCAGAAAATTATGTCGGAACACAAGGTCTCCCAACTGTATCTGGAGGTTGACCTCTCCATGAACAGGTGCAGTTTCTCCCGTAGCTGTCCGTAGTGAGAAAATTCTGCCCTTGTGAAGTTGTTGCTGTCTAACTAGGTCTGGTCGGATAATCGATCGGGTTGCACCAGTGTCGATTGTTATGGTGCAGTGTTCTCCGTCAATTTGACCCGGAAGACATAAGTCCGCTTCTCCACGATGTAGTCTTGACACGGTGATGGTGGTGCTGGGGACGTCGATCCTCCTAGCCAACCTCTGCCCCACGAAGTTGGCTCTTACATGTTTCCCGACCCCTCTGTTTGAAGGGCTTCCATTCTGGGCTCCTGACTCGGTCTGGATCTCCTCCTAGCTGCACACCCTGGACAATAGCTCGGTTTTCTTCGCTTCTTGCAGTCTCTTTGTAGGTGCCCCTTCTCTCCACAATTCCAGCATCTAGGCGCACCATTTACATGCGGGTCTCGCTCAATTTGCACGCGCTCGCACCTGCACTCGTCTGTCACTACCTCACGAACCCGGGCAGTGGTACGAGTCACATTTTTCGCTGCCTCAAAGTTCAGACTATAAGCCAATGCGTCCTTAACCGTTTGCTTTTGAGCT
Organism: Odontomyia ornata; assembly: GCA_963969285.1. NCBI lineage: Eukaryota > Metazoa > Arthropoda > Insecta > Diptera > Stratiomyidae > Odontomyia > Odontomyia ornata. The sequence continues at coordinate 27,527,804 of OZ017743.1, forward strand.
AAACGCACGGCTTGTTGCAATTCCGGGTCCTTTAGTGCGCTGATGAATGCTTCTGTCGCTGCATCATCTCGATGTTCTGGGTCGTAGGCTGGGTAAGCCAAAAGTGCCAGTCGCTCAATGTCTTGGGCTAGCTGCTGTAGGGTTTCACCAGACTTCTGCATTCGATGCCTTAGCTGTGACCGATAAATCTGCTTTAGATGATCGTCTCCATAACGCATGTCGAGCGCATTCATTATAGCATTCGGGTTTGAGTGCAATTCAACGGGGATCGTCTGCAACAGCTCGGCAGCTGGGCCTCTTAGAGCAAGAATCAATGCAGTTGCTCGTTCCTGCTCATTCCAGTGATTTATGCGAGCGGCTGCTTCGAACTGGGTTTTGTAAATAGTCCAGACCGTTTGCCCATCGAATATTGGTGCTTGCACATTTCTGGATGAGCTTTGCGCTGCGGTTATAATTGGGGCTGGTGAGGCGGTTACTACTGCCTTCGCTGCTTCTAATTCTTTTTTTACTTTTTCCATCTCATGGTTTATTCTCTCTTCGACCTGGCTGACCTTTCCCTCGACCTGGCTGACCTTTTCCTCGACCTGGTAAACCTTTTCCTCGACCTGGTCAACCTTTTCCTCGACGCCTTTTATTTGTTTGTTCAGATGGCCGAGCTCCGCTTTTATTTCGGTTGACTGTTTCTCCAGCTTCTGTGTGATGTCTGCCTTGATTTCGAACGCTTGTTGGTCCAGCTTCACTGATTGTTCATTTAACTTCGCTGATTGTTCATCAAGCTTCGCAGTCAGACTGGATGACATTAGCATCAACATTTGCATCAGCGCATTTTCTGACTCCTTTGATTTTGGTGTGTCCACTTCTCCACCTTCTGCGCCTTTTTCCGCATCTGAGAGCTCACCCGAATCCAGATTCACGCCTTCCGACTCGATCGCGTCACGCAAGCGTGCAATCAGTATGGCCTTTGTACCTTGTGTGGCCAGATTCCGCTGTTCCAACTCCTCCTTGAGCTCCGATATGGTCAATTCATTTATTTTTAAGTTTAAGCTTCGTGGCATTTTTAATGTTTCTTTAAATTTTACTATTGTGCACTATAAAAATGTTCAAATTTTCACTTTCAAAATTTTTCTTTCGCACTTCTTGACACCACTGTCGCGTGTTATTGGGTTCGCGGCCAATAATTTTAATGTTCCGGGAAAGTGAAAACGCAATGTCTTTTAATTTAAGTTAAAAGTGTTTATTTAATTAAATAAAAAGCACAATAATCAGTTAACACTTTCACTAATTTTAATTGTCACTATTAAAATTTTCTAACACTTGTCCATAAATTTATTATCGCAATTGTCTTCTAAATCACTTCACTATTACAAAAATCACTTTTCTACTACTCGAATAATTTCGCTTCCCACACACAAACGCAGTTCTTATCGCGGTCGAATGAATGATTCCCCCCATTCATTCAGCTCGCCTTTATATAGGGTCTCTACCTATTCACCCATTTCTCGCACATTGGCGAACGTTCTACCTGGTAGATTCGAGCAAATTCATCAATGGAGTGACGTCACTTGCAGATGTTGATCATGCTTGTTGGGTTCTCGTAGTTTCGAGTGAATTCGTGTTCTTCATTGTTGTGAAAACAATTGCGACAGTAGCTCGCAGAATTATTTGTACATGTAATTATTTGTACATGTAACACTATTTTACAAGAGATTTCATCAATTGACTCGCCAACTTTTCTCAATAACCTCACTTACAAAGAAGCCTTGACACCATTTTATAGGTTCTGCTATACTTTTCGGATGAACATGCTCTTCTTCATTCCAATTCATATAAAAATATATCTCATAAGCTTGTTTTATGGCCCTACTCTTCGAGCCGTAAATCTTTTGTCTGCATTCCAACACACTTACCTTTAACCTTAACCTACTCGGACTCTTGCCAAATCCAGTGAAAGATTGGTTATTTATTATTGAAATCATATTCACTTAAATTTGATCATCATTAAGTTCACATTTCATTCATCATTCATTAAGTTCTCAAATCAGTTCATTAAGTTCACTATTCATTTACGTTTTAACACTTAAGAACTAACGACCCTTATCTGCAACAGATCTTAGATTTGGGCTGCAGGGCTGAAGGTGTTTGGTGCAACTCTGTTGCCTGGGGTTGTCAAGGGCCGTCTGTCCGGCGTGTCGTTGTTGAGACGCCTTCACTTCCCCGGTCTGTTGCTGAAGCTCCTTTTGGCGACGCTGGTACTCCCGCCGTAGTTTGCTGACCAGGCACCGGAATTTCTCGCGCTCCGCTGCAATGTGATAATCGAGCAGTCGCCTAAGCAAACTGCTCGAAAACCAACATTTGCTGTTCCAGATTTCAATTGTGAATATAAAATATAGTTCATCATTTAATCTGCAATTGAAATCTGGACACGGCAACCTCCTTTCCAACAGAACTCTTCCACGATTGCACTTTCGCAATACCATGGAAAGTAGATGGGAGGCTCGTCGACTGGTTTTTGAGCGGCCCCGTAAGGCGACCATGAGCAAAAAATGGCGAATTGGAATCGAACAACCAAGCGAGGCGGTTGGGATGATCGCGGCGCGTTCTTCTCAACTGAGTGGAGTGACAGTCCCTTGTGCTTTTCTCTAAAGTGCTAAGAGTTAAAATTTCTGGCAGGTATTCGGTTTAAACGGTACGTACGGAGATCGTGCAAAATTGTTTTCGTTACCTAGTTGTGTGATCAATTGAGTTCTATTCTAACCCCGCAAAAGTAAGCAGCTCAAAGGTAATTCTTCCAAACAATATTCGCAGCTGAACCTAGTCGAGAGTTCATTCCGCTTCCGTGAAACGTCAAGTTTATCCGGCACCCAACTTGTGTGCTCTCGAGACTCTGCCTAGTGTGTGGGAGGGCCTGATAGTGAAAACCAGTTAAACTCGAGAGGATTGCGAAGTGCAAGATCGAAAACCCCGGTTTTGCGTTATTTGAGCTCGAGGTTATCTCCAACCCAACAAGAATCGTCCCAGCTCGACACTAGACCGATCGTTCACATTTCCCTTGCTTGGAAAACGGGAAAAGTCAGAACAGGGCATCCCACGATTGTGTTGTTTGTGGTTGACTTACATTCGCCGTGCAATACGCAAATCCGCGACTACCCACCATACAGTCCGTGGAGCGTGATCAGATCAAAAAATCTACGCAGGATCAAGGAGTGAGGAGTCGCGCAAAACTCCGCGGTTGTCCTAAAACTCAACCAACTCAAGTCGTTGCAAATCGCAATCGGGGTCCAAAAGTCAACAATAAATTCAAATTCCAAGAGTCAGTCCGCGCCGACCCTGGTTTTGTTTTTTTTGGTTCGCGCAAGATCTCGAGATCAAGACACATTTTCTTCGAACATTCGGCATCACTGCCGTTATTTATGTTGTGGAATTTGTTTGCTTCAAAGAACACAGGCGAGACTGAAATCACGCGAAAAATTCATTTCGGGATCTGAAGAAATCTAGTGCGTTCTTCGTCGTCCTGTATTGGCTCAAAGTTGCATCGAATTTTAGTGAATAATTTCGCAAAGTGATGTTCGCTGGTTCACAGTTAGAATTTCCGTCGATTCGCATTTTCTGCGTTTGTCTGAAGGGCAGAACGATACACCATAGCATATGGTTCCAGTGGGCAGGAAGAAGATGTGTTGATGATTTTATAGGCATCGACATTATAATCAACTTGGGAGGCGTTCAACCGGAATTGTGGGACTCCTCAATAGAAATTCAAGCACATACAATAAGAGGAGATACTGCTAGACGATCGCTGTTACATGTGTAATGCATTGAATTTTAGCTAAAAGATTCATCGGCGGTGACCTTCTCCAATGCCGGTTATTGTCATTTTTCTATCACATACGCTACCACACGCCTGAAGTGAATTTCTACTGCAAGTGACATACACAACAAGTGGTTATGGCGTAATAAACCAAACAACTCGTGGAACTTGTCGGAAAGGGACAACCTTGGATGTTGATCTGTTAACACGGTCTAAAGAAAACTCCGAACTTCTATTACAAGCAGAGAAACTCAACGGGAATATCGTTCAAGATAATTAGTAATAATATTATAGATTAGAAGAGCCGGACAAGCGATAATATCGTCGTTCTGACCCCTAGACAATTTTAATCTTTCGTTTTTTTTCAAATGACGTACACTTTTAACATCTGCCACATCCATTCCATTCATTCATTTATTGTTCCTTCTCTCCCGTTGGTATTTGTATTGTGTTCATAAAAATTGGATGAATTGGAACTGGTCCCCGTTGTATGGAAACGACCCCACCTTTAGGCTTCCTGTGTTTTATTTTCAAAATATATTTTTCAGACAACTTCATCCCCCTATATTCAGACGAAAAGGACAAAGTCAAGGTTGGGAATTTATTTCAGTTTTTTTAAACGATTCTCAAGACTGTATGCTGGCTCTTGCCAATTTCATTTGCATGCAAAAAGAAATGACGAAAATAATACAAAAAATGCATATAAAAAATAACATATTCAAAATCCTGTAGATCTTAAAAATAAAAAAATTAACAAATGACGAGAAAAGAAAATATATCGCATGAAATACTAATTGGAAATATTTTTTTACGTAAATATTCCATTTAAATAGTAATCAAAAACAAAAACATGTACTATTTCTTGGCCTGTTATTTTCAACAAAAGTTTATTAATTTTCGGGCTATTTGGCCAAATTAAAAAATATACACTTTTTTTTCAAAAAACTTTTATTTGACGTTTCGATCACTTACGTGGTCGTCTTCAGAACTGTTCTGAAGACGACCACGCAAGTGATCGAAACGTCAAATAAAAGTCTTTTGAAAAAAAAGTGTATATTTTTTAATTTGGTCAGATAGCCCGAAAATTAATAAACTTTTGTTAAAAACAAAAATAGGCAAATATTTCGTTTGAGACATTTTGCTAAGTATATACTCTTCTTCATTGTTTGGTTATAGAATTTTCAAGAAAAGAAATAAAAAAATATATATATGATTACAAAATAATATTTTTGGAGTAGTTAAAGTTAAAAATGATAAAATATTAAAAACAAATGAAATGGCACAAATTTCTATCGTGATCTTCATTTGAAGTTTGTTCTTTCCTTATAATCAATATTTACATGAAAAGTCGATTTTCATATTCAAAGTTTAACTTTTCAACACAATCTTTCTTGAAAAAAATACAAACAACACAAAATAAAATGATAACCTTCTCTTCTTTAGGAGTTGGTTAATTAAACTTTTTAAAAAATTTATAACAAAAGAAAAAAAAGATATTGCCTGCCACATATGAAAAGAAAAAAATAGGAAAAACTTTTTTTTATATTGTAGAATATATAATAAAAATCAATGAAAGTATACTACACCAATTTTTCATGCAGTTAAAAAAAAATTTTACAATTTTTATAATTCTTTTTTTCATTCGAAATCAAATTGTAGACTTAAAATACAAAAACAAATTATGAAAATTTGTAAGAACTGAATTTAAGTATTTTAATTTTTCATCTGAATTAATCCATTTAAAAAAATAATTATAGTTTCATTTTCCCGTTTTCACAATTTCACAATTTAGCAATTTAAATTATAATTGATGATAATTATTCTTATCTTGTAAATTATGATTTGTTTCCCTTATAATTTGAATTATCAATTAAATGAATTATTAAAATTATACCTTCGGTCTTACCTTTTTCTTTGAAAACCTAACCGGGTACAGGATCCGCAATGATGGCAGGCTGCTCCTCTAAAATGGGCTAGCCATCTTTCCTTATTAGGGTTTTGTACTAAAATACAGAACCCTATTGCAATCACGACCTGTGTCCGTCTGTCCGTCCTTCTGTATGCCACAGCACTTCTTCTCCGAAACTATAGAGGCTACAGCCATGAAAGGTCAGAAGTGGTGATTTCTTGGAAGTTCAAAGGTGGAAAAATTGTTGAAAGGGGTTTGAGGGGGGTCTCCCCATAAAGGGAGGTGACCCCTCAAAAAAAAATGTTCACCATTGGTAGTCGAGTAGGGTGACGTTGGAAAGGTCTTAATGAGATCTTTTCAAAACAAGTCTTAAAGTTGCCTTATCGTACCGAGTGGGCAGGGAAAGGGGAAATGTACGAACTTTTCGCGTAACCCGGCTCCCCCCTCGCGTCCAATCATGAAAAATCATGAATGTAGGCCTTTATAAGTACAACGACAACAAATACATGAGAAGTCGAAATTCACTAAACTTTGTTAGTAATAGTACGGTTTATCGATTTTATGTTTTCTTGAATAATATCTCAACGATAGCCTTAAATTCAATAAAATTCAGCACACTATTTATAAGATTGATCTTTTCTGAAATTTTCATAAAGATCGAATGGTATTTAATGAAGTTATAGCGATTTGAATTTTCCTGTATTACTATGGAACAATATGCGCGGTATTACTATGGAAGCATAGTGCTATGGAACCATATGCGCTTTTTACTGACTAAGACACTATAGTTTTGCTAGGATTTGCATGTAAATTTCAGGAATGATAGGTATCATGAATATCTTTGAGAATCGGCTCAGTTAGTGGTTTTAGTAATCGTAAAACAAAATAGTGGCTGTTTTAAATGCGAATATTGAATAATTTTGAGTTATTTTTCCCCAACTTCAACGTTTAAGGTGCATGCTTAGAACACTTGATTCAATTTAATGAATTACTGAAGATGAGTACCTACAATTAATACTCATATGTGAAACAAGTCGAAGAGGCAGGAGAGAGCTGCTAGCGAAAGGGCTTTGTAAACATTCTAGGATTCGAAAAAATAGGCCATGAGTCGATGATTACAGTACAGGGGAGCGGCAAAGAAAAAAAAAAAATTCATCAAAGGTAGCCGATATGAGTATCAAATGAAAGTTCTTTATGAGAGCTTTTCAAAAAAGTTCATAAACTGAAAGTTTTTGCTTCAGTTGGGGCAGGGGGGGGGGACACATGAAAAATGTGTTTCCTCCCTCGCGAATGGATACCTGTGATCTAATAAATCTGAAAAAAATATCAGGGGAGATATTAATGAGGATAACAATGACAAATACCTCAGCAGGCAAAATTCGTTCAACTTTGTTAATAATAGTATGATCCTCGAATTTCACATTTTCTCCAATAAAATCGTCTTGGGCATGTTTCTTGATTTTATTCGTTGCTGGTTACTGCATTTTGTAAGTTAAGTGCAAAACCCTTCTGACATGAGCGTAGGTCTGTCTACCCAACTTGTTTTCCCTTAACAGGGGCTCTTGCAGATAGAGTGGCCTTCTGCTCGCGATGTGATTTGCTTGCATAACGCTATGGCATAAATTGGTTACATTTGTATTCCTCATTTGGGGGAAAGAGTCATACAAATTATGTTTGTATGAGTTTTTCACTCGAATGAGAAATACATGGTCACGTCTACGTTTGGCTCTTGATCCAGTTGGGAGGGTGCGCTTCCATCTGGATGCCCCACTCTTATTTGTGGGCCATAAGCATCGTCGGTAACGACGAAGTCTCTGTAAGTCCGTCCGTTTTTTGCCAGGCCCAATTTGTTCTGCGAACAAGCATTTCAATCCTTAGTAGGTTATCTCGGCTACTCTGTATCTTAGTTCTTGGGGAGATTTATTGTTTTTGCCTTTGAGTCCACTTTTAGGCTGATTTTTTGGCTGATTTTTCGGCTACCTCTAATAGCGCCACCTAGAACCTCTCCTTCAACGAAGCGTGATCTTTCGATGATTTATTCTCGTCCTTTCTACATTTTTCACGGACTGCAAACCAGCGTTTTGCTGTTAGTAAGTGTTGGGAAGACTGCTAAGCTGTCAGAGAGCTTAATATTTTTCTATTTCTCTGGAGGTTTTCCTACCTTAAAACTCTATTTTTAACTCCATTGCAGTCGTTCGTTTATACGTTGTATCTGACAAGAATGCGTGTCAGAATCGATTCTCATCTACAGGAAAGTTACTCTTCTTCACTCCATTATGACTAAATTGCTCTGCATCCTCTCTAAAAGGAGTCTCTGCTCCTCTTTTGCAGGACGTTTCGGCATTTGTATTATTTTTTGCTGAGCCTGAATGCCACAAGAATTTTTGTTTAGACAAGGATACCTTTTATTCCGCGTTCATTCGACCACTTTACGAGTAAATCCATCTTTATTGTGTTAGTTGTTAACGTTACCGATGTTTTAGTCACCGTTGTTGTTGTCGTTGATGCTGTAAACGTTGGCGTTGCTATGTTTGATGCTGTTATCGTTGTTTTTGCAGAGGTTTTTAACACATCCCCTTGAAAACGCTATCCACATTCATGTGTGAAATCACCATTTTGTTACCATGGTTACTTTTGCGAAGCAGGAGGGCCATGCAAGATTTGCTACAAGCCCTTATATAGACAGGTACTCGGAGCTAGACTGAGATTAATTGCAGTAGTCTGAGCGTGATCAGATACGGCTGCTCTTAGCGAGAAAAGTTAAAACTGCTTAATTGGCTGTTTTACTAGGTTATAGTCCACTAAACCCATTAAGTTTCCATCATTTTGGCAGAAATGAGTGACCTTCAGCCACAGGGAAAGTAGCAGTTGCTTTTTGTACAATGTTTGCGTACATCTCAAGCCTCCATGTCCGCTAACTTTAACAAGAAAAAAATTTTCAATTACTATAGAATAGCGTAATTAATACATAATTAAAAATGTCTAAAGATGATGAAAATTGATCAGAATGTCTTCAGGCTTATCTGTATTTTTCTCTTCCCTCTGAAAAAAACCGGCTCCGGAAGGAAAAGGGGCGTTTAACTTAAGCAATGCAAATTTTTTACTTGGGTGTTTCTTAGGATGTAATTTTGCTTTTTATTGCGTTTCTGAACGGTTTACATACATACATCAATATCATAGAAAATGATCCCCACGTTCCGATCATAGAACGCCATGTCTGGTTTTCGAGGATTTTCTCAAAAGCTGATATGATAGTATTAAAGGCGATCGTAAAAGCGCATAAACAGTACCATTGCGTCGTGTCGAACGCTATAACTTTTTCAATTTTCACGCTTTTTCTTTGTGTCATTTGATACTCTATAACCACTTCTCCAACTATGAAGAGGTAAATTAAGGCCTTACTTTATTTTTTGTTCCCTTTGCTCTCAAATCTGAGCCCACATTATATCGAATTCGCCTTTCTTACTGTTAGTTGGGAACGTCTGCTCTATTCACATATGTTTTGCTGGGGAAGAATGCAGCGCTTTGCAGTGCAAACCCTTAATAACCGGAAATCCTACTCACTCGGGATGGAGAGGGGATAAGTGAGCTTACCGTCTATCCTCAAGTTTGTAGATGGTGTCAAAAACTTCTAGAGCATTTGCGAAGGACACGCAAAATTAATGCTTGTGCGAAATTAAAATTCAAACTACTACTGTTTTTAAGCTCCTTACTCAATGGTTCTCACTTGATGATGGCTACAGAGAAAATTTTTTGTATCTCCCTTCGACACATTTTGAAAATAATTGAACAGGCTTTCAAGGTTGCGTTTGGTTCCAAGAGATGCCGCGGAAAGGAGAAAACTGTGGCGACACTCGGGCGATCGCAGCGCATCTGTTGGTGAGATGTAGTGACTTCAGTCGTTTAATGGATATAATGAATCTCACAACTCCTGTCAATCAAGCGATCACTTGAATTGTAACCTCCATGAAGTAAAAGGCGTAATCATGTAACTTTCGACATGTTAATTTCAGTTCATATTTTTGTTTGCTAATAAAGTTATTATTTAACTTGTTCCTTCCGTCTCATATGGGGAACACGCATCGCATTTAGCAAAACTCCACAGTGGTGACCCTGAACACGCAGAAAAGGAAAAAGACAATATAAGTTAAAGTGACGCTAGGAAGTGCATAGTGACCCCAAACACAAATAGTGACGCCATTTTTAATATTTTCACAAAAACTATTGAAACTTTAATAATGTCTACGCCTCCTGACACACCGAAACGGACAGGAGAAAGACCCGCGTGATCTGAAATCCAGATGCATTCAATGAACAAAGTTACAATTCCGCCATTTATTAAAGATAATCTGAATTTGTGGTTCGTTCAAGTGGAAACGGTGTTTGAAATTTCTCATGTGGCGTCGGATAAAACTAAATTTCGATATGTCATAGTGAACTTGGACGCTTCGGTTTTGCAAGCAGTTTCGGATATCGCTGTTAATTCGCCCGAGCATGGAAAATATGACGCGAATAAAAGGAGAATTTTAGAATCTTTCGCGGAATCAAGTGAATCGGAATTGCGTCGCGTGTTGCGTGGTGTTGACATTGGAGAAGAAAAACCATATCTTTTCTTGCAAAAACTACGAAGTTGAGCCGGTGACCAATTCAACGACGCGGTTTTAAAGACATTGTTTCTCGAGTAAATGCCGGAGTACGTTTGCGGGATCCTAGTGGGCAGCGAGGTAACACATGTTGCTAAATTAGCGGCGCAGGCCGATAATATAATGTAAATTTCGCGTGCATCGATATCAGCTACATCAATAACCGCATCGAATGAAAAAACAGCGTTACAAATGGAAACGTTACAAAAGGAAATCGAAAGGATGTCTCACAACATTCAGTATCCACGGCGTGGGCGTTCACAGTCAAAATCTAAATTTAGATCATCTTCGCGAAACAAAAATTTCGAGCAAAATGGCATGTGTTTTACCACTCCAGGTTTGGTGAGCGAGCAAGAAAATGTCGCACACCTTGCATCAACTCGGAGCAGCAAAAAAAACGAATCGGCGGACACATGCCGGAATGAAAAAACTAGTCGTCTTTCCATTTACGGCAAAAAATCTGGATATAAATTCTTGATTGATACGGGAGCGGAAATATCAGTCATACCCAGATCTTCGCGCAACAAGCAACATTCCATGGATTTGAAACTCTACGCCGCAAACGGCTCAGTCATAAAAACCTACTGATCAAAAGTCGTGGCAGTGGAATTAGGGCTCAGGCGAAAATTTGCCTGGGCTTTTGTACTAGCTGACGTCACACAAGCAATCCTAGGAGCCGGTTTTTCGCAGTATCACGGCCTAGTAATCGACTTAAAAGCTAGAAAGCTAGTGGATAAAAATACAAATCTAAAGATTTTCGCATCAGTAGCCGCAATGAAAGTGCCAGTAATCCACACATATGACATAACTGATGAATATCACCAACTTTTGGCAGAGTATGACCACATAGCACGGTTTAATGTACAAAAAGCTGTGCTGCATTCAATCCAGCACCACATTATAACACAAGGTACACCGGTCGCAGAACGTGCTCGAAGGCGGGGAGAAGCTTTAAGCTGCGTGAAAGGAGTTTGATTTTATGTTGGAAAGGAATATTTGCCAACCAACTGACAGTGAATTGGCCGCGCCCTTGCATCTAGTCCGGAAGAAAACAGGCGAGTACCGGCCCTACGGGGATTTTCGTCATCTGAATAGTATCACCATCCCTGACCGATACCCTATTCCCCATTTGAGTGATTTCGTGACCCAGTTAGCTGGTTGTACAATTTTTTCAATGCTGGATCTCAATCGGGCCCACCATCAAATCCCCAATGCTTCTGAGGATCGTAAAAAACAGCCGTTATTACCCCGTTTGGTCTGTTTGAATTCAAAGTGATGACTTTCGGCCTCTGTAACGCAGCGCAAACGTTTCAACGTTTGACGGATACTGTTCTTTGTCGATTGGATTTTTGCTACTGTTAAATAGATGACATTCTCATCGCCTCCAAAGATTCTCAGCAACATCGCAATCATTTAAAAGTTGTTTTTCAACGTGTCTCAAAATATGGTTTAAACATCAATGTGGCAAAATGCGTTTTTGGACAGCAAAAGCTTTAATATTTAGGATTCAATGTCAATCCACAAGGCATTAGACCTCCACAGGACAGAATTGAAGCCCTACATAAACTTAGAAAACCAAAAACTGTCGAAGAACTACGTCGCTTTATTGGCACAATCAACTTCTACCGAAGCTGTTTCCCGCATGCGGCTCATGTCCAAACACCATTTCTTGAACTCATAAAAAGAGCGCGTAAGCGTGACAAACGACCAGTGCAATGGACCTCGGAAGCGAAAAAAGTAAATGGCAAATGTTGTTTTACTTGCACATCCTAACGGAAACGTTAGGAGACGGATTAACGCCACTAGGCTTCTTTTCACGTAAATTGGACCGAACGCGAAAGCGATATAGCGCATACGACCGCGAACTTCTTGCGTCGTATTAAGCAGTTAAATTTTTTTTTCATTTCGTGGAAGGCTGTGACTTAACAATTTTCACCGACCACAAGCCGCTAACGTATGCATTTCTACAGAACTCCGACAATTAGACAATTAAATTTCATAGGACAATATACAACAAAATTGTTGCATGTTAAGGGCGAAAGTAACATCGTGGTCGATGAAATAACTATGCCATCGATAGTCAATTTGCAAGAACTCGCAGATCAGTAAGCTATTGACGAAGAACTGAAGCATATTTTAAAGGAGCCATCATCTTCATAATTGCGACTAACCCCCATGTGGATTGGAAATTGTGTAACGCCTGTCTACTGTTACGTATCTGCAGGTGCTACTCGTATCTTCATTCCAAGAATGATGCGTAGGAAAATTTATGAATTATTCACATTCCAGTGGAAGAGCCACAAAACGGATAATCAGCAGAAAATACGTGTGGCCTAGAATGAATAAGGACACTCAAGTGTGGGCAAGAAATTGTCTGGAATGTCAGAGAAGCAAAGTCAGGCGCCACGTCAAAAATGTTCCTGAGTCGATTATAATTCCTTCGAACCGCTTTCGACATGTACATTTGGACATAATTATGATGCCGCCATCAAAAGGCTTTAAGTATTGCCTTACAATGGTTGATCGGGTTACCTGTTGGCCTGAGCCAATACCGATCATTGATTTAAGCGCTGATACAGTTGCAACTGCTTTCGTCCAGCAACGGATCTCGAGATTTGGAGCACCAGAAACGGCAACAAAAGACCGAGGTTCTCAACTGGAATCACAACTTTTCGATTCATTTACAAAATTGAATGGTTGCACCAGGAACAGGACAACAGCATATCATCCGGCATCCAATGGGTTAATTGAAAGATGGCATCGGTCTTTAAAAGCATCCATCATGCGTCATCAGAATAGAGAATGGGTTGATATTCTTCCATTCGTCTTTTTAGAATTGAGGACCAGTTTCAAACCTGATAGTGATGTAACAGCTGCCGAACTTGTTTATGGAACAAAATTGTAAACTCCTGGTGAAATTTTTTTCGATGATCTTGATGGCCCTCCATTGGATCCGGCAATATTCACGAGGAAATTCAAACTTTTAATAAAAGGAATCAAGCCGACTCCTACAATTTATTTATTTATTTATTTATTAGCCATCCAAAACCTTTTGCCTCCATGGATCTGGAAACTTATAGTCAGGTTTTTGTTCGAGTTGATTCGACTAAAACTCCATGCCAACAACCATACGATGGCCCTTTTGAAGTAGAAAAAAGACTGTCAGATCGGGTTTTTCGCATCAACAGGAATGGAGAGTCAGAAACAATTTCTACCGAAAGAATTAAGCCGGCATATGTTGAAAGACATGCAGTTGCTACCAAAAATGAGGAATCGGCACCACTCGCACCAACAACAACATCATTTGCAAATACCGCCGAGCCGATTCAAACATATTCGCGCATTAAAAATGTCAGATTCGCAACTCAGCAAACTCCTAAACAGACTTCGTCTTACTGTCAAAAATCAAGTTAGCTGAGCTACTTGGGGGAAGATATTGTGGCGACACTCGAGCGATTGTAGCGCATCTGTTGGTGAGATGTAGTGACTTCAGTCGTTTACTGGATATAATGAATTTCACAACTCCTGTCAATCAAGCGTTTATTTGAATTGCAAGCTCCATGAAGTAAAACACGTAATCATGTAACTTTCGACATGTTAATTTCAGTTCATATTTTCGTTTGCTAATAAAGTTATTATTTATTTTTTAGCCTTGTTCTTTCCGTCTCGTATGGGGAACGCGCATCGCATTTAGCTAAACCCCGATAAGTGATGCTATCTCCCGACGTTCGTGCTCTCGGCCTTCTACAACTGGATAGAACATTGGAAGAATGGACGTCGAGAGGTTCGTCAAGGTTCTCACAGCAGGTGAGTCAAAGACCCCGGCACGGCAAGCCCCCAGTGTACTGGTGGTCTACTGAAATCGCTGCAAACCGGAGGGAGTGTCACAAGCTTTGGCGTGAGGCTCAACGGGCGTGGAACCGTGACGAGGCATGCAACCAGGTGGCAGCATATAAGTCAGCCAAGAAATGCCTTCGCAAACTGATCAACAGTAGCAAGGCTCGCTGCTGGCAAGACCTAACGGACAATGTGAACAAGGATCCGTGGGGCCTTGGCTACAAGCTGGTTATGGGGAAACTTAATGCCCTACGGAAGCCTTGTATACATGACGCGGAAAAGATGGACGCGATCATGCGGGGACTCTTCCCCGCCCATCCCGTCCGTGTTGACACTGCCCATGGTGAAACAGCAGTAGAGTGCCCACACTTCACACAGCTGGAACTGGAGGTGGCAGTCCTCTCCTTGAAAGCGAGGAAGGCTCCAGGTCGAGATGGTGTTCCAGCTGAGGTGTTGCGGCTCGTCTATCACCATTGTCCTGACTTGCTGCTCAGCACATTCAACGCTTGCCTACGGGACGGGGTTTTCCCGGTTCGATGGAAGGTGGCGAGGCTCGTGCTGATCAGCAAGGGGAAGGGAAATCCCGAATCGCCGTCTGCATACCGCCCGTTATGCATGCTAGACACGGCTGGGAAAGTGCTAGAGAAACTCATCAAGGGAAGACTCTCTGACGCGATTCGTGCTGCTGGGGACCTATCTCCTCGGCAGTACGGCTTTAGGATGTTCTACCATTGATGCGATTGCAAAAGTGGTGAACGCGGTCCAAAAGGCAGAGGCATATTCGCACCAAGCGACGGATCGTCCTGTTGGTGACACTCGACGTCAGGAATGCCTTCAACTCCGCTAGATGAGTGGATATTCTGGACACGCTGGAAAACTTCTTTCAATTTCCAGAATATCTAATGCGGCTTTTGAGGAACTACCTAAAGGACCGAAGCCTGCTCTACGACACGACACAGGGCCAACGAAGGATGGAAATTACATCGGGTGTTGCCCAGGGATCTATCCTTGGTCCGGACCTGTGGAACGTGTCTTACGACGGGCTACTGAGACTTGAGATGCCAGATGAGTCGCGCTTGGTCGGCTATGCGGATGATGTTGCGGCTCTGGTCGCCGGGCGCACCGTTGAACTAGCGCAACTTATGCTAGGTATGCTAATGCGCCGAGTGAGGGACTGGATGACTGCTCGCGGGCTCAGTTTAGCACTGGAGAAAACCGAAGTGGTCATCTTGACAAAAAAGAGAATCCCTAGAGTAAGGATGATCAGTATTGGAGATATACAAATCGAATCGAAGCCAGCGGTGAAGTACCTGGGGCTACTGATCGACTCGAAGATGAGTTTCTCTGAGCAAATCAGGGCAATGGCTGGGAAGGCTGCTTCGGGAATATCGGCCCTGAGTCGACTTATGGCCAACGTAGGGGGACCCAGCCCATCAAGAAGACGCCTCTTGATGAGTGCTGTAGGGTCACTGCTACTGTACGGAGCAGAGGTATGGGGCGACGCTCTCAGCAAGGAGGTATACCGAAAACGATTGGCACAGGTACAGAGAAGAGGAGCACTGAGAACTGCATCTTCGTATCCAACAGTCTCCGACTCGGCGGTGAGAGTGATTGCAGGCGTGATACCTGTCGCCCTCCTTGCTAGAGAGCGCCGCGCTATTTACATGTGCCGAAACGAGGATGCGAGGGAGATGGTTGTCCGCGAGGAGAGACAACGCTCGCTCAACGATTGGCAGCAGTCTTGGGGGAATTGCACGAAGGGAAGGTGGACTGCGCGCCTCATCCCGGACGTGAGACCGTGGCTAAATTGAAGGCATGGTGAGACTGACTTCTATCTGACCCAGCTTCTGAGCGGGCACGGGTGTTTTCAGTCTTACCTGCACAAGATCGGCAAGTCACGGTCTCCCGATTGTCGGTTTTGCCCAGGAGAGGAGGACAATGCCTGTCACACATTTTTTGCGTGTACGAAATGGGCCAGGCTGCGAAGAGAACTCTACAGGGAGAGGGGAGAGCTTACCCCGGATAATAAAGTTGCGGTGATGCTCGAATCGGTTGACAAATGGAACCAAGTGGCACATTATGCTCGGGCAGTCCTAAAATATAAAAGGGACTCACAGCAGCCGGAGGCGCTGGGGCTGGGGTATCGCTCTTCTGGCATTTCCTCTTCCCCTCTCCCCTCCCGCTAGGAAAGGGACTCCCCAGCTTGAAGGCGCCCCACGGCGTAACAAAACGAGACCTGGCCCGAAGTAATGTGTCAAACGGTTCCAGGCTAGGTTCTCAGATTGACAGGGGAGGTGTTTAGTGGGTAGTCCAAGGGTATCCTCCATGGGAGTCCCACACTGCCAGACTTGGCGGGCGTAAATGCCTTCACCTCCCTACCATAAAAAAAACCCGCAAAACTATTGATGAAATGCAAAAATAGAAGTTTAAGAGCGGAATTTTGTGCGGGGAAAGTTGCCTTTCTTGTTAATTTTTGAAAGTCTCATTCTTCTTCTTCTTTGTAGCACTACAACCCCTCTCCGGCCTTCGCTTAGAGATAGTTGGAGTATCTCATTTTCATGACCGGATTGGTTTTTTCGGAAGTTGGTTTGGTCAGTACCATGCTCCCGTGTGCTTGCTCAGCTATCGCCACTAAGTGAACACTCGTAGTCTGTCCGAAAAATCCCCTGAACTAAATCACGTTGCTCCCAACGAGATTTGAACCTGGGACGTTCGGCTTATGCGTTCATGCTCTAACCACTAGACCACACAGACTACTCTCAATCTACTTGAGTAATATTGTATTTTATTTTTGGCTGGCCCTACTCTTAACTGATCCTCCTAGCATGGACTAGAACTCCCTTGCAGTTCCAAAATTGAGCTGAAGAAGAGTTGCCAGCTTGCATTTTATGTAAGAGAGAAAATGCATATCCTCGTCCCCCTTGCGATTGGACCCCTGTGTACTGAAAAATCGGAAAAACAGCATAGAAATAGTTCTTTATGTGTATTAGGACAGCAAATGCGTTAGAAGTCCAAGTTTGGACAGTTTTTTGATAATCTAATTACAGTTCGTAGAACTTTTTGTGGAGGTAATAGATGAATGACTGAAAATAAATGTTTAAATTTCATAGTCTGAATAGAATTCCCTTCAGATAGAAGTATACACCTGCCTACTTTACTACTTGGCTAGATCTAAATGTCAAAACTACTCAATCCTTTGACTCTTTCCTACTCAGCTCAAACCATTTCCCGAACTCGAACCCTTTGCACAAGAAAATGTCACATGCAAAACAATAGTTTAGGTCGTTATACCCTCTCGTGCCATTATTTACATGTGAAACATCCAAAACAAAGAAACAGCATCATACCAAAGTCGAAAAGGAATCCATTGTTCACAACGTGTGTTCGTTGAAACAAACTACATACTGTTCGGACACTTGTATATTTTCATAAAATATAAGTTAACGATTCAATGTCATATAAATTGATTCCTTGATTCCTTCAATTGAGCTTGAATAGCAACGGCTTTAACAGCCACCGCGGCAACATCAAGCAACAGAAAGAGCGCCGCCGCTTTCCACTGATATTGTAAGCAAGGCACACGTTATCAAAAAGTCTCTAAGGAAAATATGCCCCATGTGCATGCTTATCCTTTCTTGCTCTTCTGCTTATTGGCATTTATATGCATTGAACTTATCAGTGACGACCAGCGAAATCATCGCCCAAGTCCTGTTGCTACTTTGCACTATACTGTACCATTTCTTCGATTGACTGTTTCTTGTACATGCATCACGGGTCAAGTTATACGAAGAGGTATCTACACATTGTAAGTTTTTGAGTGTCTGCTTTATTGAATAAGGATGATATAACATTTATATTTTGTAGCATTCGTTAAAAACTTCAGATTACAAAGCATCATTTAAGCTTTTTTGACAAGCTTTTACTCATATTTAACTTGCCATGCCTATATTTATATCCATCAAAACTTGCAATAAATTTTTAATCCACTTTCTGATTGACATTTGATTCAGCGAAATTCTGCATACAAGGCCACATGACATGAAATGAATTTAATCATTTGCTGGGGTCCGCTTGAGCTGAAATTTGCCAAATTTAGTTTACGACAATGCAATTTAATGGTACAGTCGAGCTATCATCACCTGTTTTATAAAATTTTCTATATTTAACCCCTTGCTGATTTCTGGATTTCTGATTGAGCTGAAATTTTGTATACTTATGTAAGTACAGGGTGGGCAATAAGGGTGTTGGCGGTTTAAATATTCGATTTAAAAAAAACTACGAAACATAACACAAATATATTTGTATTGTTAAAAAGTAGAAGCATAGGAATTTTTAAGACTTAAAAATAATGTTGTCCAAATGGCTTCCCTCGGCTGCTTGGCACTCTTGGAACCGAAGTCGCAAATTTTGGAAAACTCGTTGAAAAGTTGTTCTCGGTATTTTATTACTTTCCTGAATAATATTCCTCTTCAGCTGCTCTAAATTGGTCGGATTATTCTTGTAAACTACCGATTTGAGGTAGCCCCATAGAAAATAATCGCATGGAGAGAGATCGGGGCTACGTGGGGGCCATTCAATATCCCCCCTTTTCGAGATGAGTTTTCCGGGAAAAACATTTTTCAGCAGCTCTATGGATACCCTAGCCGTATGACATGTGGCCCCATCCTGTTGAAACCACATCCTCGAGGTATTGCCTTGAAGTTCTTGCAAAGCTGGCACCAAAAAGTTTGTTATCATGTTGCAATAATTGTTAGCTCTAACCGTCATCGCTTGCCCTCTTTCGTCCTCAAAAAAGTATGGCCAAATAATACCGGTTGACGTTATGCCAGCCCACACGACAAGCTTAGGGCTGTGAAGTGGACGTTCATGCAAGCGTCGGGGATTAGTCTTGGACCAGAACCGACAATTTTGCTTGTTTACATGGCCATTAAGGTGAAAATTAGCCTCATCACTAAAAATCATGTTGTTGAAATTGTTGAACTGCTCGAGCATCAAATTGACAAAGTTAAGTCGGTTATTGGCATCATTGGGTTTTAATTCTTGGACTATCTGAATCTTATAAGCCTTCAAATGCAGATCACGTTTCAGAATTCGTCGCAAAATTGTTCTTTTGACGTCCAAAGACTGACTTCTCTTACGTGTTGACTGTTGCGGATTTCGCTGAACTGAAACACGAACACGCTCCACAATGTCGGCTGATCTTGCAGAAACTGGGCGACCACGAGCCGTAATTGGTACTGTTGAGCCGGTTGTTTCAAACATTCTGATCCATTTTCGTAACACATTGGCGCTTGGAACTTCACTTAAATCGCGTAAACCGTGTTCATGCCGATACAAACGTCGTGCAGTAATCACTGATTTATTGTTTTTGTAATACGCTCGGACACAAAATGCACGCTGCACTCCCGTGTACGGCTCCATGGCGACTAAATTTCCAGGAAGCGGTGCAGCGAACAACATATCCCCCCACCACCCCGCGCCGCACGTTACCGAGAAATTGAAGAATTAAATCGCCAACACTGGTATGGCCCACCCTGTATCTTATAGTAGGATCGAACTGATCTAATGTTGATGACAGCAGGCAGCCATGAGAACGCCTAGATTGCACATAATGGCTCGATTGATTGGTTTCGATATGTATCGAAATAAAATGAAACAGAGTGTTTGAATTAGCCAAAGTTTGCATCGGATGAAACCTTAAACCATCTTGTTAGTAAAGAGAAAGTAAAGAATAAAAGAAGGATTCTGTTTAAACATGATTTTTCGTAGAAACAGAAAAATTATAAAACAAAAATCAAAATGAAATTTATCAAATTACCTGTACAGAAAAGCTCCTTCATATGTTACTCGTTATACAGGTAGACGTAGGTATGTAAGTTCTGAGGAAATTAGTAAAGATTTTATCTACCGATTAAGGCACTGCGCAACTGAACCAAAAATCTAAACCAACTAGTCGCGGACTACCAAGAACCCAACCCACTCGACGGCATACTCACCTTCCGTTTCTGTCACCGCTGCAAAGTCTATAACTACTGAAAGGGTAGAATTTTTAATATAATAATGTATTTTAACAATTGCCTCCGATCCCCAAAAGGACGCGTCCTCAGGTAGCGGATAGTGAGTGCCGTAACCGGCTAGTCGGCAGGTATGTGGGAAATAAAATACCGCTCGTAGAACAAAAACCAACTAAGTCAAAGCGCTGAAAACGCCCCACTTAGTATTTACTTGTCATGGAACCTGGACAACAGCCTCGGATCGGATTGGATAAACGACAAGAGCTATCACAACGTACAAAGACTGTTCTTTTGGAACTTGGAATGTTAGATCACCGAACAGACCAGGTGCACTGTGACAACTTCTGGATGAAATAAAGAAATACAGAATCAACATCTTCAGAGTGCAAAAATCCAGGTGGCATGGTGAAGACGTGTTTAAACGTGGAAAATCCCAAGGAAGCAATGAGTTTGGAGTGGCTTTCATTGTTGACAGCACATTTAAACAAATTATCACTAACTTCAAACCCGTTAACGAAAGGCTCTGTGCGACTCCTATCCAGGCCAAATTCTTTAATGTCTGACTAGCCAGCTATCATGCGCCCACCGGAGACAAGGAAGAGGCAAGCAAGGACGAATTTTACAGCACACCGTCAATACGTTGCCGTCAAACGACATTAAAATTGTTCTGGGTGCAAAATTCGGCCGAGAAACGGCACAAAGAGAAACAACAAGACAACGCCTGATTGACTCCAATACTAGTAGAGGCTTCACTGTAAGCTCCACACGCTTTCCACATCGATACATCCACAAGAGAACGAGGGCATCCCCAGACGGTAGCACGTTCAACTAGATTGAGGGTATGAACACAAGCAAACGCGAGCCGCTACCAGCATTTTCGACTCGCGCTCGTTTCGCGGTGCTGCCTTTGATTCGGACCACTACCTTATAAGGGTCAAGTTCCGATGCCACATCCAAGAGAGCTGTAAATAAGGACCATCAGTTACTCCTAGGCACCAGATACACAAGCTAAATGATAGCTCAGTAACGTCCACATGCATGTCAGCCATGGAAAATTGCATCAACATATCCCCGCAAGCAGTAGAAAGTAATGATGACATCAAATCTATGTTGAAAACAGTAAGAGATAAAGAAACAGAAGCAGCTGAGGAGTCTTTGAGGCACCAGCGAAAGCAAATTAGGAAGGACTGATACGATGCAGAATTCTAGGAAGTGATTAAAAGAAGGGACCAGGCGCACAAAGAATATATCCAGCGACCAATTCAGGCCAAAAATGAATATAAAAGCCTACGACGCTGAGCTAAAAAAGTGTGCCAAAGAAAGAAACGACTGCCATCAACACAAAGATCCAACAGATAAACGAAAACATGACCCTATATGAAGTCAGATTGGCGTACCCCTCTATTAAACAACTAAGAGACGGCTTCAATCTACAAACAAGTTTTTGCAAAAGTGTACAAGGAGCAATCATAGGCAACCCAGTCGAAATTAAAACAGACGACTGCAATATTTGCAGAAGCTATTCACAGCATCCCCAACCACCACCGAAGCTGTGAAAGTTCCAGAAGCAGACTTAGAGGTTTCAGTATCACCACAAACCAGAGACGAACTACAGACAGCAATACGGGACCTCAAAACAGAAGACTCCTAGAATAGATGAGATACCAGCAGAACTGCTCCAGAGTCAGTATCCCCATCTAAGCACCCTTCCGCATCGACCATATGGTCCATATGGTCAGGGGAGCAGTCACCAGAAGACTGTCGAAAAAGTAAAATATGTCCTGTACACATTAAGGGGGCTAAATTAAGGTGTGAAAATTATAGAGGCATTGCTCTACTGTGTACGTCTTATAAAGTGCTATCCAAAATCACAGAAAGAAAATTAAAGCCGTACTATGAACGTATTATAGGAGACTAAATAAGCTCAGTAAAGCAGGTGCTCGAAAAGTGCTGGAAATATAGCATCGATGTCCACCAACTCTTAGTAGACTTCATGGAGCAGTGTCGGCAGAAGTGCGCTGTACAAAATAATGCTTGACTTTGGCGTCCAAACAAAGCCAGTTCACATGGTCAAAGTCACGATGCTAAACACCGAGTCCGGTGAACTAACGCACAGCTTCGTAGTGGAATCTGACTTAAAACAAGGGAATGGAATTGCCCCAATACTCTTTAATATTTAATATCAGGAAGGAATCAACTGAAACCTCGCGTTCACTAATGTTCAAGTCCACACAATTGGTAACATATAGATACTGATTATGTCAATATTATGGCGTTCAATTTTAGATGCCAAAGAGCATTTTTGAGCTTAGAGTCTGAACCAAACCAAACCGGCCTACGAGCTAATGAAACGAAATTTAAATTCATAAATCAAATTAGAAACAAAACTTTAGTTCGACAAAATCTGACCGTAGGCGATTTCAACCTTGAAAAGGGGATAAGTTTGTATTTTTTGGAGTCAACCTGAATAGAAAAGACAATAAAAAGGACGCTACAAATAAATCCTACTACTCTGTTCTTCCCATTCGAAGGTCAAAACTTGTGCACAGACAAAATAAACTCCACATTTATAAAACACTAGTCTAACCTATGCTGTTATATGGAAGTGAAACATGGACCCTGACGAGCGAATCCGAAAAGGCAGTGGACGTATTTGCAAAGTGCTCCGGGAAATCTATGGCTCAGTGAAACAAGAAACAGAGTGGAGCCTATGCTACAACGATGAGTTGTATGAGCTTTTTGACAATCCCTCTGTTTCCTCTTGCGTTAAGACACGTAAATTGCAATTGTCGCGCGGCCATGTAGAAAAAATGGAAGAAAATCGACTACCCAAAAGAACATTAAAGGCTAGAGCACAAAATAGACATCCAGTGGGAAGACCGAGGACTTGATAAGAAAACACGATAGGAGCTGACAGCAGATCCTCGGCGGACAAGTTCGCAGAACCGTTATGCTTGGAGGAGATTAGTCCTGGAGGCTACGGCCCAGCTTTGGTTGTGCCGTAAACTATGATGATGAGTAAAGAGTTGGTACAGACTATGAATCCATTTCTTTAAAAACGTAGGATAGCTCTGTTTAGGAAATTTTATCAGGGTGATTATCAGATCCGTTAACAAATGGAACCATGCAGTAGATTACGGTTGAGCAGTCCTAATAGTAAATATTTGACCTCCAGGAGACGTCGAGGATAAAGAGGGCCTTATTCTATGAATCGCTTTCCTCCTAAAAACAGGACCACGGCAACCTTAGCCTGAAGTGGTATACTATACGGCCTTGCACTGTTCGGCTGGTGAGGGAGATGTTAAGATGGTAATTCAAAAATCTTGCGCAAATGGACACTCTATCCATAGGGAGGGGATAAATAGCATTCTCTACCGCAAAAAGGTAATAGTGGCAAATATAGGGAACAGTGGAAAGAACTCTTTTCCTACAGGAAAATGTTAGTTGCGTAGTACGTAAAGTGTCGACAAACAATTCAACGCATATATCTGTTTCAAGCATCTTGGGTGTCGGATTAGTTGTTTCTAATATTATTTGTGCTAAGGAGGGAAAAATCATTGATTTGTTGAGTGTAACAATTGCATCAGAGCAGGCTTTTAGACAACTTAATAAATAATTCTCTTGTGAACCTAAGAGCCCAATGGTAAGTTGCATTGATGGAAAGCACTACCATGCGGTCCATTAATTTTTATTTCATAGTCACCAACCTCACCTCTAAGCAACTTGCAGATATAAGGCATATGTGTTTCTGTTTCCACTTGTTAGCTGGATAAAAATTTCCCCAATAACATTGTCTGGAAAGATTTTTTCCTATTTCTTCAATATGTGGCAAGTGGCAATTAAACTGATCAGCCAATATTCATCATCTCTTGAATTCAATTTTTTTTCCTTTGAATTAAGTCGACAAATTGGATGCTCACTTGATTCATAAAGTCCAGTCTAGATTCTCAGGTTGGAGGTGGATGTATTTGTTTGCTGGTCCCAAGTTTTGTGCATCTAGGAGTTCTGCGCTTAGAGTGTAAGCAGCCTTCACCTCCCTACCAGAAAAAAACCTTTCCTATTCTTTAGAGATATTCACAAAAATATTCGTGCTCATTAAGAATTGAGAATGGAAGAACTTTCCCTCACTATTTTTCCGAATCACCCAGCAACTAGAAGCACTTTCGGTCCAGTATTCCAGTTACTTTTACATTTTTGCTATATATTTTCACTGTAACTTCATCGTGGCTCATTTTTAAATGACTTTCTGACACTTCCTTGCGTTTGAGCGTCAATAGGTCGTTTGGAGTCACAACTGCCATTACAAGAATTGCATCTTCAAACATGGAACCATAGGTAATGGTAATTGTCAATGCCCTCAATCGTTACATGCACCCAATTCTTGCCCTGTACTCCTGACAGCAGCAGCAGTTCTTTAATGGCCATTGCGTTTTTTCTTAAGGGCTATCTACATTTAGCACCAGCTTACTCTATCAATATACAAGCTTGACCGCATTGGATATATTTGAATGCTTTTTAAAAACATTACCTGCTTCTCTGTGTGCAGAATCCAGCACGTGTAACGGACGGTACATTAAAAGACCACCAGGTTCTTGTTTGCTTTTCTATTTTTCTGTAAGTATCAGTCCAGCAACTTTCCTCCTTGATGGAAACATCCCTGCGATTGAACAAGAATTATATAAGTTCAATAAAAGTACGGTTGACTTTTTACCATGACATTGAGCTCCTCTACTGGAAGAAACAGTGAAAATACATAGATATTGCATCTGTTAGAGTGATGGGCTGCATGCAGTAGAGACTACAAGCAACCAACTTATACCCACCATCCAATAGGTAAGAGCTCAGTTTCTCACAATAAGCTTGCCATTTGACGTGTTTGCTCTTTGTGATGTCCTTGGCCAACTCTTTCTTTGCTCCTAACCTTTCATAGTAAACTTAAGCAGTCCAGCAGCCCTGCGATGACCAGGAGTGGTTGCTCTTGCCGAGAGAAGCTGATCATCTCGTCGAAACTGCTAAATTCGTTGTTTAACTAGATTAAATTCAACTACAACCGTCAAGTTTCCACCATTTAGGCAGGGATGAGTAGTCCACTTTAAGGACTTTAGGTTTGACATCCCCTTGTAATGCAACGACCTTCTGCAAGAAAAGCAACGGTTACTTTTTATACAATGTTTGTGTTCGCCCTAAGCCCCCAAGCCCACTAACCTTAGCTAGACAAAAATTTTGAGTTATTGTAGAGTAGCTTCTTCTTCTTCTTAGTACTGCAGCCTCTCTCAGGCCTTCGCTTCCTGCAAATAGCGCCTCTAATTATCTCGGTCCCTTGACTGCCTTCTCCAATTCCGAAATTCGAGCAGCGATGAACTGTTTTTGTTGACTGAGTCAGAACAGTGTTTTCTCGGTTTCCCCACTAGTCTCCGGCCTTCAGTTCTCCCAACGAATACCTTTTTAGGTATCCGTTGTTCATCCATACGATTCGTGTGTCCAGCTCAGTACAGCTTCCGCAGACTGACAATCGTTGAGACCCTAGGCTCGTCAAAAATTTCATACAGCTTATTGTTGTATCGAATTCACCATTGGTCCCCATCTAGCTTCACTCCGATTATTCGCCTAGGGACCCTCCGCGCAAAGGCGTTCAATATACTTGCAGATGGTCAGGGTCCATGTTTTGCGCCCATCGCATAGCATAGGTCTTATCACAGATTTGTATACTTGGAGCTTTGTTTTCCTGTGTATGCAGCTGGTTTTCAAGATCGTCAAAACTAAATAAAACATTTTATTTGCGAGCTGTATTCTTCGGCATATATCGTGTCTTTCATTACTGGTTCTCGTTATTTTGGCACCTAAATGCACAAATTCGCTCATATTTTTGATACTGTAGTCACCAAGTATGATATTTTGTGTGCTTGACGCATTTTTCCTCGATTGAGTCATGAACTTTATTTTATTCTTATTGCTTTGTAGCCCTACGAACTTTGCTTCGCTGTCGAGTTTCAGGAAGAGTTCTTTGGCAGTTGTTAATGATTGTGAGAAAATTTTGATATCGTCCGCATAGGCTACTACTTAGAGTAGCTTAACTGGCACATAATAGAAAATTTCTAAAGAAAATAAAAATTTATCGGATTATCGTGTATAGTAGAGTGCGCGTGATAAAACCACCTCATGTGATCCTGCGAATATCTAATCAACAAGCACGCGGTCATAAAGCGAAGCTAGTCTGCTGAACTTGGTCTTCTTCATAGATTGCTGACCCTTATGCCAAAACCTCGGCACTCGTTTTCTGCAGAGATTTAAATGCTCTAAAATTACTAAAATAGCCCTCATAGTGGGGCCCAAAGGATAAATTTTCATTGTTGCCCTCAGAATCTAATATTAACATAGCATAATTTGAGGTGTCTAGTAATATAGAAATTGGGTTACCAATAAACCGTTTTCTAATGTTGTGGTTTTCGTGTTCTGGATAGTAGGGTCTATAACATTGTCTAGAACTCTTTTTTTATGGTGCCTAAGCTGCTTGAACATGCCAATGATATCAAAGAGCATTATATCCCTTAACGTCATTAGAAGCAATGTCCTGCAAATTTTTATGAAATTAGAAATCAGTCATGTCTAATTTTGGACAAAATCATGGTGCCCAGGATTTTCAAATACACTGCTAAGGATTGCATAAGTTTTGGTTGGGAGCTAATCTTTTGACTGGCAGTGATAAAATCCGCGTCATCAATTAGTCATGAACGACATCTAACTTTGTTTGTTTGCTAACAGTTTGTATTATTATGCTTTCGAAGACGACAGGGACTTTAATTGAGAACGAAACGGCTTAAAAGTAGGACGATCAACTCTTCCATGGGGAGCAATTGATTTTTCAGCAGTGAAAAGGAAAATCCTTCAATCCCTTCATACGTGAGTTGACATCGAGTCAAGCAGCTCCGTGGTGATCTGGAGTGATTGCTCCTGTCAACAGAAGTTGCTCACCCCGTCAAAACTGCTTATTTAAAGTCAACTATACTCGTCAAACCTCCACCATTTATACAGGAATGAGTGGTTCACTTCAGCCACTTTAACATCTTTAGGTTAAACATCCTATTTGTAGTGCAATGACCTTCTTCAAGGAAAGTAACGATTACTCATGGCGCAATATTTGAACTCAACACATAATAAAACATTTCTAAAGATAATAAAAATTGATCGAAATATCTTATTGAGTAAAGTATGCGTGAGAAATGTTTTGTGATGTAACTTTGTGGTGCGGCAAGAAACCGCCCTATATGACCCAGCTAGCCAACAAGCACGCATACGTGGTCGCAAAGCAAAGCTAGTTAGTTGAACACAGTCTTCTTTGTAGCTTGCTGACCCAAAACATCGATAGTTGTGTCCTGCTCAGAGTTAACCACTCCAAAATCACTTCAAATTTGTAATGATTTGCATGGATAAGTCCATGCCAGACATGGGTGCTACTGCGTTGACATAAAGGCTAGCGAGCTATAAGGTACACTGAGCTCAGCTGACTACCTTTGCTTTACGGTTGCTCACGGGTACTTGTCGACTAATACTTTGCACCACAAAGCTACACTTAAAAAATATTCATCACGCGTAGCAAACAATTTCCACTATCTGTGAAATTTTTTTTTAATTAGTGTAGATCAAACTACTCTACAAATATGTTAAAATTTCATCTCACCCAGGTTAGCGGCCACAGAAGTTTAAGACAAATGCAAACACAAGAAAAAAAATGCATTAGTTTCGAGGGCAAACTGATAACTTCAAACCTGAAGCTGTTAAAAGTGGCTAAAGTGAAACACTCATCTCTACCTAACTTACGGAGACGACGTATAATTGCCTCAACTCTGAGACCAATTTTTCCCTAAAAGCAAGCAGTTTCTGGTAAGGTGACCGGCTTCTTCTTCGTCGAATGCTGCGACTGCCAATCACCTTCGGGCAGTTTGACTGCTGAAGTTTTTTTTAAGTTCACCTCCATTCCCCCTCTTCATTTTTGTTCATGCGTCTGTCTGTCTGTTCGTCCGTTTATCCATCCATTAGGAGACTCATAACATTTTATTGGCTTACCTCGTGCAGTGTCAACATACTAATGAGATAAACAGCAGCTCAGCTCAGCCTCACAAGCTCTGTGAATCTGCTCCATGGTGCCCGTCAGCAGTTAGTTTAACTGCAGTTCAAGTCACTGATATACAATGCGCTGCAATAATCTTCTTTCCGTCATATTTAGCGGCTTTCAAGCCTTGCTACTTGTAGACAGATTAAAACTATCTTTGCCTAGTCTCCACGATCTTGAAAATGTACATCACTTTCCACCCATGCCAAAGTCCTACATCATTCTCAAATCGCAGACAAGTAAAGCCAGTCCCTCCAATACTATAGCGATATTTCGAATAAGTTCACTAAATGCGAGCCCTTGGTGCATTCAAGTTGAACCAGTACTAGGCACCATTTAAGGCAATCTCGATTCTATCTCGACTATGCCCCGTCTACAATGTTCAATGCCCTCACATTAAAGTTTTCCCCTACAACGACACTTCCATCAGTGCATCCAAGAAAATCTTCTAGTTAGTGTAGCTTATCCTCCAAATTCCTCAACAGGGGAAAAGTATTGGCTCACGAAGGTAACTTCTTCTTGTTTCATCTATATGTGATAGTTGCTGCACCCATTATTACCGGTGTAAGACATTCGTACACCTGCGGTTCATATCGCTGAGTATCTCTTGATATTGGACAACTGAACTGACAGTCCTTACTTACAGCGATTGGCACTCCCTCAATCGCTTGTAGCTTCATTTTATCTAGTTATAGTCCAAGCATAGGTAGTATTATACAACCTTGGCCAATCTGCGTACTCGGGTGCATATCAAACCCACCCAAAATCGGCCTGATATAGAATTTTGAGCAGTTTTGTTTCATCTAGTTGAACCATGGTTCGTCTTAGCCCTTTTGAACTAGGAGAAAACAGTGTGGTTTTCACATCACATACCATTTTCCTGCCTCTCATCAAATTCTACTTTGACTTTTGAAGTTAACAGCTTCAAGTTCCCTGGCCATTCACTGCAAAACCGTATTGAACTCTGAAGCCTCATGCTATCGTCCCGGGGATCCATTTAAAGAAAAACTTCTTGCTTGATGAATTTTTCTTTCCTATCTAATCGAAGCCCCAACTTCATCGGGAGAAACCATATGGTTAATAGTCCCGGGAATTCCCACGTGCATCATTCTTGAGGCTGGTTTGAAAGGAAGAGCATTCAATTCTGTCTCCTTTGTTTCCATATTCTACTTTTCTTGTTCCTTTTCTCTGTTTTTCCTGCATAATTTTCCAATGGAGCTTTTTCTTGTTTGCCATTTTTCGTAATTTTTTCTTATTTTTGTTGCTGATTGTTGCCCGATACCTGATATCTTCTTCTTCTTTGTAGCACTACAGCCCCTATCGGGCTTTCGCTTAGAGATAGTTAGAGTATCTCATTTTCATGACTGTATTGATTTTTTCGGAAGTTGGTTTGGTCAGTATCATGCTCCCGTGTGCCTGCTCAGCTATGATACGATCTCATGAAATCAGTACATATCATCACTGAGTGAAAACTCATAGTCTGTCCGAAAAATCCCCTGAACTAAATCACGTTGCTCCCAACGAGATTTGAACCTAGGACCTCCAGCTTATGCATTGATGCTCACTAGACCACACAGACTTTTACCTGATATCTGCCTTATTTATATAGGGTTCCCGTATTTAGGATATAAATAGCTTTCACCTCGTTACCATAAAAATGGCAGACAAAAATGATTTCCACGGCCTTCTTCAAGATCATTTTTCGCACTCTAAAGTTCTAAAATTTTGTGAAGAATTTCCTAACATTTTTATGGCATATTCTTCTCAGTACTTTGCTGTGAGCCTGTAAAGGATCTACGGTACTTGCTTCAGCCTTTTCATGTAGCTTCCTCTTGGGAGTCTCTGGTTCACTATGGCTAGTTGTCATCCTCTACTTTATATCGCCCTGAACTGCTTGATAAAGCAGGCGCCCTTTCGATCCTTGATTGAGACGCCTCTTGCCGTTTGCGTTGCAGAAGTTATCACAAAGTCTAGTTGTCCGTCTGTTTTGCAGGTGGAGCTCTTTTGAGTTGAGATTTTCTTTGTCATGGTGCTTGGGTTCCAACTTGGAGCAGCTATCTACGTTCCATGCATAGACTGGCACTAGCTTTCATGGTGTCTGCTATTCAGAGCGAGGTTAGCACTCGTGAGGAACCGTGTCAGCCATGGCGCACAATTCAGTACGCTGTACATAGTTTGCTGGAACATAAAGCATATTATTTGCACTAATATCATGCGGCAAATCCAGTGAACAAAAATGACTATTGCCTGTTAGTGAATTTTTTCCTCAGGATTTTGCTCAACAACTGAACTTGATAAAAATTTCTTTTTTACATTTTTACAAAAACTCGTTACTTCTTCACTACCCTCCACATTTCTAATAATTCTTGTACGCCACTGAACAAACATTTTGAGGATAAAATGTCACGGAAGTGTGTTTCAATAAAATTATGCTTTCCGTCCAAATAAATGATCTGGGAAAACTGCAGTGAATTGCAGGCAGTCCCTCAGCTGGAAAGCTTATCTATTTCCCCATTTAGCTATTACAAGCATTATCTTTCATATAATGATCGACTCTGTAGTATTACATAACAAAAACGCATGGGCATATTCGAGTTTTACTGCTGCTGATCCCGCTTGCCTATATGTATAAAAGGCAATATAGTAACTAACTACTTGATCAATGTATAGCTGAAACTAAAATAGCCACTGACTTGGAATATTAAAGGTATATTCTACTAATTATGTATGGGCGTGTTACGAAAGGACGAAAAACTCTAAACTGCATAAATTTTACATAACTTGACATTTTCATTTCTATGAAAGTACTTGTTCTTATGAGACGTTCTGGTGAATAGAGTGAATACAAGAACGAAACAAAGGGTGTGCGATGGCTGATTAGGGCAATTAATTGCTGATGATGGTGAATAATAGCTGATGATGGGTAGGTGATGGCTGATGAGGGTTGATGATGGCGGATGATTGCTAATGATGACAAATAGTGGCTGTTGAGGACACTGGGATATTGATGAAGGCGGCCGATGGGTGATGAGGGCGAATGTTGGCGGATGATAGCTGATAATATCGAATGATAGCAAATAATAGGTAATTATGGCGGGCGTTGGCTGATAAGGATATTTGATAGCCGATGAAAGTGGATAATAGTGAATGATGTGCTATGAGTGCGGATAATGGTGTATGATTGCTGATGATGGTGAATGATGCCGGATGATAGCAGAGGAAGGCATATGATGGTGAACTACTGATGACGGTTGATGCTGGGCAAAAGATAGCGGCTAATAAAAGGTGGTAAATGATTGATGGATGATGCCAGGTGATATGAGACGATTGCAAATCGTGTATTGTGGATGATAATGGATGACGTACGGCATATCTTTCATTTTAACGGTTCTTATAGTGCATGATTGTGAACGAGTATAGCTTTAGAATTGAATGAAATTTGTCGGTGTTATCTAGTTTCAATTGATATAATTTTTACTCACTTTTGGATTTCAACTGGTGTGCTACTGTTGATGTCGTTGGCTTGCAGGTTTATGTTTTCTTCTCAGCTCTGGCAGTTGGTGGGTTTTTTTACGTTTCATTCGTAACCTTGATCGTATAAGACTTTGAAGTTGCAGCATAACTTCTCCACCTAAAGTGTTGCGCGACATCTGCATTCCAATAGAGAGCTTAATGATTGTTGTTATTGAGCTCAGTGGCACTTAACCTTTCAATGCATTCACCCTTTGCTAAACTCGTGAACTTTATGAACTGTTTGATCTTTTTATAATCTTCTTCTTACACTTTATTAAGCTATTATATCTGACATTTAAATATTTATAAAAGAAAAACTTACGTAATTTAGTTCACGTAGTGACATATGTAGACTGTTTTGATTTTGACCAGATTATTTGATAACATTTCGTTA
Organism: Odontomyia ornata; assembly: GCA_963969285.1. Taxonomy (NCBI): domain Eukaryota; kingdom Metazoa; phylum Arthropoda; class Insecta; order Diptera; family Stratiomyidae; genus Odontomyia; species Odontomyia ornata. Next base: position 27,560,029 of record OZ017743.1, read on the forward strand.
TATCAGTCCGTTTGCCTACATCCAATATTAAATGCAAGATAAACCGGAAATCTCAAGACCAAAACTCGTTGTGTGTGAAGGTTTGAGGTTGCTTCACTTAAAGTGTTCAGGTATTCCTGCAACATTCTGCATAATTGAAATGAAATTCTGTAATAAAATGATTTTCCGTTGTGATGATTGTCGTGGTGTAAGCTTAACAGAAACGATTCGCATGTCAAAGGAGATGAAAATAATGCTGAACAAAGTCCATAGCTGACAGAAACCACCCCTAAACGTGGAGCTATCGAACAGGCAATCAATTAGTGTCTCTAAAATCTTAACATCCAACTCTGCTCTACCTACCTCCGTAGTGTCAGCTCCAGTAGCGATCGTATCTGAAATCCCAGTGAATATCTCTAATTTTAATGCTAATGTTCATAAGGGTGTGATGCTTAAACGGAAAACGATGAATAGTGAACGAAACCCACCAGTGTCAAGTTCAGCTCTGGAATAGAAAGAAATTTGTCGGTGTTACCTAATTTTAATGGTATCCTTTTTACTCATTTTTGGAGGTGTCAACCGAGATTCCCTCGCAACTTCAAAAATCGATACCCGATCCATCTCCGCACTCACCTTCTAGTCTGATGTTGAACAGGGCTATGCTATTGCGTCTTAGGATAATGTCATTAAACATGTAAGTGTTAAAGTTTGTAACACCTCAGCGTTAAGAGTGGTAACTCCACGTTTGCGTGTATTTGTGTCGCGCTTTGCCCCTAATACTTCTCCAGACCAAATAAAAGATTTTATAGTTTCTAAAGTTAACAAGAATCACTCGACTCGGGCTTATAAAAGCGAACGGAAGAAAATCGCTACATGCCATCGCTCAAGATTGACATATCTGCAGATGTAAATAATATTTTAGACCCTGAATTTTTGGCCATCAACGTCTTTTATTTTTCGCAAACGCAGGAGACTGGGAGTAATCATCAATTTGTTATTTATTATCAAAATGCAAGACGACTTAGGACCAAGTTACAAAATTTTTCAATTTCCAGTATATCTCTCGTATTTCAGAATCTTGGATGAATGATTCGGTTAATGATAATAACTTACCTTGTTCTCATAAAATTTTTAGGCGTGATTGGGATATTTCTGCGTCTTTGAAATTGGACTGTCGAAGAGTTTTGATTGGTGCCAAAGCCTGTTTTTCCTGTTATAATTAGAGTAAGCTTATTCCTCCCCATCCAGTGGCGTTTTTCTCATGACTACTTTATTCTATGCGGTGACTTTAATGCACCATCTGTGGATTGGGGCTTCAAAAGCCTGCCACTACTAGTACTTCTAAGAATACATTCTCTCGTTCCCTTTCATCCTGACTATTTCACTGTTTCATCATCATTTCATCAAGTTTTTCTTTTGTGGTAGGGAGGTGAATGCCATTTACGCACAGAGTGTGGGACTCCCATGCTTGCAAGAAGGCGACTGGACTACACACTAAACACCTCCCCTGTCAACCTGAGAACCCAGCCAGGAAAGTTTTGACACATTACTTCGGGCTAGGCATCGTTTTGTTACGCCGTGAGGCGCCTTCAAGCTGGGGAGTCCCTTTCCTAGCGGGAGTGGAGAGGGGAAGAGGAAGCGCCAGAAAAGCGATCCCCCAGCCCCAGCGCCTCCGGCTGCTGTGAGTCCCTTTTATATTTTAGGACTGCCCGAGCATAATGTGCCACCTGGTTCCATTTGTCAACCGATTCGAGCATGTTATCCGGGGTGAGCTCTCCCGTTTCCCTGTAGAGTTCCCTTCGCAGCCTGACCCATTTTGTATACGCAAAAAATGTGTGACAGGCATTCTCCTCCTCTCCTGGGCAAAACCGACAATCGGGGGACTGTGACTTACCAATTCTGTCCAGGTAAGACTGAAAACATCCATGCCCGCTCAAAAGCTGGGTCGGATGGAAGTCAGTTTTACCATGCCTTCGATTCAGCCACGGTCTCACATCTGGGATGAGGCGCGCAGTCCATCTTCCCTCCATGCAACTGACCCAAGACTGCTACCAATCGTTGAGCGAGCGCTGTCTCTCCTCGCGGACAACCATCTCTCTCGCATCCTCGTTTCGGCGCAGGTAAATAGCGCGGCGCTCTCTAGCAAGGAGGGTGACAGGTATCACACCTGCAATAACTCTCACCGCCGAGTCAGAGACTGTAGGATACGAAGATGCAATTATCAGTGCTCCTCTTCTCTGTAACTGTGTCAAACGTTTTCAGTATACCTCTTTGCTGAGAGCGTCGCCCCATATTTCTGCTCCGTACAGTAGCACTGACCCTATTGCACTCATCAAGAGGCGTCTTCTTGATGGGCTGGGTCCTCCTTCGTTGGCCATAAGTCGACTCAGAGCCGATACTCCCGAAGAAGCCTTCTCAGCCGTTGCCCTGATTTGCTTAGAGAAACTCATCTTCGAGTCGATCAGTAGCCCCAGGTACTTCACCGCTGGCTTCGATTCGATTTGTATATCTCCAATACTGATCATCCTTACTCTAGGAATTCGTTTTTTTGTCAAAATGACCACTTCGGGTTTCTCCAGTGCTAAACTGAGCCCGCGAGCAGTCATCCAGTCCCTCACTTGGCGCATTAGCATACCTAGCCTAAGTTGCGCGTGTTCAACGGTGCTTCCAGCGACCAGAGCCGCAACATCATCCGCATAGCCGACCAAGCGTGACTCATCTGACATCTCGAGTCTCAGTAGCCCATCGTAAGACACGTTCCACAGGTCCGGACCAAGGATAGATCCCTGGGCAACACCCGATGTAATTTCCATCCTTCGTTGGCCCTGTGTCGTGTCGTAGAGCAGGCTTCGGTCCTTTAGGTAGTTCCTCAAAAGCCGAATTAGATATTCTGGAACTTGAAAAGGGTTTTCCATCCACCCATCTAGCGGAGTTGAAGGCATTCCTGATGTCGAGTGTCACCAACAGGACCATCCGTCGCTTGGTGCGACTATATGCCTCTGCCTTTCGGACCCCGTTCACCACCTCTGCAATCGCATCAATGGTAGAACATCCTGCTCTAAAGCCGTACTGCCGAAGAAATTGGTCCCTAGCAGCACAGATCGCGTCAGTGAGTCTTCCCTTGATGAGTTTCTCTAGCACTTTCCCAGCCGTGTCTAGCATGCATAACGGGCGGTATGCAGATGGCGATTCGGGGTTTCCCTTCCCCTTGCTGATCAGCACGAGCCTCGTCGCCTTCCATCATACCGGAAAACCCCGTCCCGTAGGCAAGCGTTGAATGTGCTGAGCAGGAAGTCAGGACAATGGTGATAGACGAGCCGCAAAACCTCAGCTGGAACACCATCTCGACCTGGAGCCTTCCTCGCTTTCAATGAGAGGACTGCCTCCTCCAGTTCCAGCTGTGTGAAGAGTTGGCACTCGACTACTGTTTCACCATGGACAGCGTCAACACGGTCGGCATGGGCGGGGAAGAATCCCCGCACTACCGCGTCCATCTTTTCCGCGTCATGTATACAAGGCTTCCGTAGGGCACCAAGCTTCCGCATGACCAGCTTGTAGCCAAGGCCCCACGGATCCTTGTTCACATTGTCCACTAGGTCATACCAGCAGCGAGCATTGCTACTGTTGATCAGTTTGCGAAGGCATTTCCTGGCCGACTTACGAGTATGTGCTGCCACCCAGTTGCATGCCTCGTCACCATTCCGCGCCCGTTGAGCCTCTCGTCGAAGCTTGTGACACTCCCTTAGCTTTTCAGTGATTCCAGTTGACCAACAGTACACTGGGGGCTTGCCGTGCCGGGGTCTTCGACGGGGCATAGAAGCGCAGCAAGCAGTCGTACTGATGCTTATAGTAGAGTTTACCACGTCTTGAGCTGCCAGTTCTTCCATCCTCTCCGAAGCTCCCTGCAGCGGCTTACCTGCTGTGAGCACCTCGACGAACCTCTCGACGTCCATTCTTCCATTTCATCAAGCTAGCAAGTTTACAAATCATCAGCACATCCTTATTCAACAGGGTTGAGTTTCAAGCTCCTATTCAATATGTTGATCCTGACCCATAATATCTATCCTTGTGTTATGTAATGAATTTCAATATTGTGCTTCGTAGGAAAATTAACATCCCAACCACCTTCAATTTCATGAAAAGCAACATTCATGCCATCTTCATCGCAGTTTCTGAAGTGGATGGGCCTGAATTCTTTGCTGACTTACCTTGTGAAGAAATTATTTCAAAATTCTTGTTTTTCTTCTTTGTAGCGCTACAGCCTCTCTCTTTGTTTCCTGCAACAAGCGCCTCCAACTGTCTCAGTCCATTGACCGCGCCCTCAAATTTAGATTAACTATCCTCGTGGGCCGAGTCAGACCAGTGCCTCCTCCAGTTCTCCACTGGTCCCCGCTTTTCAGTTTTCCCAATGACTACCTTTTTGGGTATCCGTTTTTCGTCCATACAGCTCATTTTGCCAACCCTTTGCAGCTTCTGGAGTCTTCCAATCGTTGAGAGACGTCCCGCTCGTCAAAAATTTCATACAGCTTATGGCTGTACCGAATCCGCCATTGATTCCCATCTAGCTTCGCTACAATTATTCGTCTCAAAACCCGTCATTCGAAGGTGTTCAATATGTTTGCAGATGCTTAGGTTAGGGCCCATGTTTCACACACAAAGCATTAGCACAGGTATTATCACAGATTTGTATGCTTACAGCTTTGTTTCGCTGGATATGCAGCAGGTTTTCAAGATTGTCACAATGAATAAAATATTTTACTTGCGAGCTATATTCTCCAGTGTATTTCGTCTCTTTCTTTACCGGTTTTCGTTATATTGGCACCAAAATATACAAATTTGCACACATTTTCGATACGATATTTGCCAAATATGATATATTAGGCATTTGAGATATTTCTCCTCGACCGGAGTTTGGTTGTACGGCTCTGCTAGTTTTGCTTTGATGTCGAGTTTCTGAAACAGTTTTTTGGCGGTTATTAATGACCGTGACAAAATATTAATGTCGTCTGCATAAGCTTGGCTCGACTTATATAGTATCGTACCTCTTCTGTCGAGGGGTAACTTTCTTATAACATATTCCAGAGCCAAATCGAATAGCAATCGGGCCATCCCATCTTCCTGCTTTAGTTCGATATTTGTGTCAAAGGTGTCGGTGAGTTTGTCATTGATGCGGACTTGGCACGTTGTGGACGTCATTGTGATTTTGATAAGACGGGCTAATTTGGCTGGGATGTCAAAGTAAAGCATTATTTGGTACAGTACGTTACGATCAACACTATTGTATGATTGCTTAAAGCCGAAAGAATTTAGCGTAAGTCTATGTTGAACTCACAGCTATTTTCAAGTACCTGCTTGACAGTGAACAATTGGTCTATTGTCGATCTACCTGCTGTAAAGCCACCTTGATACACCCCAATAATACTATTCGCGTATGATCTCATTTTATTTTCTAAGACCTCCAAAAATATTTTGTATGCCCTACAAAGCAGTTATGTGCCTCTATAGTTTTCGCACTGTAGCTTGTCACCTTTTTTATGAATATGGAGTGTAGGTGATTGGCTTCTGTCTTTTGGCACATGATCTTGTTGCCAAATGTGCTGAATGATTTTATTGATGGCTTTTTGCATACCGCTGTGGAATCTCAACGATGCGTGGCGCTTTATTTTTCTTTTGGACCTTGATGGTCACCTTAATTTTCACAACATTGTGTGCTTGTCTAGTGTTGTTGCCCGCTCGACTGATATCGTTAATTCTCAATTGGTCGTCATAGTATTTTCTTTTTTCAATTTTAATTATTTAATTCGGTACTCTTCTGAAATTTTCATAATTCTGGTTTTCTTACCTAAATATTCTTTGTACGCCTGTTTCTTTTTATGTAATGCTTTCCGCCACTCATCATCGAACCAATCGTTTCTTTTGCACCGCGCTTAATGTCCAATCGTCCACTTTCACTTCAACCCATAGCGCGTTGCTTGTTTTCAGTGATGTAGGAGTATCTGATAAGATAGGAGATAGGTGGTTGTCGAGGCTCTCCATTAAATTTTTTGCCACCGAACCATTTGGAGCCTTTCGATGTCGAATTTATGTAGAGGGCTGGTCTTCGCCGAATATGTCTTTGACATAAGGTATAGATAGCTTGATTTCTTCAGGTAACGATCCGACTTACAACTGATACCTCGATAAGTACGGATGTCAAGTATGCTCGAGGCCTAACTTTGTTGGGTCAGAACATGGTCGATCTAGTTTAGTGTATTGCCATCCGGTGATACCAAGATCATTTTAGGTATGCATCGATGTACGAAGCAAGTCGAGCGTATAACAAGATTTCTGCTACATGCAAAGTCGATTGGGCACTAGCCAGTGTTATTTGTTTCATCGTGGAGGCTATATCCTTCAGTCGATCCCCGATGAGATAGCTCATTGCCAACCTTAGGGTTGAAGCTATCCAGAAATATTTTGTGCTGATTGTAACTGTTGAACGTTTCCTTCGTTTCTTTGTCTTTTTATTTGGTCAGGGCCTGTACGTTGATCATCCAGATCTTGAAGATTTTCGCTTTTGTACGGGTCGCACTCAACCGGTCATTAACTGCCTTAAAATCAATAACGTGCAATTTGAACTCCGTATCCACAATGAAGGCCACTCCAAATTCTCATTTTCTAGTAGGCTTCCCACTTTTGAATATTGTGTGGGATCTCATATCTTGAATATCACTTCCAATCAAATTCGTTCCCTGGATTGCCAGCATTTTTAATTTATATTGACAGTGCAATAGTATTTCAGTGATCTGACATTCCAAGGTTCAATTCCATCGTCGTTTTTTCGGTTGCGAAGTCGTTGCCGTGGATCCGATACATTCCGAGGCTCTGTTGCAGAGAGCCACTCGGACTAAATCTCGTTGACGCCAACGAGACTTGAACCAGAGACCTTCGGCTTACGGGCTTAGTGCTCTAACCACAAAGCCACACGGACTACCTAACCACTAAGTTACACGGACTACCTAACCACTAAGCCACATGGACTACCTAACCACTAAGCCACACGGATTACCTTCACCTTCTTACGTCACCACAAAGGACGTGTAAGTAGGATTCAGTAGCAGATCTGCAAGTGTATTTGCAGTTATTGACATATCTCGGCATTTAGTGTCTCATGTTTGGGAAACCAGTAAAACCAATGCGCAACACCAAGACCATTTAATACCATTTGATTTTAGAATTTAGGAAGTGAAGTCATAGATGCTGGGGATAGGGGAGACGAAAGGATCCCTCCTTCTTTCGTCTATGGCGGAGTTATTTCTATTTATAAATTAAACGAATTCTTAAATAGCCTCATTTCTGAGTCTACTCCTATCTATCATTGAGCTAAGCAGTTTGGTGTTCAATGGCTCAATTTGGAGGTATGTATTGCTCTTTTTAATAAAGAAAAAGTCAGGAAATAGATGAAAAAATGTGGTACCACTTAGGTTGAGATTGAATATGCTAGATTGAAATCTCTAGCCAAGATCCAGCTTGGGCAGTGGTGCTATAGTTGATGATGAAATCCCTAGTTAAATTATAAATAAAGAAAGCTCTGAAAAATTATTATAACTCTATCTAACAATCGATATATTGCAATCAGCCAAAACGGTTTTGGTTTTACATAAAATTCCTTAAGTTGTCTCCTGCTACTTCCCATAAAATGTTTTGGTTAAATTTAACGGCTTGCAATACAGATAAAGCTCTACAATTATTTTAGAGCTACTCTTTATCTACGTACTGCAGTCCTGCATTGGTAAATAGCTTTTACCCTCCATGTATGTTCTCAGGATTCCAGTTTCCTTTCACCATACTGCCTTTAAAGGTTTAAACAATAATTTGCAGTATAAGCACTAGCTATGGTCCTTGTCCTGATAGAATTTCTAGTTTCTTCATTAAATATCTTTCTTTAGAGTTATCTGCTCCCTTGGCCATTTTGCTTAATATCAGCTTGAGTAGAAGTATGTTCCCTAAATCGTGGAAAGCAAGGTTTAAAACGGCCATGGTGATTCCTCTGACGTAACTAACTATCGTTCAATGTCTTTTCTCTCAACGTTCCCAAAAGTGCTTGGAAGAGTTGTACACTCAAAGGTACTACGCAACGTAGACCCACTTATTTCTAAGCAACAATATGACTTTTTTACCGCAAAGGTTAACCACCACCAATTCATTTGAATTTACAAACTATGTCACTCTAGCTATAGACTCAAGTTTTCAAATTGACAACAGATGCACCGATTTCTATAAAGCCTTTAATTCCGTTCCTCATAACTTACTAGTAACTGAACTAAAGCACCATGGCTTACCAGCAGAATTGCTCTTATGGGTTTGTTCGTACCTAACTGCTTCTCCTTCTTTTGTGCGTTTAAGCAAACTAAAATTCCTTATGTTTTGTCCTAGTTCTGGAGTGCTACAAGGATCAATCTTGGGTCCACTGTTATCTATTCTTTTCATTAACGATCTGCCCCTTGTCCTCGATTCCCTGCCCTTTCTTTACACTGATGATCTGAGCACTCCGATTGTACACTGATGATGAACTGTTTTCGTTTACCGAGTCAGACCAGCGTTTCCTCGGCTTCTCCACTGGTCTCCGCCCTTCAGTCCTCCCAACGAATACCTTTTTCGATATCCGTTGTTCATCCATACGATTCATGTGTCCAGCCGATTGCAACTTTCACAATCTTACAATCATTGAGACCTTCGGCTCGTCAAAAATTTCGCCTCAGTACCCGTCGCTCAAAGACGTTCAATATATTTGCGGATGCTTGAGTTAGGGTCCATGTTTAACTTCCATAGATAACACAGGTCTTATCACAGATTTGTATACTTGGAGGTTTGTTTGCCTGTGTATGCAGCTGGTCTTCAAAATTGTCAAAACTGATGAAAATATTTTATTTGCGAGCTAAATTTTTCAGCGTATTTCGTCTCTTTCATTGCCAGTTCTCGTTATTTTGGTGCTCAAATACACAAATTCGCTAACATTTTCGGTACTGTATTCGCCAAGTGTAATGTTTTGTGCATTTGATGTATTTTTCCTCGGCTGCGTCATGAGCTTTGTTTTATATTCATTGATTTGTAGCCCTACTAGTTTTGCTTCGCTGTCCTTCATTTTTTTGTCCTTTTCTTCGGTGGGCGTGAACATTTATCAGCCAGATCTTGAAAAATTTTGTCGAGTTTCAGGAAGAGTTCTTTGGCAGTTGTTAATGTTCGTGACAAAATCTTGATGTCATCCGCATAGGCTACTACTTGCCTCGACTTGTATAGTAATGCATCTCGTGTATCAACAGGAACGTACTATACTCCAGAGCCAATTGAATAGTAATGGAGCCAGCCCAGCTACCTGATCTAGTCCGATATTTGTGTCAAAGGCATCGGTGTGTTGACTATTGATGTGGATTTGGGAGGTTATCGACGTCATTGTCATTTCAGTAAGATGGACTTATTTGGCTGGGACACCACAGCAAAGCATTATTTGGTACAGTACGTTACGATCAACACTGTCGTATGTTTGCTTAAAGTTAACGATAATTTGGTGCACTACATCTATGTTTAACTCACAGCATTTTTCAAGTGCCTGCTGGACAGTGACAAATTGATCTATCGTCGATCTACCTGCCTTAAAACCACCTTGATACTCTCCAATAATACTGTTGGCGTATGATCCAATTTTAATTTCTAAAATCTTTGAAAACAGTTTGTACGCCATACAAAGTACTGGTATGCCTCTTTAATTTTTGCCCGCTAGCTTGTCGTCTTTTTTGTAGATATCAATTATGATTGGCTCCACTCTTTCGGCATACGTTCTTGTTACCAAATGTGCTGGATGACTTTGTGAATAGCTTCATGAACACTGCTGCTACCGTATTTGATGAGCTCCACTGGAATCTCATCGATGCCCGGCGCTTTATTATTCTTTTGGGTTTTGATGATGAAACAAACTTCATCCAGAATTAGTGGAGCCAATGAAAGTTCTTTGCAGACATCTATAGGTTCCGATGTTCTGGAGCTGTATGGAGGATTAAGGAGGTGCTTGACATATGATGCCCATCTTTCCTTAATATTGATTTCCTCAGCGATGATATTGCCGATGTCATCACGACAGAGCGTGGTTATGGGCTGATAATCACGTTTCAGGCTTTTCACTACTTTGTCTTGTGTTGTTGCTTCCTGGATTTGCATCGATACTTCTCAACTGGTGCTTAGAGTATTTTCTTTTTATAATTATAATTATCTTACTCGTTACTCTTTTGAGATTTTCATAGTGTTCTCTCTTCGTCCTGGTTCTCCTACCTAGGTTTCTTTTTGTCTAACACAATCTGGCACTCATCATCGAACCAACCAATTTTCTTGCACCGGGCTTGGACTTAATAACCGCTTTCATTTCCTTCCAGAGCTCGTTGCTTGTCTTTAGCGATGCATCTGATGAGATGGAGCCAGGAGGTTTTCGAGAGTCTCCGTAAAATTGCTGGCCGCAGATGAAATTTGAAGCCTTTCGATGTTGAATTTCTGTTCTTCGCCGAATATGCGTTTGACATCCGACATCGATATGTTGATTTGATCAAGTAATGATCTGAGTTACGATTGGCTCCTCGGCATGTAGGGACGTCAAGTATGCTCGAGGCCCAACGTTGTTGGATCAGAACATGGTCGATCTGGTTTTGTGTGCTGCGATCCGCTGATAGCCGGGTCATTTTATGAACGCGTCGATGTGGGAAGCAAGTCGAACGTATGACTAGATTCCTGCTACATGCAAAGTCAATCAGGCGACGGCCGTTGTCATTTGTTTCATCGTGGAGACGTTATCCTCCATTCATTTTCCGATATGATAGCTCAATGCCAGTCTTAGCGTTGAAATCACCCAGGATTAGTATCGTTTGTAGGCAATGAGTCGACTAGCCTTTCCAGGTGATTGTAGAATGTTTCCTTCATTTCTTTGTCCTTTTCTTCGGTGGGGCGTGATCATTTATCAGCTAGATTTTGAAAAATTTTGCTTTTATACGGATAGGACACAGCCGCGACAAAGGAATTCTCGTTTTCCAGTAGGCTTCCCACGTTTGAATATTGTTTGCGATCTCATGTCTTGAATATAATGTCTTTTTATTTTCAATTTATATTGACTGGCCTGTTGTAAAGGGTCCTTTACAGCGCCGTTTTTCCGTTTGCGAGGTCATTGCCGTGAGTCCAATCCAAGGAGTTAGCCCGTCGCCCAACCTCCATTCCGGCGGCATGGTCATTACTTCGATTCCAGTATCAGGCACCGAAGACTCCCCTTCACCCTCTCACATCCCCTCGAAGGAGGTATAAGTAGGATTTAGTTGCAGAGCTGTAGATGTGTTTACAACCAGTGCGACCCCGAGAACATATACAACCGTTTAATCGTAGGGTTTAGGATGAGTAATTAGGGAAGCTGCGGGTTGGGGAAATAAGGAGCTCCCTCCTCTTTTCTCAAACGGGCTTAGGACCGTCTACGGTGGAGTTGTTTAAACCAATTATCTTTATTTAAATATCTCTAAATTGCAAATAGTTTCCTTTACGTTGAAGCGTTGTCCGATATTATATGACTAGCTAATAAATAATATGTCTTTAATTCGTTCTGCTTTCACAAGAGACCTAGGAGTCATTTTTGAGTAAGGTGTCAAAAAGTTCTGGGTTTATTCTACGTCGTATTTATGTTTTCAACAGTATTCGCTCTATTGTGCATCTTTATTTTTCTATCGTCCATAGCATTCTCGAATATGGATCACAAGTCTGGACACCACAGCAAGAATATCTCAGTTCGAGGCTGGAATCTGCACAGAGAAAATTTACAAAATATTTATCCTTCAAGTTTGAAATACCATATCGTGCTTATACTGATCGCCTTAACTTCTTCCTCATGCATTCTTTGTGTTCCTAGATGAGTGTTTTCTTTTCAAATTCTTTTACCGTCAACTTGATAGTATTTAGTTGATCTAATTAAATGGCGGTGTCCTATCAGAGCTTCAAGGATCCTTCAGGAATTAGTCATGCCATATGCAGGAACGGAAGTTTATTACCATTTAACCATGGTTCGATTACCTGGATTACACAATAGTCTACAAATTGGTTCACGACCCTCGTCATTATTAATACTGAAGTCCAAGCTTCACGTTAAAATTCTGAGTTAAGTAGTAATGTCTCACTTTACTCGTGTTCTTAACATATTTTTAATTATTTTAAATTCGTCAGTTCTTGTAATTGAGTTTATTACTTGTTAAATTGGCTAAATAAATAAATATCGCAGATGGTGAACTGAAGGTCGGGTTTTTTCTCCCCGACCAATTTTATGTAGCTTGCTTAGGAGTAAGTAATACACAATTCGGGATAAGTCGTGGGCAAATGTTAGTTTTTTTTTATATTTACGTTGTTTACTTATTGTTTACATTAGGTCTCATGAGAAACTTAACCGAATCGCACTGGCCGGCGAACGTTTTTAACGATAAATTCATCCGCTGGATTCATGTGAAACATCACTACCATGCGCTCAAATCTTTAATTCTTTAAGAAGGTCCCACGGAAGCCCCTTGGCTTATCACCTTTTCGGCGTTGGTGTTTCTCGGGGGACATCTCTTCAGGTTGCTCGGTTTAACAGTGATGCAGCTGGTGAGCAGGACCGTAAGGAATACTTGTTACCCCCAAATTCCATTTGGTAACTAAAGAAACCGAATAGACACACCAAGAATGTAAGCTTTATATTCCACCCAAGTCAAAAATGCGGTTTCGGGTATTAAAAATTCACTTTGCTTGTTTAGTTTTCCGTTAAAACAGATTTTTGTATTGAACTGCGAACTATCAACTATTTCAAGGTCACCGCGCCAGTTGAGCGAATTTATTAGAAGCGTTCCTTCTGTCTAAATCTATTCTGTGACTATCGAAAACAACTATTATTTGGCTTTTAAATTTTGTCTAAGTGAGTAGAAAACAAGTCACTCCAGTAAATTTTTCAAAACATGTCTTGCTTCCCTAAACAAGTAAGAAGTGTCGATCGCGTGCTCTGATGGATCACTATAAGTTAGCATACAACTACTGATCAACATTCATCGACCCGCCTATTCGCGCGTTTCACCTCTCTAAGGTGACTTTTTCTTACAATGATGTCGACACATGGATGGATTCCCTTTATACGAGTATAGTTTATTTTACTCGTACTTGGGAAAAGTGTCCGATACTACACAAGTTCTTCTTCGTCCTCAACTCATCTCGAGCACGAAGGGCTACAACTAAGAGGAGTACCAGAAAAAGGATTAACATAATGGGACGGCTATGGGAGTACACTGCATTGCACTTGATTTAGTTAATTGACTGTCAATTTGAAGGAATTGTATTTAAGATTGAAATGCGAATGCATAAATTGAAGAACACCGACAGGACAAGTTGATCTGTCATTTATAGTATTTTATTTGCCGTTAGAACATCAGCCTGTTTTGCGCGGAAAACATTTCCAGAAAGGTGTTCAATCAATTTGAAAAATGTATCCAGGTACTCGTATTTGCGGAGGCAAATATCCTCTGTGCAATGTTGGCGGTATTTTAATTCAATTTTTCGGATGAAGCGTTCTAGGAAGGCAATAAAAAACAATTAAAGATAACGCTCCATAGATTTTTAATGGTGTTGCATTATTCTAGTTTTTCGAATAAAATAGTATATCACATAGGACTAGCCATCTTGAATGTTAATTGTTCAAAGAAATTTGAGGTAATGAAACAGCAGAACTTTATTCGCGCAGTTTCTATTAACTTTGTTATCTCTCTCTTACTAAAACGATTTGCAAGTTTTCAAGGATTCCGCCGTTGAAATGGAAAAATTTCTTTATGAACGATTGATGTGCCTTAATTTACAAAAAAATTCCATCACATTTCATTAAAATGAAATCAATTTTTTTTATTTATAAAAAATAATGGCACAACTATGCTAAATAAGTCGAGTAGCCAGAAGTACGCTCCCGTCGTCAGAGTTTCGTACTGAACATATGAAATACAGACATTTACTTAACCTGACTAATGTTAAAACTCAAAGAACACTTCGATGATCATGTACGTTAAAGCACAGATTTTAACGGAATCTGCATTTAATCCATCCAATTTCATATTTTAAAAGATAATGGAGTTTTTCAATTCACTCCAATTCAATTCATTATAATGTAGCATTTGCTTTGATCAAAAGCCCATATGGTAAGAAAACTACGCATTGTTGTTTTTATGATGTTTAAAAATTCAAATGCCTATAATTTCACAGAGTACGATTATATGATGATCAAACTCATAAGTTATGACAATTTAAGGGTATATATTCGATTTCGTCAGCGAAAATGTTAAATTTATAAATTGTACTAGTATTATTACGTTGAGCAAGTTTTGACTTCTGAGATAACTGAAATTGTTGTACTTATAGAGAACTATCTCCATTATTTTTATTTCTGTTTTTTTTTTTTGGTCCACAGGTGTCCGATCGCAATGGAGGGCACACATTTTTCGTGTTGTATTGTTTCTCCTGCCTACCCTGTTATCGGTCTCGCAGTTTTAACTACGCATATTTTTTGTGGTTGGGAGGTGAATGCCATTTATGCATTTAGTGAGGGGCTTGCATCTAGCGAGCGGCTACACTACGCCCTAACTACCTCTGTGACACAGAGAACCTAGCCTGAGACCATTTGACATATTACTTCGCGCCAAGTCTCATTTTGCTACACCACGAGGCGCTTTCAAGCTGGAGAATCCTTACTCTAGTGGGAGGAGAGAAAGAAAGGGAAATTGTTAGACAAATGATCCCTCGCTTACGTCCCCGGCTGTTGTGAGTCTCTTTTATCTTTTACGACTGCCTGAACATAATGTGCCCGTGGCTCCGCGACTATACTATCTGGAGTGAGTAAGAAGCCTGTTTCATTTTTCGCACGCAAAAAGTGTTTGGCAGGCATCGTCTTCCTCTCCAAGGCTCAATCTACTGTTGGCGGATTGTGACTTACCGATCCACCTACACCCGTTCAAAAGCAAGATCAGATGAAAGTCAGTCTCACCATGTCTTTGATTTAGCCACGGTCTCACATCCGGAATGAAGCGCGCAGTCCACCTTCCTTTCGTGCAATTCACCCAAGACTGCTGCCAATCGTTGAGTGAGCGCCGTTTCTCCTCGCGGTCAATTGTTTCCTTCGTGTCCTTCTTTTGACGCAGGTAAATAGCGTGGGGCTCTCTAGCAAGGAGGGCAACAGGTATCACGCCTGCAATAACTCTCATCGCTAAATCACAGAATATCGGATACGAAGATGTGTACCTCAATGCTCCTCTTCTCTGAACATCTGCCAAGCGTTTTCGGTACACCTCCTTACTGAGAGCGTTGCTCCCATATATATGCACCGTACAGGTAGCATTGACCCTACGGCACTCATCAAAAGGCGTCTTCTTGATGACGTTGGCCATAAGTCAACTCAGAGCCAATACTCCCGAAGCAGCCTTCTCAGCCGTTGCCCTGATTCGCTTAGAGAAACTCATCTTCGACTCAATGATTAGCCCCAGGTACCTTCTCGCTGGCTTTGGTTCGATTAGTATATGCACAATATTGATCGATCCTCCCCTAGGAAACCTCTTCTTTGTTATGGAGCCGCACATATCCCAAAGCCAACAACAGAACAAGTTGCGTAGACAGACCTATGCTCATGTCAGAAGGGTTTTGTACTCTACTTACAAAATGCAGTAACCAGTAACGAATAAAATCAAGAAACATGTCATGTTCGAGGATCAGACTATTATTAACAAAGTTGAAAGAATTTTGACTTCTGGGGTATGTGTTATTGTTATACCCAAAAATATCTCCCTTGATAATTTTTTCAGATTTTTTAGATCACGGGTGTCCATTCGCGAGGGAGGAAACACATTTTTCATGTATTTCCCCCCCCTGTGCCCCCACTGAAGCAAAAACTGTCAGTTTAAGAACTGTTTTGAAAAGCTCTCACAGAGAACTTTCAGTTGATACTCATATCGGCTACCTTTCATGAAATTTTTTTTCAGGGGCCACTCCTCTGTACCGTAATCATCGATTCATGGCCTGTTTTTTCGAATCTTAGAATGGTTACAAAGCCCTTTTGCTAGGAGCTCTCTCCTGCCTCTTCGACTTATTTCAATTCATCTTCATGATACCTATCATTTCCGAAATTTTCATGCAAATCTTAGTAAAGATGTAGTGTCTGAGTCGGTAAAAAGCGCATATGGCTCCATAGCCATATGTTCACAGGGCATATTGTTCCATAGTAATACAGGAAAATTCAAATCGCTATAACTTCGTTAAATACTATACAATTTCTATGAAACTTTCAGAAAAGATCAATCTTATAAATAGTCGTCTGTTTGCTAAATTTTATTGAATTTAAAGGTACCGTTTAGATTTTATTCAAGAAAACATAAAATCGATAAATCATACTATTACTAATAAAGTTGAGTGAATTTAGACTTCTCATGTATTTTTTGTTGTTGTACTCATAAAGGCCTACATTCATGATTTTTTTCTGATTTTTCGGATGGAAGGTGTCCAATTGCGAGGGGGGGTACGCGAAAAGTTCGTACATTTCCCCTTCCCCTGCCCCCCTCGGTACTCATAAGGCAATTTTAAGACTTGTTTTGAAAAGATCTCATTGAGACCTTTCGAATGACACCCAACTCGACTACCAATGGTGAAAAAAAATGTTTGAGGGGTCTCCTCGCTATATGGGGAGACCCCCTCAAGCCCCTTTGAAAAATTTTTTCACCCTTGAACTTTCAAGAAGTCACCACTTCTGACCTTTCCACAAAGTTTCATGGCTGTAGCCTCTACAGTTTCGGAGAAAAAGTGCTGTGACCTACAGACGGACGGACAGACGGACACAGGTCGTGATTGCAATAGAGTTTTGTATTTTAGTACAAAATCCTAAAAAACGCAACAAAAACAAAGTTCACATAGAACAAAGAAAATTAATCTGAAGACCACACGCGAAATAGCAGTTGAAGCCTGCGAATACTTCCGTTCTTCACCCTGACTTCTATAAATTTTCATTCATATGCTTTTCATAGGATTTCTCCAACTAAAGTTTGTCTTTGTTTTCGCATAAGCTCAATGATAAAACTGGTTTAGTAACAGCTTACTTCCTTTTTAGGGTTTTGTAAAATAATTTTACAAAACCCTTCTAAAATCGCGTCCTGTCTGTCCGTCTGTCCGTCTGTCCGTCTGTCTGTCCGTCCGTCCGTCCGTCCGTCCGTGTGTCACAGCAGTTTTTCTCGGAAACTGCTTAAGCTAGAAACATCAAATTTTGTATGTAGGTGTAAAGTGGTGATCTCTTCAAAGTTCAACTACAACAAAATTTTTGTAAGGTATTTAAGGGGGGTCTCCCCATATAGCGGAGTGACCCACCGAAAAAAAAATTTCGTTGAAGGTAGCCGATATGGGTATCAAATGAAAGGTCTTGATGAGAACTTTTCAAAACAGGTCTTAATTTGGCAAAGTTTGCTTCGAGGGGCGCACAGGGAGGGGAAATACACGAAAAATTTGTGTCCCCCCCCCTCGCGATTGGACACCTGTGATCCGAAAAATCTGAAAAAAATCAGGAATGTTGGTCTTGGTGAGTACAACAACAACAAATACATGAGAAGTCGCAATTCACTCAACTTTGTTAGTAATAGTATGATTTATTGATTTTATGTTTTCTTGAATAAAATCTTAACGGTACCCTTAAATTCTATGAAATTCAGTATACAGATGACTATTTATAATGTTGATCTACCCTGAAAGTTTCATAAAGATTGAATCATATTTAGCGAAGTTATAGCGGTTTGAAATTTCCTGTATTACTATGGAACAATATGCGCTGCATGTATTACTATGGCAACATATGGCTATGGAACAAAATGCGCTTTTTACCGACATAGACACTACAGTTTTGTTAGGTTTTGCATGAAAATTTCAGGAATGATAGGTGTCATGTATGTCTTTGAGGATCGGTTCAGCTAGTGGTATCAGTAATCGTAAAACCAAAAAGTGGCTGTTTTAAATGCGAAGATTGAATAATTTTGAGTTATTTTTCCCAATTTCAACGTTTTAGGTGCATGCTTTGAACACTTGATTCAATTTAATGAATGACTGAAAATGAGTACCTACAATTGATGCTCATAAGTGAAACAAGTCAAGGAGGCAGGAGAGAGCTCCTAGCAAAAGGGTTTTGTAACCATTCTAGGATTCGAACAAATTGTGTTTCCTCCCTCGCAGATGGACATCTGAAATAATTATCAAGGGAGATATTTATGAGTATAACAAAAACAAAAACCTCAGAAGTCAAAATTCGTTCAACTTTGTTAATAATAGTATGATCTTCGTATTTCCTATTTCCTCCAATAAAATCGTCTTTGACGTGTTTCTTGATTTGATTCGATCTGGTGACTGCATTTTGTAAATTGAATACAAAACCCTTCTGACATGAGCGTAGGTCTGTTTACCCAACTTGTTTTCTTCACGTTCTTATACTGTAGTACACTACCTTCAGGTATTCCGTTTTGCCTGCCACTGGTAATTCTCAAGACAATGATCACTTCATATTTTATTTCACATTTTTCTCAATGTCACACATATTCACAGCTGTTTTGATTATGTTGTGACCTCTAAAGTATGTTAGATATATTATGAATTCAACTAATTATGTAAAGTATGCAAAAATTTGAATATGGCCAACTCTAGTATAAATTATCGGTCTTGCAATTTAAATGAAGCATTTTTTTTGTGGTCGGGAGGTGAATACCATTTATGCATTGAGTGTGGGGCTCCCATCTTGTGAACAATTAGACTAGACCTCTAATACCTCCTCTGTCAAACTGAAACCCTAGCTTGTAACCGTTTAACACATTACTTCATGCCAGGGCTCGTTTTTGTACGCCATGAGGCGCTTTCAAGCTGGAGGATCCTTCCTCCAGCGGGAGGGGAGAAAGAAAGAGAAATTGCCAGACAAATGATCCTCCAACTCCGACGTCTCCGGCTGCTGTGAGTCCGTTTTACCTTTTAGGACTGCCCGAACATAATGTACCACATGGTTCCGTGACTATCTTATCTAGGATGAGCGGTTCTCTCTCCCTGTAGACGTCCCGTCACAGCTTATTCCATTTTTGGCATGTAAAAAATGTGTGGCATTCATCGTCTTCCTCTCCTAAACAGAACTTACAGTGGACGGACAGTGACTTACCAATCATGTGCAAATAAGACTGAAGACACCCATGCCTGGTCAGAAGCTGGGTCCAATAGAAGTCAGTCTCACCATGCCTTCGATTCAGCCACGGTCTCACGTCCAGGATGAGGCACGCAGTCTACCTTTTCTTCGACCAATTTATCCGAGACTACTGCCGATCATTGAGTGAGCGCTGTTTCTCCTTCTGGGCAATTGTCTCTCTCGTGTCTCCCCTTCGACGCAGGTAAATAGCGTGGTACTTTTTAGCAAGAAGAGCAACAGGTATCACGCCTGCAATAACTCTCATCCCCAAATCACAAAATATCGGATATGAAAATGTGATCCTCAATGCACCTTTTCTCTGTACCTGTGTCAAGCGTTTTCGGAACACCTCCATACTGAGAGCGTCGCCTATATTTATGCTTCGTGCAGTGGCACTGACCTTACGGCACTCATCAAGAAGCGGCTTCTTGATGGGTAAGGTCCCCTACGTTGGCCATAAGTCGACTCAGAACCAATACTCCCGAAGCAGCCTTCCCGATCATTGCTCTGATTTATGCAGAGAAACTTATCTGCAAGTGGTTCAGTAGCCCCAAGTACTTACCCGCTGCCTTTGATTGGACTAATACCTGTATATCTCCAATACTGATCGTCCCTTGCCTAAGAATTCTCTTCTTTGTCAACGTGACCACTTCGGCATTCTCCAGTACTAGACTGAGCTCAGAAGCAGTGATCCAATCTCTCACTCAGCGCACTGGCATACCTAGTTTAAGTTGCGCTTGTTCAACGGTGCTACCAGTGACAAGAGCCACAATATCACCCCCATAGCCAATCAAGCCCGACGTAAACACTTTTAACAGGTCTGGACGAAAGAAAGTTCCCGGGACAACATCCGATGCAACGTCTGTCCTTCGTTGGCCCCATGTCGTGTCGTGGAGCAGACTTTGGTCGTTCAAGTGGCCCCTCAAAAGCTGCGATAAATATTCTGGAACTTGAAACTTTAAATTCGATAATGCAATACACATTGCAAAAGATGAGTATATTAATGGAAACCCCATTAATCCCTTGTCAGCTGAACAATTTTTATAAGCCATGTAGAAAACATAATCATGCAACATAAAACAAGTAAAAGTGTAGTTTGCTGGTATAGATATGCATGTATACATTTGTAAGGGAATATTTTCAAAGATCTTAGAAAATGAAATGTGGGTACATTTTGCCTCTGATAAGTCATGTTGACGTATTGTTTAGAACTAACTTTTATTTTGACGGTTAATTTTTACGATTCAGAATGGTTACTTAACTATACTAGAGTATGGTATCAATGCTGTTGTCAATTGTCATACCATTAATTTTCATTTTAATAATATTAGTTATTATACAAAATCTCCCTTTCTAATTTTATAATACATCTTCAAACATATTACATAATGCACCTTATTTTATTTCAATGAGTTGCTTCTTAGTAAATAAATGTTCCTAATCGCAAATAGTAAATGAATTCATTATTGCTCTATAATATAATCTCAAACCTTTTTTAAAATATATCCAGAGTAGTTTTACTTGGTATACAAATATATATATATATATATATATATATATATATATATATATATATATATATATATATATATATATATATATATATTTATATATATATGCATATATATATATATATATATATATATATATTTATATATATATATATATATATATATATATATATATATATATATATATATAGGGGGATTCATAATAACACACACATTTTTGTCGAAAAAAAACATAGTTTTTGTGAAGATTGAGCTGTAGTGTTTATTTATTATGAAAATTTGGTCCCTTACACTTAAGCATGAAACATTACTTCGGGCATGTATGCACCTCGTGCTGCTTTACAGACTATCAAACGATGCTTGTAATTTTCGATGACATCTTCGCACATTTCCGGCGTTCTTAGGCGTATGTTGGCTCGAATATTGTTTTTAATGCTTCAGTAGTCTGGGAGCATCAGCGTAAACACGATCTTTCAGAAATCCCCAAAGAAAAAAGTCACAAGGAGTCAAATCACACGATCTTGCCGGCCAATTTATGGATTCATTTCGTGAAATTATTCGATTTCACGTAGAGCGCGAAATGTTTGCACTGGCGATTCATTATTTTTGTAAAAAGTTTTAACAATAATAAAACGTTTGGCTGATGTGTATGACACCATGGTCAATATATGGACCTGAAGTTGGTGATAAATAAGAGTTAAGGGCAATTCACATGTGTATACCTGTTATGAATCACCCTATATATATATATATATATATATATATATATATATATATATATATATATATATATATATAATAGGGGTACTGGTTAATTCATGCGGTTTGTTCGAAAATTGAAGCTTCATTTCGAAAAATTGCTTTTAGACGATCGGAAATGGTTTGTTGAGCGATATCAAGTGATTTTGAATTGTAAAAGACCAAACTGTCATAATCTGTCAATATATGGACCTGAAGTTGGTGATAAATAAGAGTTAAGGCCCATTCACATGTGTACACTTGTTATGAATTATATATATATATATACATATATATATATATATATATATATATATATATATATATATATATATATATATATATATATACGAGGTGTGTTCAAAAAGTATCACGAATTTTGAATTTTCGCGGGTTACGTATATTCGAATTTCGATTTTTTTGTGGCGTTATGTTGGTACTCATGTCTGTCACTTATGCCGACAAGCTCGGCCATTTTGAATCTTCACTTAATTGGTGATAGCTGCTTTACTTGCACGTGTTTTCAATCGTCTTCGATTTTTACTCATTCAAAAAAATGGATCAAAGAACGTGTATCAAATTTTGTGTGAAAAACGAAATAGTGCGCGGATGCATTCCGAATGTTGACTGTGGCATACAGAGAAGCTACCTTGGACCGAAGCAACGTTTATCGGTGGTACAAAATGTTTTTAGAAGGCCGAGAAGATGTGAACGACGAAGAGCGTGCCGGACGCCCGAGCACTTCAACAACAGACGAAAAAATTAATGGTATTGGCCAATCGTCGAATCACCGTTAGAGAAGTTGCTGAGGACCTAAACATATCGATTGGCTCGTGCCATTCGATTTTTATCAACGATTTGGGCATGAGACGGGTCGCCGCGAAATTCGTACCAAAATTGCTCAATTGCGACCAAAAACAGCAACGCATGAACATTGCTAATGAGATGTTAAACTCTGTCCGCGACGAACCAAATTTGCTCCAGAGGGTCATAACTGGTGACGAATCGTGGGTTTATGGTTATGACGTGGAAACCAAAGCTCAATCATCTCAATGGAAGCTGCCGCATGAACCAAGACCGAAAAAAGCGCGCCAAGTTCGGTCGAATGTGAAAGTTTTGCTGACAGTTTTCTTCGATTGCAGGGGCGTGGTGCATCATGAGTTCTTGCCACAGGGAAGAACGGTCAATAAGGAATATTCCCTGCAAGTGATGCGCAATTTGCGCGAAGCAATCTGCCAAAAACGCCCGGATTTGTGGGAGACCAAAAATTGGCTTTTGCACCACGATAACGCCCCTGCTCACACATCGTTGCTTGTGCGCGACTTTTTGGCCAAAAACAACACACTAATGATGCCGCAGCCACCGTATTCCCCAGATCTGGCCCCTGTGACTTTTTCTTGTTTCCTAAACTGAAGAGGTCCATGAAAGGACGACGTTACGCTACGCTTGACGAGATAAAGACTGCATCGAAGGAGGAGCTGAACAAGATTTAAAAAAATGATTTTTTGAAGTGCTTCGAAGATTGGAAAAACCGTTGGCACATGTGTATAATATCTCATGGGGATTACTTTGAAGGGGACAAAATAGATATTCATGAATAAATAAAGAATTTATTTTTTGAACACACCTCGTATATATATATATATATATATATGTATGTATATATATATATATATATATATATATATATATATATATGTATATATATATATGTATATATATATATATATATATATATATATATATATATATATATATATATATATAATAGGGGTACCGGTTAATTCATGCGGTTTTTTCGAAAATTGAAGCTTCATTTTGAAAAATTGCTTTTAGACGATCGGAAATGGTTTGTTGAGCAATGCCAAGTGATTTTGCAAGTTTAGGATGGATCTTGGTCGAGCAATGTCTCCAATTCCTGATCTTCAAACTTTTTTTGCTGTCCGGGCCGTTCATCGTCCTCCAAGTCAAAATTGCCATTTTTAAACCGTGAAAACCACTTCTGGCACGTACGCTCAGCTAGAGCATGCACACCATACACTTCCACCAAAATACGATGACTTTTGGCAGTCTTTTTCTTCAATGAAGAAGTACTCCCCGCAAAACACTCTATTCGGCAAAAAATTCGACATTTTCAGAGTAAAAAAAATATTGTTGTTTACGCTTCAGCTAAATGACACATACTGATTCTGAAACTTTATGACAATAACTTTCCAACGCATATTCGGAAAGCTGAATCACTGGAATTAAAATCAAGTTACGCCATCTGTTAGAAAACCGCACGAATTGATATATATATATATATATATATATATATATATATATATATATATATATATATATATATATATATATGTATATATATATATATATATATATATATATATATATTAATTAATTAATTAATAATAATTAATATATATATATATATATATATATATATATATATATATATATATATATATATATATGTATATATATATATATATATATATATATATATATATATATATATATATATTTATATATATATATATATATATATATATATATATATATATATATATATTCAACATATTTGTCTTCTATTTATTAAATTTGATTTTATTTCTTACTTTTCCTGACATATTAAAATCTCTGACGCGGCTTAACCAATCTTCCAAAACACGTTTTATACATTTCATTTGATTTTTTAAGATTTGATGATTGGGTTCTTGGTGGAGATGAAACCATTTGAGAATATTTCATGGTACTACAATATTATCCACAACATTTTTTTGACTCAATTTATTACAATACGACTCCAAGACCATTTTCATTTTTGACCCAATAAGATCTAGGTGCTTCATGTTTGTTTACTATCTGTCCTCTTGCCCATTCTCTTCCATCCCTAATTAATACAAAATCAAAATTTTTTTCGCATTTATTTGCACTTCTATTGCACCGTTTTTCAACAATAGTTTGTTTTCGTGAAATTTTCTCTGAAATGTCTTTTCTCACCCTCAGATAGAGTCTAGCTTTATCCATAGGTAATTTCGTTCGTGTTCGTCTACTCAAAATTAGTTCTATACTCCATTAAAAAAATGTCTACATCAAAATTTCCATCTCAGTTTTTACTTAACATACGCTTGTATATGCCTACTGCCTTCTCGCCAAATCTATAATATTTACTAAATTCACTGAAACACATTGAATTGAAGGGCATATTGTCTGAAATCAAAATTTCTGGAATTCCATGTGTTGCAAAAATTTCTTTCAATACTGCAATTATAACATCAGCACTTTTGCCATTCATTTTGTTAAGTTCAATATATTTAGAATAATAATCTATGAGTACCAAATATGGTTCCCCACCGTTTTCTAATATACCGCACCTATTCATATTCGGCTAATAATATAACATTTTGGCGCGAGCTTCAAATTTCAAAATCCCAAAGTGCGACTCATGCAACACATCCAGAAAAGTTTTCCGTAACCTCTCTGGTACCATTAGCATATTATTAAAGTATAATAAATCCTGTTCAACAAAGATATCATACCTTACTTTCCAATAAAATTTTATATTATCAGGCAAATTTTAGCCATTCCGTCCTACAAAAGATCCTCATTTGCTTTAGCAATTCATCTTTTTCTAATGCTTCTTTAAATCAATCAAATTGGTTTTTCTTAAAGATTAATTCATCCACTACTACTACTACTACGACTATTTCCAAATTGTCCTTAATGTTATTAGAAGGAGCTCTGTATAATGCATCTGCAATAAACATCTTAGAGCCTGAAAGGTATTTAACGTCAACCTCATATTCCAGCAATTTTAACCTAATTGTTTTCAGTCATGAAAAATTCATTTTGCTCAAGTCCTTTTTCATTAATGGCACTAACGGCTGATGATCAGTATACACTTCGACTTTTCGACCGTATATTTAGTTTCTGAATTTATTGCACGCAAATAAAATGCCTAAAAACTCCCTTTCGATGCACGCATAATTTTTTTCTGCATCTGTTAAGCATCTGGTCGCGATAGAAACGGGTTTGCCAGTTTGCAGTATAACACTTCCTAAACCATCCAGCGATGCATCAGTCTGTATTACTATAACTGATTCATCATCGAAATCGGCCAGAACTCCTGAACTCATAATAATGTTATTAATTTTGTTTATCGCTTTGGTATGAGATGGTAACCATAACTATTGCGAAACCTTTTTAAGTAACTGTCTGAAACAACTTGTTATTTTTGACAAATTGGGTATAAAATCTCTCAAAAAATTTACCATTCCCAAGTATCGTTGTAAATATTTTTTATTATTCGGAATTCGAGAGTTTTTTTAAAGCTTCGACGTATTCTTCATCGGGCATCATACCATCCTTCTTAAAAATAAATCCCAAGTAAGTATTTGACGTTTTCTACCCTAAGTTAAATTTTATTTGGGCTAAACTTTATGTTATATTTCTTAGCTTTTTGGATTACATTTTCCAAATTCCTATTATGCTCTTCCAGTGTTGAACCACATACTAATACATCATCCACATATATGTGGACACCAGGTAATGAACCAAACTATTTGCTGTTCATTTTTTGAAACTCCTCTGCAGCAATATTCACACCAAATGGTAAATATTTGAATTTAAAACAACCAATAGGAGTACTGAATGCGCATAACTTCGAGGATTTTTCGTCTAATTCCAGCTGCCAGAACCCATCACGAAGGTCTAACACTGTGAAATATTTCTGACCTTCCAACTTACTTCGTAAATCCCCCAATGATGGTATTTCAAATTAATTGTTTATAATATTTTTATTCAATTCCTGCAGACTTAAACAAATTCTAATATCCCCGTTCTTTTTGTGTACTACTAACATTTTGTTAACCCACTCACCGGGCTCGTCTATCTACTCGTATATTTTTCCTTTCACCATGTCTTCTAACTTAGAAATAACTTTTTGTTTTAATTTCAATGGTATTCTATTCGGAGGATTCGACACTGGCTTGGCACCCTCTTTCACAGTAATTTTGATTTTATCTTGAAATTTACCAACCGGTGAAAATACATCCACATTTATTTTAAGAGATTTTTCTTTTGACATAGTACTATCTTCTATGATGCTATCAACTCGGTGTATAAGTCCTAGTTCTTTGCAAGACGCTATACCTAGAATTGGTGTTGTGTTTATATCAACAACAACAAAACGATGCTCGGAAATACTGTTTCTAACTCCCAAGAGCAATTTAATGATACCCATAGCATTAACGTTAAAACCTCCGTACGCTTCTAATACAACTTGTTTTCTATTAACTTTTCTTTTCCAATTTATATTGTCAATTAAATCTTTAGAAATTACACTAATTTTCACGCCCCTATCCAGTTTCATTTTCACCATTTTGTCACCTATCCTTATATTTTCAAACCAACATTCACCTTCAGTTAGTTTTTCCGACCGAAATTCGCTATTTTCTACAGCATGAATAGATATGGGTTCTCCGAATAAATTATCCCAATTTTTCTCATCTACGCGTTGGGTTCTGCACGCCGCGGAAAAATGGTTAATTTTGCCACACTTATAACAATGTTTTCTTTAGCCTGGACACTTTTATTGGAGGTTATGTTCCCCATTACACTTTTTACAAACTATTTTATTTTGATTGGGTTCATTTTTTTTTAATTTTGGGTTATTTTTACTCTGTTTATCCCTAATTTTTTTATTAGGGATAAACACTTCCTTGCACTTCCAGGGTTTGATTTTTAGTGGTCTCTGTTACTCTGCAATGCTCGATGACTTTGCTCAATGTCAACTCATCATCTTTTGTCCGTAGGAGACGTTCTTGCAACGTTTTGTCTTCCAATCCCAGGATAATTATGTCGCGAAGAATTGAATCTGCTTGGCTGCAAAATACGCACAACTTGTTCAGCTTTTGAGCATCCGACACTAAGTGGTCAAAATTTTCCCCTAGTTTCTGTCTTCTTAAATAGACGCTGATAGACCACGAGTTACACTATGCTTCGAACAAAGTAAAAACTTTACCAAATCACGCTTTTCATCTTCATTCAGGTGAAACATGTTGTAGATCTCGATACCTTCGTCTCTCAGCAAGTTCAAGAGCATCGCTGTTTTTAATTTAGGATCCTCTTTATCCTTTTTCGATGCTTCCAGGGAAATTTGAAATCGCTCGAAAACTTCCTCCAAATTTCATCGGCTGCGGTAGGTGAAACTCCATGCTGTTGATATTATCTGTCACCATCCATCGAATATGCCTCTCCAATTATAAAAAATAATATATCGCTCAGTTGATTTGAAGGTGTTTACCTCCAGTGCAATATTTCTAGCTGACTTCACACGGTCACACAACATTAAATTTTAATTTTTTCGATTTTGTACACTACCTGCGCCATGATAAGTCATTTTGACGTCTTGTTTAGAACTAACTTTTATTTTGACAGCCAATTTGTACAATTCACAATGGTTACTTAATTATACTAAAGTATGGTATTAATGCTGTTGTCAATTGTTATACCATTAATTTTCATTTTTTTATTATGATTATATTACATCAGTTATTATACAACAGCCTCTCCCTGGGAACCTTGATGCATAAAATGACTTCTTTTTATTTCGGATTCTAATCTAGTCCTTTTATTTCATACCCCATTGACTACCTTTCATAAAAAAAAATTTTTAAGGGCTAGTTCGTTATTAGGGGGAACCCCCCTTACAAAATTTTGAAATGTTTGATAAAACCTAAACTTTTGAGAGACCACCACTTCTGATGTTTCCACAACCTTTGAGCTTTCTAGCTTCTATAGTTTCTGAGGGAACTTGATGTAATGCACGGACAGACAGGTCGCAAAGCCAGTACGTCTTTGTAAAAAATTGTTTATGAAGACCTAAAAAGCTGCGGCATACGGCCAAGCAACAAGCCAAAGCAAAAAAGCCTTGAATTTTTAAGAACGAGGTACAGGTTTAGGTACTTGTACGTTAGTTGTCCAAGCAAAAGCACTGGGACAAAACGCTGCGGCATAAGGCCAAGCAACAAACCTAGGCAAAGCATCCTTGTCTTTAACACGTTTTAATTTTGAATATTTGGATTTGTAGTGATGAAAACAAGGAAACATCTATATACATGGTTTTATCCTGGCTGTTGTAATTAAAGCCTAATTCTTTATTTGCCAATCAATTTTTTGATGGGCTGGTGTCCTCCATATTATCGATGCTTTCCCCAAAAGCTTTGAATTTGTCTATACTTTCCATAAAATACATATGAAGCCTACATGTATATTTTGAATGAAATCTTAAAATACAATAATAAGTTTTTTTTGAGTAATTCCTCAATGGAATATCTTTTCTTAGATGTAATATTAACCACAAGTGCCAGACAAATGGTCAGGATATATTAACACAACCCTATTGTTATTTCAAAAATAAATATTGACTTAACCGAACTCCACACAATTTAAAAATTGATTCACAACAAGTTTTTGGAAAATGAAAAATATTTTGTTATGGAAATGCGAAATTAAAAAATATTGATCATTTTTGTATGCAACTTGGTAAAGATATAAAATATATATGTTTGCTGTTAGTTCTTACAACTGATGGAAAAATATGAAAACTCTTTGTTTTTATTGTAAACTAGTGCTTTTATTTTTATTACTACCAAACCCTTAACTACAATTTCTTGGTCTCTTACAGAGTAATTTGCTTAGGTGTAAAGTTCTTTAATTTTTTCCTGCTCCCAAGTGAAATCATTCACCTGTATATCTGCTTCTTTTCACGTGAGTAACCCTTAGTTACGGTTACAGATAAAGCATAGGATATGCATGTCTCGCTTATTTAAAAAATTATAACATCTTGTAGATACTATATCCATCCAATGGGGAAAGGGGAATGTGCAGTTGTGCTTATGCTATTGCATGTGTCTTATTAGTTTTACTGATACAGTCGGTGGTAGATAGGATAGTCGTGATTCATTATTTTGTAGTGAAGTTTAGAAGTTTGCTTATAAATTTGTGCAAGTTGAACATACGTACATCCATTGCCAAGTAAGTAATGCAGTTGGCAGCAAATCATTGAATACACATACACACACACACACACATACACACATGTATATATATATATATATATATATATATATATATATATATATATATATATATATATATATATATATATACATATATATATATATATATATATATATATATATATATATATATATATATATATTTATATATACTTGTACATGCATGTATAAATATATATATATATATATATATATATATATATATATATATATATATATATATATATATATATATATATATATATATATATATATATATATATATACGAGGCGTGTTCAACAAGTAAGGAGCCTTATATTTTTAGGAAAAAATATTTATTTATTCATCAATAGTTATGTTGTCCCCTTCAAAGTAATCGATACACTTGTGCCAACGTCTTTTCCAATCCTCGAAGCACTTCTCATGAGTACTTTTCGGTATAACCTTGAGCTCTTCCAGCGATGCTATCTTAACATCCTCAATCGTTGCAAATCTCCGTCCTTTCATAGGTCACTTCCAAATCCGGTGAATATGGTGGCTGAGGCATGATTGTGGTGTTGTTTTTGGTCAAACAATTCTTGATTTTTGATTGATGTCTAACCGTTATGATGTCTCGCACAAACAAACGTAACATACCTGCATTATACAGCTGAAACGAAATATGTGTTCGTGACGAGTGTACCGTTGGTAACTAAAAAACCAATAATCGAATGTACGTCACCTTTGCACACACCTCGTGTATAATATATATATATATATATATATATATATATATATATATATATATATATATATATATATATATATATATATATAACCTTTATTGATCTTATAGGCAATTATGCTACAAACGAGACCTGTCAGTGTTTTGAAATTCACCCCTGCAGCCAATGTTTTAGCTGAACTGATATACTCGTATATTTATATGTATTGTACGTATATGGTTCAAATATGATCGAGACAAATGCTCTGACACGTTCATTTACCATCGAAAAAATTTACGAAAATTTACAGTTTTTCTTGGTACTCCCCCTTACAAATTACGCATTTTGTCTACATTTCCGGAAGCTTATTGAGCCATGTGCGCACGAACTCCTCTACCTCGTCATCGGTGTTGAATCTTTGATCTCCGAGGACTTCTTTCAGTGGTCCAAACATGTGGTAGTCACAGGGTGATAAATCCGGTCTGTAGGGGGGAGGGTTTCAGTACCTCCTACACCAATTTTCATATTGTATTGAGCGTGAGACGCGTGGTATGAGCATGCACGTTATCCTGGAGAAGAACCGCGCTTCGCACTCGAATGCTCCTCCATTTCGAGCGGTATTTTGCGATATTGAAGGTGTTGGTGGATGATAGACTCTACACTACTAATACTGATGCCAAATTTAGCCGCGATATGTCGGACATTCATCCTACGGTGCTCCAAAATGAGTTGTTCTACGCGGCAAATGTTGGTGGTTTGCCGTCGACGATCATGCGGCTCATTCTCAATTGTTTCGCGACCATTCTTGAATGCTTTAGCCCATTTAAACACAACAGCCCCACTCAGGCACGCGCTACCGAACTGATTTGGCAAAATCAGAAAAAGTTCCATGTTTTTAACGCCTTCCCACACTAAAAAACAAATAACAATACCTTGCGCAACAGCAGTCAGCACTTGACGTTCATTCATGGTCGTAGCACGCGCGAAAGCTCTGCCATACTGCTCATAAGGGACCCAGCTATCACGTAATCAAGCCACGATCTTCAAAAAATACATGCGCGGTATCTGCAGCGTTTGACTCCATCATATTTGAACCACCCTCGCAAAAGTTTTATAATAAAAAGCGCCCAAGGAATCTTTGATAAACTTAAACCTACCTTAAATTAAATTAGAAAGTTATATCCTAAAGTTTTGTGAGCTGTCTGTTCTATAACCCAACGACATAATAATCCGACTAGACACTGATATTTTTAAAACCAGAGACATAACTAAGGCAGCGTGGACCATTAATCACACAAGGAAGTTATAACCGGGTTTAGAGAGGTACTAGCTGAAAGCATTAATTTGTCTTTTCGTAATTTGTTGAGCTTTTTAATGGAATCCATCTAAGCAAGTTCAACGATATTTCAAGCGAAATTTTCAAAAATATGTTTAACCAACTTGAAGCTTGGCTTTTGGCCATTTGGCACACTGACTCCAAGAAGAAGCTCCGGAAAATATCGGCGGTTGTAAAGGGTGGTCCAACGACAATGCACGATGTTAATTGTAAGTCACACCTTAACGTCAAGTTTTTCGCTCAAAATTCGACATTTCTTTGTTTCAGTGTTTTAAAAATTCAACTGTGGAGAGGTACACAATTGAGCAGTGCGTTAAGGTTGTTGAAGCCTTTTACAAAAATGCGTGTTCAAATTAAAATGCATTTCGTGCACTACGTGATTTTTTTTGGTCAGCATAATCGACCAAATGTGTCCACAATCGGGAGAATCGTGCGCAAATTTCAGCAAACCGGTCTGTTGGAAATGTGAAATCACCTGTACATGCTCGCCCAGTTTGTCCTGCGGAAAACGTTGCTGTTGTTCGCGAACGTGTGGCAGAAGAGTCGTCAACCTCGGCTCGTCGTCGTGCCTAACAATTGAATATCTCACGAATTTTGAATAACGACTTGAATTTACACACTTATAAAGTTCAATTGACTCAAAAGATTAAGCATACTGACCATTTCAAGCGTCGGCAATACACCAAATGGTTAGTTGAACAGATAGAACGGAAGAGTAACTTTACAAAGGAAATCATCTTCAGCGACGAGGCACACTTTCACATCAGTGGATTTGTTAACAAGCAGAATTACCGCATTGGGTCAAATGAGAATCCACAAGTGATTGTTGAAATGCCGATGCATCCACAAAGAGTGACTGTTTGGTGCGGTTTATACGCTGGTGGCGTCATCGGGCCGTACTTCTTCGAAAATGAGGACGGCCAAGCAGTTACCGTGAATGCTTTAGCCCATTTATACACAGCAGCCCTAATCAGGCACTCACTACCGAACCAATATCGCAAATGCGGAAAAATTTCCGTGTTTTGAGCGCCTTCCCTTACTAAAAACGAATAACAATACGTTGCGCAACGGCGGTCAGCACTTGACGTTCATTTATGGTGTTCGCTATTGCGAAACGATAACGGACTTCTTGTGGGCGGAAATTGAGATTATGGACAGGGACGATATGTGGTTCTAGCACCTGCCACTTGTCACACAGCCAACGAAACAATGGCTCTTTTGTGCAAGAAATTCAATGGCCGTGTTATCTCACGTTGTGTCGATGTTAATTGGCCGCCATGATCATGTGATTTGACACCGTTGGACTTCTTCCTCTGGGGATATTTAAAAGAAAAGGTGTACGTCAATAAGCCAATAACAGTTCAAGAGCTGAAGGATGAGATAATCCAGCACATTAACGACATTCAACCTCAATTATGTCTCAGAGTCATTGTAAATATGAACCACCGGATAGAAGTATGCCACCGTAGCCTGGCGAGCCTTCGAGCGATATTTTGCTTCACAGATAATTGTCATAGATCCTTCTATTATAATAAAAAATATTAAGATAATTCTCTGAAAAATTCTTGTTTCATTTACAATTAACATTGTGCGTTTTGGTTGGACCACCCGTTATTACCATTTTGTGAATGATTGGTCTGACTTTAGGCATTTTTCTGGAAAGAGATTTAGACAACGCCACCAAAAGTATAGGAGGCACAGTCATTCTTGTTCTCAAAAAGAACAAGGCTCCTGGATTTGACGGAATACCGACAGAACCGTTCAAATCCGGAGAATTGCACCTACACAATATCCTTCATCGGCTAAAACGAGTATGTAGAACCATATCGCCTTCTCG
Source organism: Odontomyia ornata (assembly GCA_963969285.1). NCBI lineage: Eukaryota > Metazoa > Arthropoda > Insecta > Diptera > Stratiomyidae > Odontomyia > Odontomyia ornata. The sequence goes on from OZ017743.1 coordinate 27,593,441, forward strand.
AGTACCGAAATATTCAATCAAGATAATGAGATACTCGTATTCTAACTATCTGGAAGCGAAGCCCCAAAAGGTTCTGTTGTACTAAAGTGAAAAAAGGATATGAACAGAGGAGTAGTCACTAGATGACTGACGGAAAAGCATCTTATGCCTCTTACATAAAAAGAAAGACAGACTTTGTCGTGAAAATCACATAGAAATTACTCTGTTTTGCACATCAAACAAAGTGCTGTCTAAAAACATTGCACGAAGAGTGAAATCCGTTTATGAAAATATCATTGGAGAGTACCAAGGTAGTTGTTGAAATAGATGGTCTACGATTGAAACTTGTGCTCGAAAAGTGCTGGGAATGTACAATAATATCGATGCACACCAGCTCAAGCAACCACATGACAGTGCTGACCAAGCAACCACATGACAGTGTTGACAGAAATGCCCTCCACAAAAAACGCTTGACTTTGGCACTGAAACCAAACTCGTGCGCATATCCAAGGCTACAATGCAAAACACAGAGCCTTAGATCCAAGTTAATGGAGATTTGACTAAAACCTTCCCAGCCAACTAAGACCTAAAACAAGGGGATGGGCTTGCCCCAATATTGTTAAATATTGCTCTGGAACATGTAGTCAGGAGAACATCAGTAGATACGGGTAGGATACTCTACTCTATAAGACCACGCAACTGGTAGCGTTACTGTTAACATTATATTCAGATCATTTTAGATACAAAAGAAGTGCTCAAACGGCTGGAACAAGGAAAGACAGGCCTCTACGACAGTCTGACCTTAGTAGACTGCAACAAGTGTAGATAGCATCCCATACTTAGGAGTCAATCTTGATAGAAAAATCCCAGAAAAGAATAAAATATGGAAAGGGTGTTGCTAAAAAAGTTTACTTCTCAATACTTACTGTGCAAAGATCCAGAGGTTTTTATTTAAACCACAAATAAGAACTTTGCTGCTATATAAACGTGAAACATGCCCACTTACAAATAGGCCCTGGTTGTACTTGAAGGCAAAGTGCTTAGGAGGATATATGGCCCAGTAAAGCATGGAGTAGAGTGAAGAATTCGTTACAACGACGAGTTGTAAAGTCTTTCTGATGACCCATCTATATCCGTTTGGCAAGGCTACGCAAACTTGGCAGGACATGCGAAGAGAATGGGAGAGCAAAAAAAATGTGCAGGCAGAAAACTGAGGAAAAAACGAAAAGATTCAATTGATGCTGACAGCAGATTCCTGCTTGCGACTGCCGATTGGCGAATAAGTTTGCCAAAGCGTAACGAGCTCTGCTATAAACGATGCTAAATATCTGGGTTATAGCAAAGTTCATTAACATGGTGGAAGTAATAATTTTACTTAAATTTGTATAAAATTTCCACTTAGTGGATGTCTCCGCTAAATTCATTAACCAGCTAGATCGAGTGAAAGCAACATGGTGGCCCTTTCAGTCGAAAGCCCGTTGTTTCTGTTCTGACCAAAATAAAGCTCCGATTCGGATGAAATTTTGTACAATGGTGCAATGAATGAATGAACGTATAATAAAGCACACAATAACACCGGCCACTTAGTTGTGGAAAAACGTGCAAAAATTTTTTATTATAGCTGTAACAAAATCTTTGAAATTATGTTGATGAGATTTGGTAGTATGGTAAAAGCTGTAAATATTCAGATTACAAAAAAACATTTGCTTAAGGTCAGTTTTCAAATTTCAAATTAACAGCTTGTCAAAATTCGAAATTTCAAACAACTCGAAAAGACACAATTTCAAACCGTTTTTTATTATTTAATAGATCTAATGATTTTTTTACTTTGGTGATGATTTCAGTCCTGGATTCAAAATGACGGCCGTCCCAATATGCGTTTTTTTTCATACTTACGGGTATGTAGCCCTCTAGCGGCCAAGTCCCTCAACAGATTTCAATGAAGCTTATTTTTTTGGCTGGAAGATGAATCCTATTTACATCCTGAGTATGGGGCTCCTAGATTCTCTAGATTTCCCACTAAATACCTTCTCTGTCAAGTTTAGAATGTAGCCTGGAAACGTTCGACACACTATCTCGATCGAGGCCCGTTGGCTTACGCTTTAAAGTGCCGTCGGGTTGCAGGGATAGGTAATGTCAGGAAAAAGACATCTCTACCCCTAACGCCTCTAGGTGCTCCTTCATAGCAATTAGAACAGCCCGAACGTAATACATCACCTGTTCCAATTGTCGTTATCTGAGCGTCTCTCCAATTAAATTATCTAGAAAGGAAAAAAAATGTGACAAGTGTCGTTGACCTCTCTAGTGCAGAAAACACAGTTGGTAGACCGTGATTTGCTAGTCCTATCTAGGTAAGACTGAAAACATCCATACTCGCTCAAGCCCTAGGTCAGATAGATGTCAGTCTCACCATGACAATCGTTGAACCATAGCCGCAGGTCGGGAATGAGGTGCATGGCCTATCTACTATTCGTGTCATTCACCTAAGATTATTAACAATGGCCAAGTGAGCGTTACCTCTCTTCAGGTGTAGCTATCTCTCTATCACCTATGTGTCTGTGCAAGTAAGTTTTACGGCGCTTTCGTGCCAAGAGAGTGATTGGCATAGCGCTTGCAATCACCAGTGCCACCAACTCAGAGACAACCCGATATGCAGAAACAACCCTTAACACTCATCATCACTCTTTTTCAGTACAGCTCCTTGCTGAGCGCAGTGCTCCATATTGCTGATCCATACAGTAGTACAGACTGTACCGCACTAATCAGAAGTCACCTTCTAGATGAGATAGGTCCCCCTACGTGTTCATCATTCGACTTAGTGCCAGTACACCCAATGCAGCCCTCTTCGCAATCGCCCTGATTTGCTCGTTGAAACTCATTTTTGGGTCTACTAGAACACCCAGGCACTTCACAGCTGCTTCTGACTCAACTTGCACTTTCCCAATACTGATTTTCCTTAATCTGGGGATTTTCTCTTTTATCAGCATGAACAATTCAGTTTTTTCCAGAGCTGAGTCCGTGAGCAGTCATCCAGTCCCTCATTCAGCGCATTAGCGTACCAAGTCTAGGTTGCGCTGATCTAAGCCTCCCGCAATTAGCGCCACAACATCATCTGTATAGCCAATCAAGCGCAATTCATCTAGCAGCTTAAATCTCGGTAGCACATTATACGTGATGTTCCACAGGCCTGAGCTATCAATGGAGCTTGCCAGAATTGGGCCTTCCTCCTGTGAATTAGCTCTAAAACTGATTTTTTGAACGGTCTTTATGCAGATAGCCTTATGTCTGCTTCTCATGTATTCGCAGCTACTGGGCTTCGCGTTGAAGCTTGTGATACTCCCTTCGCTGCTCAGCAATTTCCGATCACCAACAGTATACTGGAGGCTTTTGGTGAGGTGTTCTTCAACGGGGCATAGCAGACTCGCAAGCAAATATGATGATACTCATAGCCACAACACACCACACACCCAGTAGTAGAATCTGCTCCCCAGTGGAGCTCCCAGCAACAATGTTCCTTCCACGAGTATATCAGCGAACCTTTTACCGTCCATCTTCCCAATTTTTCATCCAAAGACTAATTTCTTGGCATATGTTCGCTGATGTGCACCGCCACGGACCTCAACCGCTATATAATGGTGGTTGTTGGCTATGCAGTCTTCTAGTTCTAATGAGTTGTATACTCTAGACACCAGGACTGGCAACACCCTAGCGGCAGAAATTAGAGGTGTTTCCAGGGTTTTGGATAATAAGTGCTGTTCTGGCTTCCATCAGATTGAGACATGCCGCATTTAATGGCTCTAGCGTTGCAGTCTCCTCCAATGAGCAACTGGCCCTCTGTGTTCAAGACAGCATCCTCGGAAGCATTGAGTTTGGCCCAGAAGGATGACATTATTACGTTCGGCATTAAGTGAGCACTAAAAAATGTTGTTCTTGAGCGCCTCCCCACACAAAACCACCTTCTTTTCCATGGTCCGAGCCCTGTCATTGAGTGCCACCTTGAACCCAGAAGGCATAGGTGCTAGATTTGTCAGGGTGCTGCGCTTGCGCATTGTTGTCTTGAAATTGTCAATTGGGACACAGTAGCTCAGCTTTTTTATCTCTCGCGAAGTGCTCAAGTAGATCCCTGCGCAATTCCGGCCATTGGAAGGTGAAATAATTTACCTTTTTTCTCTTTCAAATGTTTTTTTTTCAGGTCTGCATGATCTTCATTTGATGTTAAAAATAGCCTTTCGCCGATGGACATGAATTCAACGGAATAACTGTTGATTTACAGTTCTTTGAAAATTGCGTCGATGGTGTCAACGGCAACATCCGTAAAGGTACCAGGTAGACTTCTATCTTAGTTTTAGGCGTGGTTTCAGTTTTATTGCCGCCAGCCGCATTATTTCGGAGGTCAGGAAGCGGTAGGAACCGGTTGGCTGATAACATGCTTGGAGGGTTTCTCGGCGCTTTGAAGTGATACCTAAAAAGAGAACTTCCTGCTGAAAAGTTCCAGCTTCTTTTGCTGATTTACACAAGAGTATAGTAGAGTTTCCATTCAACGTGACACTCAACTTTTAGCTCACTTAATTTCAAGTCTATTACAAAATATGTACATATAGCTCATACAAATAACCAACTGTAAACTAAAGTTAACTATAAATCACTATAAAAAATGAGTCTGCACTGTTACATGAGTGAAAGTAAATATTTCGCTTTTTTCCGATTTGCTTGGCATCAATAAATTTAGCTTGCTTTAAAAATTACCGATGCGGTCTTCGGTCTTCATTGGATGATAATTAAAATACATCTCACTATATCCCAACTTGCAAACCATAAGATTCAACTTGTAAACCACGAAATGAAAATTTTTTTATCTTAAAATGTGGAATATTTACTTCTTGCAGGACATTTTCTTTCCTGGTAGGAAGGTGAGGCCATTTACGCGCTGAAACTAAGACTAGAAAGATCGTAAGCTTTTGAGAATCTAGACTGGAATCATATTACCTTAGGCTGGACCTTATTACGCTATGCTTTGTGATGCCACCGTGTTACAAGAAAGGAAGGAGGGAGAGGTATTACTAGAAAAAAGTATCCTTAACCCCATATGTCTTTTTAACAGTCACTATTGGTTAAATTTATCTTGTATCCGAAAATTGTGTAGCAGGTGCACTCACCACTCTAATGCAGAACACGCAGTCGAGAGATCGTAACTTAGCAAACGTATGCAGATAACATTTAAAACAGTTCGGCCCACTCATGCTATGCCAACACTATTCGCAGCGTCCCTCCTTCTTGTTTCATTGTTCTAGCACCAGATATTTTCGCGATAGCTTCTCACTGAAAACATCACCCTATTATTCCGAGTTGTGCAGTAAAACAGACTGCACTGCCTTCATTAACAGATGGCTTCTTGACAAGGTGCATGCCCCTTTGTTGCCCATTGGTTGACTGAGTGCCAAAATTCCTGTAGAAGCCTTATCAGCCATTACCTTGATTTGCTCATAGAAACTCAAATTTTGTCAGAACGCCCAGGTACTTTGCTCTAGTTCCAGCTTAACCAGCACTCTCCCAATGCTGATTGTCCTTATTCTGAGAATTATTTTCTTTGCCCGGCTGACTGAATCTGTAAGTGGTCATCCAGTTCCTCAGTTGGTATATTAGTACTCCCAGGCCTAAGTTGTGGCTGTTCGACTTTAAGCCCTGCACCAACACTGAAAAAATCTCTGATTTTAGAAGAAAATGCATGATTTCTATTCCCATGAGCGCTATAGGGTCATTACTACCGTACGGAGCAGAAATATGAGGCGACGCTCGCAGTAAGGAGGTATACCAAAAATGCTTGGCACAGGTATAGAGAAGAGGAGCACTGAGAACTGTATCGTCCTATCCGAGAGTCTCTGATTAAGCGGTGAGAGTTATTGCAGGCGTGATATCAGTTGCCCTCCTTGCTTGAGATTGCCGCGCTATTTACCTGCGTCGAAACGAGGATCCGAGAGAGATGGTTGTCCATGAGGAGAGACAACGCTCTCCCAACGGTTGGCAGCAGTCTTGGGTGAATTGCAAGAAGTGAAGGTGGACTGCGCGCCTCATCCTGGATGTGAGACCGTGACTAAATCGAAGGCATGGTGAGACTGACTTCTATCTAACCCAGCTTTTGAGCGGACATGGGTGCTTTCAGTCTTACCTGCACAAGGTTGGTAAGTCGCACATTTTTGCATGCATAAAATGTAACAGACTGCGAAGGAACCTCTATAGGGAGAATCGGTTGACAAATGGGGCAAGGTGATATATTATGTTCGGGCAGTCCTAAAAGATAAAAGGGATTCACAGCAGCCGGTGGTATTGGGGCTGGGGAATCGCTTGTCTAGTCATTCCTGTTCCCTCCCGCTAGAAGACGGATCCCTCAGCTTGATGGTGCCTCATGGCGTAACAAAACGAGTCCCAGGCTGGGTTCTCGGGTTGACAGGGGAGGTACTTAGTGCGTAGTCCAGTCGTCTTCTTGCGAGCATGGAAGTCCCACACTCTGCGCGTAAATGGCATTCAACTTACGATATACCCATAATAAATAAACTCCAAAAAAACTTTAGCGTCATCTAGTACAAAAATCTACTCGCTTTAAAAGAAAAACCACTCCTACTCCATTTGAACCAGCTACCATTTTATTGCAATATTGCTATCAATCAAATCTTCGAGATATTTTTTTTATTCATTTTATCTAAAAATTTGGTGAGGATCCTATTAAAAATGAAATGTCTGCTTCGATGAAAAGCCCGAATGGTAAAAACACCGTACAATGTTTTTGTTGTAATCGAAGAACTTTCAAATGGCTATTACTTCCACAAACACGATTTGACTTTATAGACGCTTCCAAAGCACAAGATCCTTCCTTGGGCTACTTAAATTAAAATTAAAGGGTACTAATGTAAGTTTACTGGGAGAAACGTTTTATTGACATATTCTACTGTTATTAACAACGTTAAATGAACTTTAACTTCTAAGATATTCGTTATTCATGCACCCGTAAGAAGCGTGATTGGCTCACTTTTGAATGAATGAATGTTTTCATCAAAAATTAAAAGCTGAAGTTGGGGAAAAAATTACAAAAATTGACTCAATATATTCAAATGGTCACCATTTTGTTCTGTGATTACTGATATCACACGTTGAACGGTTCTCAACGATCTTTATGGTATATATCCTTCCTGAAACTTTAATACAAATCCTAATAAGCCCGTAGTGTCTGAGTCGATTGGGAGCGCACATTGTTCTATAGCCATGTATTGGTGTTGTTGAAACACCGAAAATTAGCACCACCATAATCTCATCAAATACTATTCTATCTTTCTGAAATTTTCATGGTTGATCAGTCTTGCAACTAACCATCTAGATGTCAAATTTATTGGACTTAAGGGTGCCCTCACGATTTTATTCAGGAAAATGTAAATTTAATGAGTCATACTGTTACTAACAAACTTTGGTGAATTTCAACTTTTAAGGTATTTGTCATTGTTGTACTCATAAATGACGACCTCCATGATTTTTCTTAGATTTTTGACTCCACACGTATCCAATCGTGAGGGGGAGGAGACATCGCTTTTTCGTGTTCTTCCACTTCACCTCCCTACCCCGTCATCGATATTGCAGTCTTAATAATTGATACTGTAAGATCTCGTCAAAACCTGTCATTCGATACTCTACTCGTCTATCTTTGGTGAAAAAAATGTAGAAAGGCTTACTTTGCACATGAGAAGACTCCCCTTAAAAGTGTTTGAAATTATTATTATTATGCTATTTCTCAGCGACTACAGAAGCCTGCTTTATGATATTACACAGTACCAACGAAGGATGAAAGCTACATTAGGTGTTGCCCAGAGATCTATCCTTGGTCCAGACCTGAAGAACGTGTCTTACGATGGGCAACTGAGACTAGAGATGCCAGATATATTGGGCTTGATTGGCTATGTAGATGTTGCTGCAGCTCTAGCAAGCGCAACACCGGCTAGGTATTGTTATGCTCGAGTAAGAGACTGGATGACTGCTCGTGGGTTCATCTAGCACTGAAGTAGGGGCGATTAGTATTGGAAACATTCTGATCGAATTGAAGTCAGTGATAAAGTACCTGGGGCCACTGATTGACTTGAAAATCAGTTTTTCTGAGCAGATCAGGGCAATGGCTTCAGGTATATCGACACTGAGTCAACTTATAGGCCAACGTAGGGGAGTGTTGTAGGGTCAGTGCTACTATGCTTTGCAGAAATGTGGAGCGACGCTCTCAGCAAGGAACTGTACCGAAAACTCATGGCACAGCTATAGAAAAGAGTAGCATATGCGATTGTATCTTCATATCCACTACTCTCTAATTTGGTAGTGAGAGTTATTGCAGACGTGATACCTGTTGCCCTACTTGCTAGAGAGCACTACGCTATTCACCGCGTCAAAACGAGCACACAAGGGAGGCGATTGCCCTTAGGGAGATACAGTGCTCACTCAACGATAGGCAGCAGTATTGGGTAAATGGCAAGAAGGGAAGGTGGACTGCGTGGCTCACCCCGGGTCTAAAACCATTGCTAAATCAAAGGTATGGTGAGACTGACTTCTACTGACCCAGATTTTGAGCGAGCATGCGTATTTCGGCCCTATCTGAACAAGATTTGTAAGCCACGGGCCCCCAAATGCAGATTTTGCCCCGAAGAGGAAGATGATGCCTGCCACATATTTTTGGCATGTGCAAAATTAGACAGGATACGACAGGCATTCTACATGGAAGTAAAAGAGCTCACTCCGGATAGTGTGGTCACGAAGATGCTTGGATCGGTTGACAAATGGAACTATGTGGTATATTATAAAAATGATTCACTCCAGCCGAGGACGTCGGGGCTTGGGAATCACCTATCGAGCAATTCCTCTTCCTTCCTTCCTCCCGCTGGACGAGGGATCCCACAGCTCAAAGGCGCCTCATAACGTAGCGAAACGAGACCTGGCCTAAATTAATATGTCAAACGGTTCCAGACTAGATTCTCAGGTGTTTAGTGGATAGTGCAGTCGCTTTTAAGCATGGGAGTCCGACACTGAACAAAATATTATATTCTGATTGAAAATAATGGTGCCTTAAAAAAAAATTACGTCTCCAGCAGGTGGTTCCGATGGGAATTTTTCAATTGTAAGACTACAGGAATGCAATGTATCACATGATTCTATTTGTTGACTCAGTTGAGCATTTCTCTAGTGGGGATTTTTGAAGAGAACTTCTTTGTTTTCTGGATGAGGTCACCTCGCTCCTCATACACCTCCTTCATGCAAAAATAGGTTGCAGGCATCATTCTCCCCTTCTGTGCAAAATATCTAGTCAAGAGACTATGACGTATCAATCCAGTGCAGATAAGACTGAAAACATCCATGTCCACTAAAGAGCTTTGCCTTTAAGTTAGCCACGGCCTCGGGTCGTTTATGAGGTGGACTGCATCTCGTTTTCTCCTGGAATTATTACCAATCGCTGAGTGAGCATTTTCTCGCGTAATGAGGAGCTCTTTCTCTGTTACCTTCATTTTTACGCCGTTTAGCAAGGAGTACAATATGTATGGAATGATCAGGACCACCGGTCCAGGAATTGTCGGACATGAGAATGCAATCCTCGGTGCTCTTTATCTTTTAACTGCGGCTCTATACATCGACTCCGCAGAGAAGTGTTCATAGTATATGGTGCTCATCAAAAGTCGCCTTCTTGTTGAAGTTTGGCTACCTGCCATTTATGGGTAGTCAACTGAGAGTCGATGATTATCTGCCATTGTCTTTGTTCGCGTTATAAAACTCATCTTCGATTCGATTAGAATGCTTAGATATTTCACTGCAGCCTTCAACTCAACTCGCAGCTCCCCAATACTGGTCATGCTTACTTTGGGAACTCTTTACTTTGTGAAGATACTTCTTCAGTTTCCTCCAGCGCTAGGCTGAATCCACCAATGCTTGCATGACTAGCCTTAATTGCTATGACTTTGCAGCCTATCACTAACATTGTCCGTATAGCCGATCAAGTGCAACTTATCCGGCAGCTCACGCCTCAGCAACAAATAAAGAAGACTATAGCCCAATATTGGTTGAAGGTTTACATCACTCTCGTATCACGCATAAAACTTCTATGATCGAATCACAGATGAAAATGAGACATGTTCAAAATCATGAATGAAATGTCATAAAAATTCCAGCGCCAACTGTTGTTCTCACTACGTTTATTAGGAAACCAAACGCAATATTCTCTGGCCCTTATCGCTGTTAAACCAGCAAATTATTACGGTGAAACTTTCTGCGTTTACTGATTTTTCCGCTCATTTCTTTATTTCGGGTCGCTTGATGCGGCCGCCGTAAGTTAGAGAACACTAAAAGTAAAGTATGCAGGAGCATACAAGATGACATACACGAATAAATTCCTTACTTAGTACACAGAATCCTCTCAACCGAGTAACTTCTGAAATATGAGTGTTATATTTAATAACAGAGAGTTCTTTTGCCGATTCAACATCATCGTGCTTTGATATTTTACAGGCATTGGGTGGATAAGTATTTGAACACAAGGATATTGCAACATCCTTTCAGTTTGACCAAGCGCGCTTGCACATATTTTCGCTTAACTTTTCAGACAATTTTCCGCCATTTTCATTCGAAATAATACCAAAACAGGAGAGTATAAATTTCGTAAAGTATATGTCAAACATTATCCTCCCAGAAGATGTTCCAATAATTTATTCTACATTGAAATCACATATAAAAATTTAAATGCTGATATACATGCATAAATGTGGGATACAGATAACTGGTTGGAAGTATTACCTTTGATGGGAAGGAATGAGAAGCAAAAAAGCGAACTCAACATACAGGTACATATGTCAAAGGATAAAATCGTTCCTTGTGAGATTTTCTGATGCATCTCAATGTCAGTAATTAGGACGCACCAGTTGTTTTGTGGATTTAATGACATGATAATGATATGGATCCGGAGAAAGAATTAATTTTATTTTGATAAGGTTATATCATCCCTTATTAATGGAAACCATTTTAATATGGGTTACATGAATTTTTTTGAAAAAATTCTAGTTCAGCTTCATGCACTTGCAGGGTGGCCAAATTTTATTACATCATTGATACTGTTTTTATGGTAATTATGTAACTACGTAGATAAATCTCTACTCCTTGCAAATGATAACGTTCAGTCTCTTTCGTTCGGCCAATCTTTTAGAACTACATAAAGTTCAATGGCTTAGATGAGAGCATGCCAATGAGGCGTTAACAAGCCCCATTGCGACGAGTTTCTACAAGCATAACCAGAAACAAAGAAGAGGTTTCAACTTGCTATTAGAACAGGTAAAATAGCAGGCTTCAAACTGGTGATAACCGTCCAGGTCTGAAAAGAAAACCATGGGATTAAAAAAGCATTTACACATATCAATGGGGAAAGCGGCTCCAAATGGGACACCAACAGATGCGCCTTTTCTGAACTCAACAAAAACAGCAACGACTAAAATAATTAAAACTTTTCTAGACACTAAGCATTCTAAGAACGTAGAAAAATGGACAATTCAGAGCACATGTTAGCCCGATATAGTCGCGTCGTTTGGACACAGTAGAAAAACTGTGTGCTCTCCAAAACACACTACTCGTACATGAGAAGAATGCATACTCGTAATAAATCGCCCTTAGGTAGAAAAACAAATCGTGGTAGAAACAGAAAAGAGAGAGGAGACCAGGACAGTTCCATTGCGTGATCTTGCTGACATCACCAAAAATGTTACTGAAGCATTGTATCCACAAACCACAGCAGAGAATCTCTCTCCAGAGAGAAGATTGGAAATCGCAATAGCCGTTGAACACTATCAGGAAGAATGACAATCCGAAAAACGGAACACATTCTGAGGAGAATTAAATCTGGATGTGACTTGGAAAACACTTTAGCGAAGATGTAAGGAACGAGCTTCAGGAGCTAAAAAAGTTTCTAGACTACATCGGTCATTACCGGCAAAGCCAGTTGAATAAAGAGCAAAAGGCCAAAATGGAGCAAGAGCCAAAGAAGAACTGACGGCTAAGTATACTGAGGAAACGTAGATAACCACCGCTAAACACCGTCAAACAAATGGATTCTATCCCACCAAACGAGACCGGAATAAAAGGAAGAAAAAGGAAGCATTTGATGCGCATGGAATACAAGTATTGCATCAAGCAGCCAAAAAAGTCATTAAAAACCTCCTTCAAAGAGTTCCAGAAAATAAAGCTCTCATAGACACCCAACGAAAATAAGTAGCAGAAAGCAAATAAGCCATGACAGGGCAGACACTGCTCGTGAAACTAAGGATGGCCGATCCTACGTAAATGTGTTGTGAAAGAATAGGAAAAGTGTAAAACTTGCCACATACTGGTAGAATTTGAAACAGAGGCCAAATAATAAACTGTAACCTCACTGAGCCAATGGCAATGATTAAAATCTCATCGACTAAGTCACAGACCTAGCCAAGGTAGAGGAGGCCATCTAAAAGAAGCCTCTGGCGAAAGCGTGGTTAAGGCAAAACGGACGCCAGAAAACAATCGAGAGCAACGTATGGTCATCATCGACCTAATCAAGAAGGAAACCGAGCAACTTCTGAGTAAGGAAAAAATGAAAATAGAACAGGATATTTACAGTTCACAGTGAAGATCAGTATCACTCCACTGCTCTAAGTGCCTTGGTTATGGTCATAACATACTGGATGCAAGGGACCCTATTGGGTCCCTTGCATTTTCATACCTTCCTGTACCCTCCCTATCCCTAGGGATGCAGCAAATGTGGCGAAATGGGCCATAAAAGAAAGAGTGTATGACGGAGGCACACCATATTCTTTGCAAGGACGCTGATCCAAGACCGCGTTCAAAGCCGGTCTTAGGATCAGAAAATTTTTTTTTCCCGAAAAACCCTAGCCAACGCAAAAGCTAAGCTTCGATTATCTTTATCCTCTACAGATATATCTACACCATTATGTACGAGTATAACTGCTCAAAGCTTGCTTTGCAGTTTACAAAGCAAATAATAGCTTTCTTTTTACTGCGAAATAAGCAACATTACGAAAAAGAGACCGCCACGTTATTTACCTACGTTGAAACGAGTACATGAGCAGACAATTGCCCGCGAGGAAAGACAGCGCTTCCTCAACGATTGGCAGTACTCTTGGGTGAATTACACGAAAAGAAGGTGTACTATGTGGGTCATTCCTGATCTTCGACCGTGGCTAAATCGAAAGCATAGTAAGTGTGTCTTCTTCCCAACCCAGCTTTTGAATTATGTGTGTTTTCAGTCTTACCTGCAAATTATTGGTAAGTCACGGTCCCCTGACTGTGATGAGAAGTAGAACCAAAAAAGCCCGCCTTGGATAGTGTTGTCACGGTGATGCTTGGATTAGCTGACAAATGGAACGATGTGGCAAATTATGTTCGGGTGGTCCTAAAAGATAGGAAGGACTTGCAACATTCAGGGACATCGGAGTTGGGTGACCACTTATCTAGCAATTGCTCTTCCTCCCTCCCTTCCCGCAGAGGAGGGCTCACCCAGCTTGAAGACACTCCACGGCGTAGCAATGTGCCAAATGGTTTTCAGGTTAACAGGAGATGTTTTCAGTGGGTAGCCCTGTTGCTTCAGAGCATGGGAGCCCCATACTCAGTCCGTTAATGGCATTCATTTTCCCGCCTTCCCCAACCATTATTCTTTTTAAGAACATATTCCGCTTTTCGGATTAGCCTTTCTTCTTCATGTGGCTGGGCGGCAAACATATTAGGTTATCGGCTTCCATTTTTGAGTACAGTACTTCCGCCACATTTACGACGGTGGTGATGAAATCACACAATGGCGTGATATCTTTGTGGACTTCAGGATGGTTCGTTATTGTTTTTGAATTTAAGACCCTTGCTTCGGTCGCTTCAGTAGCCATCGCAGTAGTAACCATCGAACTTTCTTTATATTTTCCCTGCCGCTTGAACATCAGGCGCGTCGTGCAGGGGTTCCCGTTATTACTTTTTAGGACGCTCTGGTATTCGCATCATTGTTTTTACTGCGCCCGAATGCTGCAGGAATCTTAGTCGAGACAAAACTGCCTGTTAATCTGCATGTTTTGTCTGTCTTCACTGTCATTGTATTATCGTTGTTTTTGTCATCGTTAGTACCGCTCCCAATGTGCTGTAAGCATCGTGGGTGCTGCCGCTGGGTGTGCTGTCATTGTTATTATTTTTGTTACCTTTTTTGTATTTTGTTTTTGATCGTTTTTTATGGTTTTTAGTTGCTCCAGTTTTATTGGTTCCTCCCTCGGAGCTGCTATCTTCGTTTGTGTGTGTAATCGCTTTTTCGGTCGCATGGTTATCTTTGCAGAGCAGGGAGGCAATGTGAGGGGTGGCACAAGGCAATCAGGAGTCCGTCTCAACCGAACCTACACCACCAACCCAATGGTGCGAACTTCGAATGTACTCCGAGATCTGCCAAGGTTTCACCGGGACGGAGGCGGTATGATAGTTGAATTGAAGCCGCTCAAGTGCAAGTGTCACTTCGGCGCTACCGCGCAAAGCAACTACGTTTAAACCATCATATCTATCAGCCCAAAGCATCGATTCCTGTTCGTTGTCCAAAGCGTAGTCTAAATTCAGTCAGGGTATTTACTGTGATCCTAGAAGGAAACCTCAGGGCGCTTTCCATATCCTCGGGTCCGTGGGGTAAGCTTTCCCAAAGAATGCTAGCCTCCATGAGTACTCCTGTCGACCGGCATTCCCCCTGCGGGAATTTCCTGGGGTAGGCCGGGGCGGCACTCCCCAAAGTATGCTAGGCTCCAAGAGTATTCATGTCGGCCAGCATTCCCCCTGCAGGGGTCCCGGAACATTAGAAGGAGAGTCCTGGTTTGCCGTCTGCATAATGCCTGCTATTCATGCTAAGCACTGCTGTGAAAGTGCTTCAGAAACTCATCAAGTGAAGACTCACTGACGCGATACATGTTGGTGAGTGACCTATTTGCTCAGCAATGTGGCTTTAAAACAAGACACGCCACGATTGATCTAGTTACAGAAGAGTTAATATGGTTAAAAGTTGAAAGCACACAGCCTTATTAAGTGACGGAAAGTTCTGTTTGGGACACTTGATCTTCGAAGCGCCTTCATCTCCGCTAGATGAATAAAATGAAATACCCTATTCAAGTTCCGCTTTTGGTGGACTACTTGAAGGACTGAGACTTGTTTTATGACACAACGTACGGTCGATAATGGGTAGAAGTTACATTCGATGCTGCTCAAGGCTGTATCCTTGACCCAGATCTGTGAGACATATCTAAAGCTTCCGCGTGAGTAATGTCTGAGAGGCCAGATGGCTGCTTGTGGGCTCAGCGTACCACTGGACTGGCTCTACGTGGACTTATAGTCAACGGAAAGGGATCTAACCCTTATCCGACAGTTTCAGATTCAGCCATACTAGGTATGAAAAGAGCAGTACCCATCTTCCTTCTAACTAGAGAGCACTGTATTATCTACGTGCATCGAAATGAAGATAGAAAAGAGACAGCTTCGCGCAAAGAGAGACAGCAGTCCTGTGTGAGCAGCAGAAATGGTCGATGGACTTTTCACCTTATTCCTGATTAGAGGCCAGAGCCCAATCAAACGTGTGGTGAGACTGACTTTGACCTGACTCTGCTTTTGAGCGGGCATGGGTGTTTCCAGTCTTACTTACACAATGTTAGTATTTTGCAGTCTTCTGACTGTACGTTTTGTGCAGCAGAAGAAAATGATGCCTGCCTGCCACACATTTTTCGCATGCAAAAAATAAGGCAAGCTGTACCGGGACGTTCAGAAGGAAAAGGAGAGGTTTTCCTGGATAGGTTAATCAGAGAGATGCTTAAATTGACACATTTTTTGCTTAAAAAGCGCTTGTTTAGGATGCATGATGCCCATTGAAGGGTACTTGTTCTTGAGGATGGATGGCTTTTCGGGTAATAGGAATAAGGCGTGTTACTCGTTGGAGAATGAAACTTGGGTGATCAATTTCCACGGAGGCAGGTTTTATGAGTCATCGAAATTTGCCCCATGAGCGCGTTATTTATTAGAGGATTTGCTCGGTGGTTAATGCTGTTAGGCATGGCTTTAGGGACCTCAATGATCTTGCATGTCAAGAGTGGTGTTACTGGTACGGTGGACTTGCATGTCAGTGGGAGTTTTATGGCACGCATTGCATACATAAGGTGTTTGTTGGAGATGTTTATGTTATGTTGGTGGTGATAGACATCGTGGACTTTGAACAGTGTGCCTTACTCGGTAATGGTGATTGTTAGAAGTGCTAGAGATTTTGTGATTTCCATGGGTGAAGGATGAGGCGATGCGTGGCATTGAGACATGTATAAACTGAATTAACACAAATGCTTATTCGCAGATACACCTGCTTTAGACTGCCGGTTATTGATTACATTGTTCGTTTCCAGTTTTTCATTGCTCGGGAATGATATTTCTTTGCTTTCAAGAGAAATTGTTATTACGTTTTAGTACATTTTTGCGTCAAAAGTACTTTAAGAATCCTCTTCATTGTAATTTTTCGAATAGACTGTTATGTTGGATGCTCAACTATATGAATTTAGTGGAAGAGTTCCTAATGTTGGTTGTAAAGCTTCCTTATTGTTTAGTTTATTTGTAAAGGCAAGTATGGCTTTATTTTTGATGGGCAATAGATCAATTTATTTGTAGCAGCATTTTGTTTATTATGGTCAACATCACTAATTTCCTAGGGTAGTATGGTATAGTAGTCTCTTAATTTCATCCTTTGCTTTTCCACTATATAGAAGTATGAGATTTTATGCATGTGTGTGATACCTTTTCTATAATATAGAATGCTCATTGATTTTGTTCAAAAATTTCTAATGATTACATTTCCAGAATGATTTAAATTTAGAATGAATGATCTAGTAATGAGTACTGTGATGAAAATTTTGCTTGTCTATCGTATCATTTGCTTATGATTTATCTCTTTTGATAAGTGCGTAGTGAAGATGCCCTACTTTAAGATCACCATGTTGACATGTTTATGTCGTGTGTATTTGTTGTATTATATCCTATTGTTGTATTCTATATTGTTATACAGGTGTAATACATTTAACTTAAAACACATGTTTTAAGGTATAAGGATCTTTAATGACTGACAGTTAATAAATGACAGTTTAATGAATGATAATTTAATGAATGACAGCAAATGATAGCAGAGGCAGTGCCGCCAACATCCCTACTTTACAATTGGGCTATAAAAGCATCCCCCTCCAAGAAAATTACGCATATGCACTTAAAAGTCGAGGCCGCCCTTGATTCCTCGTGGAACGGCGTTTAGCTTCTGACCCACTGCATTTCTTTGTTGAAATCGCAACGGCTGGGACTGGTGGCTGTGAATCTTAAGTCTGAGAACTTAGTTGAGCAGCAGAATTGATGAACAGCTCTTGAAAAGGTCCTCTTTCCTCGGCATGTCCGCACCCTGGTTCCGATTGATTCTGTTAGTGGACTTCTTGATTTGTTAGAGAAGGTTAATCCGCATTTGTGTCCGTTTGTTGTCTCCCTATTATAAGTTGTATATCATCCAACCTCTGCTTTTACTGATGTTGCACTGCCGTTGACTGTAATTAATCAAAGTATCGTTTTATTTATATCCATCACTAGTTCCACAAAATAATATAACTGCCCTTATTTTTCGATTACAGTGCTATCTTTCCACAAATTCTTATTGCTCTTAAAAGAATTTAGTTTGAACAAGGGTCCCAACTCCCAGTTACTTCCAGGAGTGTGGTCAGTAGAAGCTTCTCACAGCAATCACTGTAGTCTAAAAGCGCCCAAGTTTATACGGATATTGCAGTTCGAATACAGTTCCGCGGCTGTTTTCCCATTTTTCAGTAGACTTCTTCTACAACGGAATAGGATTTCTCGAGCTTTGTCTTTGATATGCATTCGCTCGGTTGCCATTGCATGAAAGTGTTTTTTGAGTATCTGTATATTTTGTTCGACCAATCCATTAGGAGCTGGAGGCCCTGGAGAATTAAAAATGCTAGCCTCGAAAATTATTCTTGTCGACCGCCATTCCCGGTACGGAGTACACATATAACCGCGACCAGGGTTCGAATACAAAACAAATTCCATTAGTCCCAGCCCATTTAATTTATAATAATTAAATAAGAAAATGCATCAAATTTTGTGCTGAGACATTGCAATGCTTAATGAAATGAATAAAACAAACTATTAAATACTATTTTAATGGTAATTCATATCAATCAAAGTCACAAAACCAAAAAGGGAATGAGTAAATTAGCTAACTAAAAGTGCACATATACCTAATTAGCGAGCTAGCGAGAAGACAAGCTTATGAGATTTAGTTGAAACGAATCAAAAAAAAATTATAACGCACGGAACGGAAATGGATAAACATTTAACTACATCGGTGAGGCCTACGTGGACCCCAAGCACCATTTCGCCATCCTATTTTCGATATTATGCATGGCAGTTCGCTGCACCCTCAGCTCATCTCAGAGCGCCGCGTGGACCGTTAAAGGGTGGATGTGCATCACATATACTCACTGGCAAGTCCCTGTTTTACCTCTTAGGAGACCTGGAAACTCCACCTGTGATTATACGTGACCATTGCTAGAAATATTATAATTGATGTAATTCGGTTTACTTGCAGATAGTCTGATAAAAAATGAACTGTCCATTGAGTGAAACGATATCAGAACAATTTTTGCGGAACCTATCAGTTCTGAAGATGAAGAAATTATTTTCGTAGCGGGTGTTGCTGAGGAAAATGGCGACCTCAGCGACATTCAGCCGATGAGACGGGATCCACCTCTGATGAGTAGGAAATATCCAGAAACAGCTTCTATGGTGAGAAAAGATTAAAATGGGCAAAAAGTTCTCCTAATTCACATAATCGTAGAGACTGCCACCAAAAATTATATGACCTGTTGAAGAGTTAGAAGCTGCTATTTACGGATAATAATATAGATAATAATGTATATTATATGAATTTGAAGTCAGATGCAAATTATAATTCCACCCCATTGTTACGCCCATACTATGCTGATAACATTGATAGTGATTGATTTTGAGAGTTTTTGCGATTATCATTATTTACATCAATATTCAAGCCAGACTATGAAAATGTGCGAACCTTACGGGCTTCTGATTTCACAAGAAGAGGTATACCTTGTGCTACTATTAGCTAAATAGATTTTTATTTACTCACTACAATATAACACTTAAAGACATCAATAAAAAGGGTTTCAAAAATTTACCGATAAATTTAATTTGATTCGAGATATTTTTGAAAAGGTCATACCAAACTATGCTGCAAACTATTCGTGTTCTGAATGTCTGTCTGTTGATGAAATGTTGGGAAAGTTTTGAGGTGGATGCTCTTTTTTTTGTGGTTGGGAGGTGAATCTCATTTACGCACAGAGTGTGGGACACTCATGCTCGCAAGCGCCTACACTACCCACTAAATACCTCCCCTGTCAACCTGAGAACCCAGCTTGTAACCGTTTGACACATTACTTCGGGCCAGGTCTCGTTTTGTTACGCCGTGAGGTGCCTTCAAGCTGGGGGCATCCCTCTTCCAGCGAGATGGGAAGAGGAATATCCACACAAGTGACCCCCCAGCCCCAACGCCCCCGGCTGCTGTGAGTCCCTTTTATCTTTTAGAACATAAAGTACCTAGTTCCATTTGTCAACCGATTCGAGCATCACCCCGACTCTACTATACGGGGTGAGCTCTCCCGTCTCCCCTTGGAGGTCTCTTTGTAGCCTGTCCCATTTTGTGTACGCACAAATGTTTGGCAGGCATTGTCTTCCTCTCCTGGGCAAAACCGACAAACGGGAGGCCATGACTTACCAATCTTGTGCCGGTAAGCCTGAAAACACCCATGTCCGCTCAAAAGCTGGGCCAGATAGAAGTTAGTCTCACTATTCCTTTAATTTAGTCACGATTCAACATTCTGGATTAGGCGCGCAGTCCACCTTCACTTTGTGCAATTCACACAAGACTGCTACCAGTCGTTGAGTGAGCGCTGTCTCTCCTCGCGGGCCACCATCTCCCTTGCGTCCTCGTTACGATGCAGGTAAATAGTGTGGCGCTCTCTAGCAAAGACAGCAACAAATATCACACCTGCAATAACTTTGACCGCCGAATCAATGACTGAAGATATTATACACGTATTTGTCCTAGATCCAACGATAAAAAATCCCGTTGACACCACCAGTCGGCAAGGCAAATTTATTGTAGGTACCCTTATTTTTAAAACACAATCATTTTATTGGCCGCCACTTTGAAAGTCAAACAATGTTTAAGAAAAATGTTCTATAATATAATTGCTTGCAAATAAAGCTATTTCAAACGTTTCCATGGAAAATAATCCTTAGTTCAGTTGCTACTAAAATAGCGAATTCCGCTTATTTTCTGAACTTTGGGGCCGCCATTTTGAATTTATACATTTGATTTTGGTTTTTTTATTTGTTTGTCGTAGGTTCTTATCATCAACGTACCAAATCCCGTCCATATCGAAGTTTTACTGTAGACAGGGTAAAAGTATTGAATTTTTAGTGAACATTGATAGTCTGACTTCAAGGCGCATTAAACTCTTCTACCACAATTGCGGTGGTATAAGAGGAAAATTAAATTATTTATTTATTGACGCCAAATCCTGCCACTTTAATGTTATTACCATCACCGAGACTTGGTTGAATCACTCGTATACAAATACGGAAATTCTTGACGATAGTTGGACTATCCACCGCTGTGATCGAGACTATCAGTGCGCAGGTCAATCTAGAGGAGGTGGAGTTCTAACTGCTATAAAAAATTTCCTATCATGTGAAGTGGTTCCAACTGCATCCTCTAAAGACTTCGAACATATATTTGTGCGAGTTACCCTTGGTCATGTGTTTTTATACATCGGTGTAGTGTATATACCTCCCAATTCTGACAAAACTATTTACAACGACTTCTTTGAGGTAGCTTCTTCAGTCATGTCATCCCTTAATGAAAATGATAGAACCATCATTTTAGGTGACTTCAATCGTCCTCACTTATCCTTTGTTGTTGACGAAAATGAAAAATATCTCCTTCCTTTGAACCTTAAAGACTCCGTTGACAATAAATTAGTCGATACATTTTATGGCAATGATTTGCAGCAAACTGCTCCAACCCCAAACCCAAATGGCAACTGGTTAGATTTAATTTTCATGAATTTTGTTGACGAAGTAGTAGTATATCCAACGACTGACGAAGAAAACCTGTTTTCTAATACTAAACATCATAGAGCTTTTTCTGTTGAACTTTCTACATCTGATCTGAAAACATCGAATTTAGACAATGATGAAATTGTATATGACTTTAAAAATGCAGACTATGTAGGTATTAGAGCCTACTTAGAAACTATAGAATGGATAGAAATTCTTTCAATGTTAGACGTAGATGATGCAGTATCATCATTCTATCAGATATTAATTGACGCCGTTGAAAATTTCGTCCCTAAAATAAAGAAAAGAAATAAGAAATCTGAACCATGGCTAGATAGAGAGCTAAGAAAATTACGAAATCATAGAAATAAACTCTACAAGATCTTAAAAAATAGTCCAAACCCAAACGAACACATCAGGGTAAGTTATGAAAACTTGGCCAACGAATTTCCTCAAAAGTCTCGAGAGGCATACGATCTCTAGGTTAATATAACAGGAGAAAATATAATGCGTGACCCTAAGAAATTCTATGATTTTGTAAATACTAAAAGAAAATCGTCTGGGTATCCAGCAACAATGACTAAGGGAGAAACTACTTCCTCTGATTGTAAAACAATTTGTGATATGTTTGCTGAATACTTCCAGGAAGTTTTTCTGCCTGCTAGCTCACCGGTACATCATCAGACGCAAATACCTCATAATGGTGGTATTGCAGAAATAACTCTTACTTTAGAAGAAATCCATAAAGCCATTAACGATCTGGACCTGAATAAAGGCCCTGGTCCAGACCATATTCCTCCATCTTTTTTATTTCAGTGTCTAACACAGGTATCCAAACTGCTGCACATAATTTTTAATAAATCTCTCTCATCAGGTGTCTTACCGACTGTGTGGAAATTATCCAACCTTACACCCATCCATAAAAGTGGAGAAAAAAAATCAGTGGAGAATTACAGAGGCATCGCACTACTATCCACTATACCAAAACTATTTGAAAAAATGACACATGATAGGCTCGCCACCTTTGTTGATCCATTCCTTAACGACCAGCAACATGGTTTCCGTAAAGGTCGCTCCACTGCCACTAATCTCATAATCATGGCTTCCGATGCTCTTAATGCCATGGAAAAAGTCCAGCAGGTTGATGCAGTATACACTGATTTTAGTAAGGCTTTAACAAAATTGCAAAACTTTGGGATCTCTGGGTCTCTTCTGAATTGGCTTATATCCTACCTTTCTCATCGCACTCAAAGTGTAAAATTTAAGGGTAACTATTCAAAGAAAATTGTAGCATCATCGGGTGTGCCACAAGGTAGTCACCTCGGACCTCTCCTGTTTAACATGTTCATATCTGATCTATCAAAAGAACTGGCGGGTATACCACACCTATTGTATGCTGATGACCTAAAAATTTACCACGCTATTGGCTCACAAACTGAAGCGAGCTTTCTTCAAACTAAACTTTTTTGCCTTCAACAATGGTGTGAGATTAATAAACTTAAACTCAACGCAAGTAAATGTCAGGTCATAAGTTTTTCTCGCAAAAAAAAACTTCGTTAGCAATACCTACTTCCTTAATAATGTCGAACTGACAAGAGTTGAGCATGTTAATGATCTTGGTGTCATCTTGGATCACAAGCTGCGTTTTAATTTACATTATGATAAAATTTTAGCGAAGACTAATAAGCAGCTAGGCTTCATTAAAAGACGTGCAAAGGAGTTCAAGAATATATGGGTAACAAAATCTTTGTACACGGCCCTTGTTCGCCCAATCTTAGAATATGCGAGCATTGTCTGGGACCCTATCTTTGAAATACACTCAAATAGACTTGAGTCCATCCAGAAGCAGTTTGTACTATTTGCCTTAAGGGATCTTTACGGTCCCAGTCAATTCTCAACCTTACCTGAATACTCGCAAAGGCTTAAACAACTAAACATGACTTCTCTGTCATTAAGAAGACAAATCTCATCTTGCTGCTTCGCCTTTTTAAATATCGAAAAAGGTATTCAGATTGAATCACTCTCCTTGAAGTTTAATTTTAATAATGCAACGAGACAAACTAGGCATACTCCTTTTCTTAAAGTAACCCATCATAGAACTGTCTAAGCAGATAGTGAGCCTTTTAATAAATGCTGCAGAATCTTTAACAACGTGAAGAATTGCTATACACCAGGCATTTCGAAGGCCACTTTTAAAACAAACTTACTTAAAACCTTGAATTCTTAAATATCCTCTGTCCTGGAATTCCTTAGCC
The DNA here is from genome assembly GCA_963969285.1 of Odontomyia ornata. Lineage (NCBI taxonomy): Eukaryota > Metazoa > Arthropoda > Insecta > Diptera > Stratiomyidae > Odontomyia > Odontomyia ornata. The sequence continues at coordinate 27,616,897 of OZ017743.1, forward strand.
CATTTCCCCCCAGTTGTAATTGTTAAGAAAATAAAATGGAACTATAATGCAATGTAAATATTTTTTACCTTGTTTGGTTTAGGAATAAATAAATAAGTAAATAAAAATGTAAAGTTTTTAATTTTCGACTTCTTAATTATTCATATGAATTTTTTGCAGAAAATAAATTCTTAACACAGTCATTAACAATCTCAAGTTTCATGAAAATCCGTTGAAAAATGTGGCCGCTAGAGGACTGCAAAAATCTGAAAAAATCGCATATTTAAGGCACCGCCATTTTGAAACATGCTCATGGATGGTTATCAAAATGACAAAAACTTTAGATATCATTGTTTTCTGCTTCAAAATTAAGTTTCATACAAAAAAACCTTAACTGTAACATTTAGAAGCCTTTGAAGTCTCGAGATTCAACAAACCGCCATATTGTTTTTTGAGACCCGACCTCTAGCTTTTTTACATTGTTCTTTAAGCGCTAATAGTTTTTACCAAACTATCGAATTTGATCATAATCGGTTGTAAGGTTTGGTCACATTTACAATAAAAAATTTTTCCATGTTTTTCTACCTTTGAGCAGCCGCCATTTTGATTCAGACGCTTCGAATTTTTTTTTATTGTGAGACTCATCACATATTTGAATGGTCAGAACAGAAAACTGTGACTTTTAGAAGCTTTCGAAGATTCGAGATTCAACAAGCCGCCATTTTGTTTTTTGAGACCTGACCTCTAGTTTTTTAAACATTGCTCTTTAAACACTAATAGTTTTTACCAAACTATCGAACTTTATCAGCAGCCTTCGGTCCTTCAGGTAGCTCTCAGAAGACGCATTAGATATTCTGGAACTTGAAAAAGGTTTTCCAAGCGTATCCAGAATATCCATCCATCTAGCGGAGTTGAAGGCGTTCCTAGCCCAGTGTCACCAACAGGACTGCTGTTGTGAATCAATTTGCGAAGGCATTTTCTGGCCAACTTATTTGCTGCTGCCCAGTTACATGCCTCGTTGCTGTTCCACGCCCGTTGAGCCTCATGCCGAAGCTGGTGATACTCCCTTCGCTTGTCAGTGATTTCAGTCGACCACCAGTACCCTGGGGGCTAGTTTTGCCGGGGTTTGGAACCGTTGCAAGCAGTCGCGATGATGCTCATAGATGAGCCTACCACATCTTGAGCTGCCAGTTCTTCCATCCCCTGCTGGTCTTCCTGCAGTGGAGCACCTGCTGAGTGGTTTTCTGGTGTCAACCTCGCTTTGATCCTGCCCACGCTAGGGAACTTCCTTTTGATGGCCTCTTCTACCTCAGCCAAGTCCGAGATGTACTCAGTGTCTTTTATTTTGATTGTTGCCACCGGCTCAGCCGAGGCTATAGATGCGCTTTTGCCGAGAACTTTCTTTACTGGATCGCAAAATTCTTCTTTATTGTTGGCCTCTGCTCCGAAGTCGACCAGTATGTGGCCCGACCACGTTGGTTGTACTACTACAATTCCAGTGTTTGTATCTTCGGGCCTTCCCTTTATATCCCACAGCACTACTGCGTAGGATCGGCCATATTGGGGTTTTACGAGCAGTGCCTACTGCCGGGGTCTTCGTCGGGGTTTTTCCCTCTCCTGTTTTGTCTCAGGTCTGTGTTTTGTTGAGCGTCCGGTGAACTTTGTTTTCTGGCATTTGGCTCTGTTAGTTCAAGGAGCCCAATCTTTACTCCTTTGCTGGTTTTAGGCGAGTTGCATGCAGGTTTTCTTCTTATTAGAATATCTTCTGCTTTCCAGAGTAGCCTTTCTTCTTCATATCGCTAGGTGGCAATAGTACTTTGCGACCACCTTTTTTGGGAGAAGTTACTGGCTTCCATTTTCGAGTACAGTACTTCCACCATATTTTCGACGATGGCGGTGAAATCACACAATGCCGCTATATTTGTCTGCTGTAATCTCTTTGTGGACTTCAGGATAGTTTGTTATCATTTCGGAATTTACGACCCTTGCTTCGGTAGCGATCACTGTTGAGAAATGCTGGGAGTTCAGCATAGACGTACACCAATTTTTCGTTGACTTTGAACAAACAAATAATAGTATTGATCGTAATGTACTGTACCGGATAATGCTTTGCTCCGGCATCCCAGCCGATTTAATCCATCATACCGTGATGACAATGACGTCGATGACCTCCCAAGTCTGCATCAATAAGCAACTCACCGATGTCTTTGATACAAATATCGGCCTGAAGCAGGGAGATGGGCTGGCACCATTGCAATTCAAATTGGCTCTGGAATACGTCATCAGAAAGCTACCTGTCGATACAAGAGGTACATTACTACACAAGTAGAGCCAAGTGGTAGCCTATGCGGACGACATCAACATTTTGTAACGGTGAATAAAAACTGCCAAAGAACTCTTCCTGAAATTCGACAGTGGAGCAAAACTCGTGGGGCTACAAATCAATGAAATTTAAACAAAGCTTATGACCCAGTCGAGAAAAATACACAAAGAATTACACTTGGGGAATACAACGTTGGAAATATATGCGAATTTTGTGTATTTCAATGCCAAAACTTTGAGAACCGCTGTTGAAAGAGATGAATTATGCCGAAGAATACAGCTCGCAAATAAAATTTCTTATTCAGTTTTGACAGTCTGGGCGACCAGCTGCATACACAGGAAAACAAAGCTCCAAGATACAAATCTGTGATAAGACCTGTGTTATGCAATCGGGGGGAAGCATGGACCCTAACTTATTGAACGCCATCGAGCAACGAATCCTGAGGTGAATAATCGGGGCGAGTCTAGGTAGGGACCAATAGTGAACTCGATACAACCATTACCTGTATGAAATTTTTGACGAGCCGGAATCCCCAATGATTGTAAGACTTATTATTCACGCATGTTCTTGATCTTTCCGATGATGATTCATTGTTTGCCATTTTGTTTGTTACTTTGTTGAGGTTGAAATTATAATGTAAACACGGCGAAGCAAGTTTATGTGAACATGGAACAATATACAGGGCCTGAACACTATGTAACCGGACTGACCTCAGGATATTTTTATTTGGCCAAATATATACAATTTTTCTTTAGAAATCTTCCAAGTAGTCCCCATTGGAGTCGATAGCACGCTGATACCGGATTTTCCAATCCCCGAACGCTCCCTGATAGTCGGCAACCTCGATGCTGTCTAGAGCCCTCGTCGTAGCACGTTGAACGTTTTCTAGAGTCCCAAACCGCGTCCCCTTAAGGTGTCTCTTGATCTTGGCGAACAGAAAGAAGTCCGCTGGTGCCATTTCCGGGCTGTAAGGAGGCTGTGGCAACGTTGCCCTCGACTGTTTGGCCAACTGCTCGGTGACGAGCAGGCAGGTGTGCGACGGAGCATTGTCGTGATGGAGGATCCACGAATCGGCAATCTCCGGACGGACAGCCAACTGAGCACCTCTCTATAGTACTGGCCGTTTACAGTTTGGCCGGGTGGCACAAACTCTTTGTGAGCAATGCCTTTCACGTCAAAGAAAGCAATGAGCATCGGCTTCACCTTCGATTTGCTCATGCGCGCTTTTTTTCGGTCGTGGTGACGCCGGTGTGTGCCATTCCGAACTCTGCCGCTTCGTCTCAGGATCGTATTCGAAAACCCACGTCTCGTCTCCTGTAAACTCTGGTTCGGTTGCTCGATCGTACGCTCCATTTTCACTCCGACGACGTAACTGAACACGCACTCCGCTCTCGCTCGATGCTATCTCTCCAAGTGCTTGGAGGCAACTGCTGCAGCCCGGTTCCCTTTATCTTGACCCCCACCACCACTACAGCACCAGATACCGGTTAGCAGACGTTTTGACGACGCGGGCCAGGCTCAGTCCGGTTACTAATTATACTGAACCTGTAATTCACTTCCCCACACTACATTTTTGACCCTATTGGCGAGATGCTTGAAGAGACAATTATTCAGAGGTTTTTCTTTAATGCATCGTATTATATGTTTTTTTTTATCTCTGAGCGCTGATCATGAATTGGACGAGATATTTTTGAAACGATTAATTCACATTATTTTGGGTGGCACAATTGACAAAGCGGCGAAATGTGAATGCAGGTTGCACGAGCGTTGTGCGACGGAGAAAGAATGCTTCTCGTATTTATGGTTTTGGAAAACTGATATGCTTTCTAAAGGACCAGCAGATCATAATCAGCTCTATCAGCAAAAATTTACTCTAGACAAAAGATTAATAAGAGTTTTGAGCATATAGAAGAACACTTAAAACATATCTTATCGTTTGAGCTACTCTCACATTCTAGCCCTAAGATAAAAATTTGTTGTTTATTTAGCAACTATTATGAAGTATATGCATTTTGTTCCAGCTCTTTGGAAAATTATGTTCATAATCTAAAGAAAAAAATCATTATTTATTCAGCATGAATCCAGGTCGATATTAATGTTGCCACTAAAAATCATGACAAAAAAACTTCTAAGAAAAAAAAACAAGAAACTCTACTTCAAAACGCTTTAAAGAGGATGAAATAAAAATTTTTGAATAATTGCCAAATCAGTTTCCTTGTTTTAAAAAAACTGGTCGGCAACCATTTATCAATTAATTCCCAAAATTTTATTTCATCCTTTTTTAAGTCGATTTTATTATGACCGTAGAGCATGGATTGTTCGTATAATTTTGACACTTTTTTTCATCTATTACTTTTCAATCTAATTCTCTTAAACGGCAAATAAATCCCTGTTTATATTCTAAAACACTAAGTAGCAGCAAAAATAAATTAAATGCTAATATACTCGTAGTCTGGTAATGAACGATACTTGTTTTTCCCGTTGGTTACGAGGAGAACTACCATTCAAAATAGTTAGAACTCAATAAACCGATGCAATGTGCTAGTTCCGAATACAATCCAAATATATTCTCAGCGAATTTGAAGGGATACTTTTCTGCAACTTGTTTGTAAAATTAATTAAAAACTTTAGCAAGACTCGCCACACACTTGCTACATACTATAGACGGTTCTCGCCACGGTTGCATCGTAGAGACCATTATAGGCAATCTACATTAAAACTAATTTACTGTTTCCCTGTTTGCAGCAATTCCGCGGAAACCTGGTTAGATTGTCTTGGCTGGAAGGCAGCGCTGGCACTGGTACCTGTCCTTCACTTGTACCTGAATATTAGCTCGGCGATTCTTCTCAGTTATTCCATTATTGTTATTATCATTGTTCAAGATAATTAATCTATATGATGTTGTCCAGGACACATACAATTGGAATTTTGTTTTCCATCGGAATATCGCCACGCTCCAGTGGTCAGAAAGAAGATTTGCTACGTCAGAAACGAGATTGGTTCATTGATCCGTTTATTGTTGATTTTGTATCTAGAAATGCGATTGCATACGTTGTCTTTTATGCCTCTCATTAAGCTGCCGAGGAGCATTGGCCTTATAGATCAGCCATTATTTACATTGCATTGTGCGGTTATATTACTCGAAGATTAATGATGGGCATTTTGTTGCAGCTTCAGAACACATTATCGTACGTGTGTGACTATTTGGACCGAGGTTAGTGGACATCCGTGAAAAGGAATTTTAGCAACTCTGGAGCTTGTTACTCGTACATTATTGCGTTCAGGATTCATCATTTTACGGAGGTTTTGAATCATGTTCGCAAGTAGTTTTTCAACTGACCCATTATCTCGGAATATTTGTTGAGCAGTTGGTGTTTAATATTTAGACGTAGCGAGTGGCTAATATAGGAATATAGACTCACGTAAACCTAACATCCCAGTAAATCAAGACATTTAAAAGAAAATTTAAATAAGGTAGTTGCAATTTTCCGGTATATCGCTGTATTAAATTATATACACTTGCCAGAAAAAGTATCCGTGCATGCAAGATAACAAAGTTATCGTTGTATTAAAAAGGATATGTCCACTCAATTTGAATGCCTTCTTTTATAATATCATGAAATCTATACTTTTACATGATTCCCAGTATGTTTCACAGTACTTACTATTTAAAAAGCCTTGAAACAACCAAAATGAATTTATGGCAACACAATAGACCAGAAAAAGTATCCGTACAGAACAAACCGGCGGATTCCCCGTGTTACGGGATGACATATGCAGATGCATATTAAAGTTTTTAGGTCCAATAATAGTTCTACTTTAAGTTGTGATAGGTTTAAAAGTGAGTGCAGTTTTTTAAAATTTTTTGTGTACTAGAATACATGATGATGCCCAAAATCAGCGAAATAAGTGCTGAGGAGAGGAAAATTATGCTGAAACTTAAGAGAGAAGGGAAAACGCGAAATTGGTCAAATAGTAGGCAGAACTCACTCCACTGTCCAGTATGTGGTGAAAAGATTTAATACAACTGGCTCGATTATATCAAAGGCTGACCCTCCATACTGACTGGATGCGAAAAAAGAAACGTTTTGCAGGCAGTTAAAAGGGTTCTCGAGTAACTGCTTCCCAAATTGTTAAAAATATAAAAGGCCCTTTTGGCAAGGTTCTCCACGAAGATACCATACAAAAATAGAAAATAGAGATGGATATCGCCACCGCATAGCATACAAGAAGCCATACATTTCGGAATTGAACAGGAAGAAACGTGGGGATTTCGCAAAAAATATATATAAACAAGCCACCAGATTTTTGGGAACAGGCCCTATTCTCTGATAAGAGCAAGTTTTGCATATTTGGCATTAAAGGAAGAAAGTTAGTGTGGTGAAAGAACGGTACTGCACTCGAAAAACGATGACGTGACGATTTCTGGTTCCAGCAAGATAATGATCCCAAGCACACAGCACACAATGTAAAGCTTTAGTTGCTCTACAACACAAAACATCAACTGTGTACACCACCCCAATCCCCAGACCTTAATCCGATTGAGCATTTGTGGAACTTGTTGGAGCGCAGGATTCGTCAGCACAGCATAACCTCGAAGAAAATGCTGGCAAGGTAATCGTCGATGAATGGGGTGAAATTACCAGGCAGGGCACAGCCAAATTGGTTCACTCCATGCCAAATTGACTTACGGAGGTCTTTAAGAGAAAAGGTTATCCGACAAGCTATTAGGCCCTGATAGTTGAATATTTCAAATTAATATTGTTATGTACGGATATTTTTTCTGGTTCGTTTTTTAGTTTTTATTTCGCAAAATCTAGTTTTTATTTCGTCAAATCTAGTTTTTAAAGGAATACCGTAGGAAAACTTTATAGAAAGGATAGTTTCATTAAAGGAATATACGTAAATATATATATATATATATATATATATATATATATATATATATATATATATATATATATATATATATATATATATATATATATTATATATATATGTATATATATGTATATATATGTTGTCGCGTGTTTTTGGTTCGCGGCCAATAATTTTAATGTTCCGGGAAAGTGAAAACGCAATGTCTTCTAAATTAAATTAAAAGAGTTTATTAAATTACTTAAAAATGCACAATCACTTATTTTGTCTATTTCACAATTTTAATTTTCACTATTAAAATCTAACTTCCACTTGTTCATTAATTTCTATCCCAATTGTCTTCTAAGATCACTTCACAATCAACGAAAATCACTTTTCTATTACTCGAACAATATCGCTTTCCACACAGTATCGCAGTTTTTATCGCGGTCGAATGAATGCTCCCCCCATTCATTCAGCTCGCCTTTATATAGGGTCTCTACCTATTCACCCATTTCTCGTACATTGGCGAATGTTCTGCCAAGAGGTACCTGGTAGATTCGAGCAAATTAATGAATGGAGTGACGTCACTTTCAGATGTTGATCATGCTTGGTGGGCTCTCGGGGTTTCGATTGAAGTCATTTTGTCGATGTTCTTACTGGTTGTGAAAACAATTGCGACAGTAGCTCGCAGAACCCTTTGTACATGTAACACTGCCCCACCTCAGATCTTTTCGCCCCGAAAAGATGCGTCGCCAGTTGTAGTCAATTCTCCTTGGATGTAATATGGGGCAAGACGCTCCAGGTGCACGATTTTCATTTTGGCTCTTGGCTTACGATGTTCCTGTATTCGGTATACGACGTCGTTGATTCGCTTTATAACTTGGTATGGTCCCTCCCAACTATGTTGCAACTTTGGAGACCTACCCTCCCGTCGCTGTGGGTTATATAGCCACACCAAGTCATCTTGCTGGAAGCCAGTAGAATTTGCCTTGAGATCATACCTGGTCTTCATGCGATCAGTAGCCGATTCGAGGTGATTTCGCGCTGTCCGGTGTATCTGGTTCAACCGTTGCCTTAGATCAATTGCGTACTCCGAGATCATTTGGGGTTTCTCAGGGGGTGTTCCGAACTTTATATCGGCTGGCAAACGAATAGTCTCTCCGAAAATGACTTTGGCTGGGGCTCTATATGCCATTAAAAATAATGGGATATGTCGGTCCCAGTCCCTTTGGTTCTCGTCAACCATTTTGGCCAGGTGTTTATTGAGCGTGCCGTTGAAACGTTCGACTATTCCATCGGATTGGGGATGCAGCGGTGTTGTCCTCGTTTTCCGTATTCCGAGCAGCTCGCACATTTCGCCAAAAACTAGTGACTCAAAGTTTCGGCCTTGATCCGAATGTAGTTCGCAAGGTACGCCGTACCTACTGACCCAATTTAACACTAGCTGTTCAGCTACAGTAGTTGCTTCCTGGTTGGGAATGGGGTAGACCTCGGGCCACTTGCTGAAATAATCGGCGACAACCAGCGTGTATCGATTTCCCCATTCAGATTCAGGAAAGGGTCCTGCGATGTCAACAGCAATCCTTTCAAACGGTACCTCCACGTTATAGGTTTGCATTTGTCCACTCAGTCGTCGCTTTGGACCTTTGACGGAAGCGCAAACTGTGCATCTCCGACACCAGTCCTCTACGTCTTCTCGAGCGTGGAGCCAGTAAAACCTTTCCCGCAATTTCGCTAAGGTCTTGTTAACACCAAGATGGCCTCCCGAGGATCCATCATGCATTTCCTTTACCACATCGTGGATTCAGCTTTTGGGTAGTATAGTTTGCATCCTATAGCAGCTGCCATCCGCCGTTTCCCATTTCCGCTTGAGTACCCCACCCTCCACCTGAAGGGAGTTCCATTGTGCCCAATAGCTTTTCAGGATTGCGCCATGCATTGAAACGGCTTTTCACTCAGGTCACCCAGTTGTTTCATTCCATACGAGCAATGGTCCGATGTCTTCATCGGCTAACTAGGCATTTCGAATCTCCTCCGGTGACCAACCTTCATCGAATTCAGTCGTTATCAATCGCAGATCAACGGGCGGTTCCTTTTCCTCAATCCGTCGGCAATGCTTGCAGTTAGCTAGACATGGACGGCGGGATAGGGTGCCAGCATTTCCGTGAACTCCGCCCTTCCGATGAACAATTTCGTAGTTGTATGACTGCAATCTTTCGATCCATCTCGCAACTTGTCCCTCGGGGTTTTTGAAGTCTAGCAGCCATCTCAATGATGCATGGTCCGTTCGAAGAACAAATTTCTGGCCATATAGGTACTTGTGGAACTGCTTGGTGGCCTCTATTATAGCCAATAGCTCCTTCCGGGTCACGCAGTAGTTCCGCTCACTTTTTGAAAGAACTCGACTGTAATACGAGCGGACTCTTTCTTTGCCATCGATCTGCTGGGAGAGTACAGCTCCAATACCGCCGTTGCTTGCATCGGTGTCAATTACAAACATTTTTCCGCGTTTCGGATTTTCCAGCACGGGTAATTCACCCAGCTTCTCCTTCAAGGTCTCAAAGGCTACCTGGCATTGTTCATTCCAGACATACGGACGCTTTTTCTCGGTTAACTGATGGAGACACTTAGCTATTTTGGCAAAGTCTTTGACGAATCTTCGATAGTAGGTTGCCAGACCCAGAAAACTTTGTAGTTGGCGCTTGTTATTTGGTGTTGGCCAGCTTTTCTCGGCTCAATTTTCTCAGGGTCTGTTTTGACCCCTTCTGCTGATACGACGTGTCCCAGGTATTTTACTTCAGCTGCAAAAAGGGTACACTTGTCGGGACTAAGTTTCAAATTTGCCAGTCGCAATCGGGAGAAAACCTCTTCTAAGTTCCGCACATGCTCTTCGAACGTTCTCCCGATGACAATGATGTCATCTAGGTACACCAAGCAGGTTTTCCAGGTGAGGCCACGTAGCACATACTCCATCAGGCATTCGAAAGTGGCTGGAACATTGCAAAGCCCAAATAGCATCACCACAAACTGGCACAATCCGGTCCCAACAGAAAATGCGATGTTCTCTCGGTCCTTCTTGTCGATTTGTACCTGCCAGTAGCCACCCTTGAGATCGAGTGTAGAAAACCATTTTGCGTTGGCTAACGTGTCCATGATGTCATCGAAGCGTGGGAGTGGGTAACTATCTTTCTTAGTGACGTCGTTAAGCTGCCTTTAGTCGACACAAAAACGAGTGCTACCATCCGTTTTCTTTACTAGAACTACAGGCGCGGCCCATGGACTGACAGAAGGTTCAATAACGCCTTGTTTTTCCATGTCCGAGATCAGCGTGCTCACTTCTCCTTGTTTGGCTATAGGGAGACGTCTTGGTGCTTGTCGAATCGGCTTGGCTCCCTGTGTATCTATGACGTGAGTTACCAGGCTCGTTCGGCCTTGGTCATCCGGGCTTATTGAGAAGATGTCACTGTACTTGGTGACCAGATCAGAGGCTCGTTTGAATAGCTGCACTGGCAATTTGACCTGCTTCAATATTGCAGACGTGGATTCCCGGGCTTTGTCTGTGTCTGCCTCCTTTTCCAATGATGGTCGTGAGTGGCTTCCAAATAGGTGATGGTGGAAACAGGCTGGCAGCTTCCGATGACTTCTCCCGCTTTGATGCTCGTGGTTGAGTCTGCGGTGTTATGGACTCTAACCGGCACATATCCGTTCCTTAATGATCTTACAAGGCTTCGTCCTACAATCAAACTGCGCAATGCGGACGTCTTCGTTGGCTCTATCAGATAAGATCGGTGGTCTCCAGAATCACCATCAAGCTTGGCCCATACAGTGCTCTCGGAAGAATTCGGTACATCAGTGTGAGTACATACTACCGCATTAGTCTTGGGAATTTGGACGCTGGGACCCTCCATCAATACTTCGACGTTCAGCCATTTCAATACTCGTTTGCCCAAGTCCAACGTGATTCCATGTGGTCGCAGAAAATTCATTCCGAGAATGCAGTCATCCATAATGTTCGCGACCAGAAAATTATGTCGGAACGCAAGGTCTCCCAACTGTCTCTGGAGGTTGACCTCTCCATGGACAGGTGCAGTTTCTCCCGTAGCTGTCCGTAGTGAGAAAATCCTGCCCTTTCGAAGTAGTTGCTGTCTCACTAGGTCTGGTCGGATGATCGATCGGGTTGCGCCAGTGTCGATGGTTCTGGTGCAATGTTCTCCGTCAACCTGACCCGGAAGGTATAAGTCCGCTTCTCCACGATGTAGTCTTGATACAGTGATGGTGGTGCTGGGGACGTCGATCCTCCTAGCCAACTTCTGCCCCACGAAGTTGGCTCTTACATGTTTCCCGGCCCCTCCATTTGAAGGGCTTCCATTCTGGGCTCCTGACTCGGTCTAGATCTTCTCCTAGCTGCACACCCTGGACAATAGCTCGATTTTCTTCGCTTCTTGCAGTCTCTTTACATGTGCCCCTTTTCTTCGCAATTCTAGCATCTAGGCGCACCATTTACATGCGGCTCGCGCTCAATTTCGACGCGCTCATACTTGCACTCGTCTGCCTCTACCTCGCGAACCCGGGCAGTGGTACGAGTCACATTTTTCGGTGCCTCAAAGTTCAGACTGTAAGCCAACGCGTCCTTAACCGTTTGCTTTTGAGCTAAACGCACGGTTTGTTGCGATTCCGTGTCCTTTAGTGCGCTGATGAATGCTTCTGTTGCTGCGCCATTTCGATGTTCTTGGTCGTAGGCTGGGTAAGCCAAAAGTGCTAGTCGCACAATATCTTGGGCTAGCTGCTGTAGGGTTTCACCAGACTTCTGCACCCAATGCCTTAGCTGTGACCGATAAATCTGCTTTAGATGATCGTCTCCATAACGCATGTCGAGCGCATTCATTATAGCAGCCGGGTTTGAATGCAACTCAACGGGGATCGTCTGCAAAAGCTCGGCAGCTGGGCCTCTTAAAACAAGAATCAGTGCAGTTGCTCGTTCCTACTCATTCCAGTGATTTGCCCTTGCGGCAGTTTCAAACTGGGTCTTGTAAATACTCCAGAGCGTTTGCCCATCGAATATTGGTGCTTGCACATTTCTGGATGTGCTTTGCGCTGCGGTTATAAGCGGGGCTGGTGAGGTGGTTACTACTGCCTTCGCTGCTTCCAATTCTTTTTTCACTTTTTCCATCTCATGGTTTATTCTCTCTTCGACCTGGCTGACCTTCTCCTCGACCTGGTAAACCTTTTCCTCGACCTGGTCAACCTTTTTCTCGACGCCTTTAATTTGTTGGTTCAGATGACGGAGCTCCGCTTTTATTTCGGTTGACTGTTTCTCCAGCTTCTGTGTGATGTCTGCCTTGATGTCTGCCTTGATTTCGATCGATTGTTGGTCCAGCTTCGCTGGTTGTTCATTTAGCTTCGCAGTTAAATTAGATGACTGTTCACTTAGCTTCGCAGTTAAACTGGATGACTGTTCATTTAGCTTCGCTGATTGTTCATTTAGCTTCGCGGTTAAATTAGATGATTGTTGTCGCTGCTCTTGCTGCATCAGCATCAACATTTGCATTAGCGCATTTTCTGGGTCCTTTGGTTTTGGTATTTCGGCTTCTCCACCTTCTGCACCATTTTCTTTATATGAGAGCTCACCCGAATCCAGATGAACGCCTTCCGATTCAATCGCGTCATGCAAGCGTGCAATCAGTGTGGCCTTTGTACCTTGCGTAGCCAGATTTCGCTGTTCTAACTCTTCCTTAAGCTCCGACATGGTCAACTCATTAATTCTTAGATGCAAGTTTCGTGGCATTTTGGGTTCCGTTTTTTTTTCAACAGTTTTCACGTTAAATTTCACTTTTGTGCACTTTAAAAATATTTCAATGTTTTCACTTTTCAAAATTTTCTTTCTCACTTCTCGATACCACTGCCGCGTGTTATGGTTCGCGGTCAATAATTTTAATGTTCCGGGAAAGCGAAAACGCAATGTCTTTTAAATTAAATTAAAAGAGTTTATTAAATTACTTAAAAATGCCCAATCACTTACTTGATCTATTTCACAATTTTAATTCTCACTATTAAAATCTAACTTCCACTTGTCCATAAATTTCCATCCCAATTGTCTTCTAAGATCACTTCACAATCAACGAAAATCACTTTTCTATTACTCGAACAATATCGCTTTCCACACAGTATCGCAGTTTTTATCGCGGTCGAATGAATGCTCCCCCCATTCATTCACCCATTGCTCGTACATTGGCGAATGTTCTGCCAAGAGGTACCTGGTAGATTCGAGCAAATTAATGAATGGAGTGACATCACTTTCAGATGTTGATCATGCTTGGTGGGTTCTCGGGGTTTCGAGTAAATTCATTTTGTCGATGTTCTTACTGGTTGTGAAAACAATTGCGACAGTAGCTCGCAGAATTCTTTGTACATGTAACAGTATATATATATATATATATATATATATATATATATATATATATATATATATATATATATATATATATATATATATATATATATATATATATCATGCTAAAGAAAGCTGTTACATTTAAATATTTAAGCAACAAAATTTATTGGTATTGGTAATGATTCTGGTAAAAGTGTGTTGAAAAAAGGACGAAAAGAGTTGAAATCTCAGATAATTTGTATGCTGAAACTGGTTGTTTTAGGATTCTTGTTCTCACGTGACATCATCGTGGTTATGTCTTATCGGTCTGTAATCAACTTGCTAAATATACTATTTAGAACGCTAAATATAACATAATGTTATCCTCTTTCCTGCCTTAATAGAAAAAATCCCCGTTGGCACCACCAGCCGGAAAGGTAAATTTCTCGTATGTAGCGTAAAGTTTCGAAAAAGAATTTGGCTTGCCTACTACTAAACTTCTTTCTGCAATTTTCGTAGTACCACATGGGTATTTATTAACATAAAAAAAATCTGGCCACGTTCGTTTTTAGAAACCTTTTATCGGGGCGCAAATATTGTGCTAATTAAATTGAGTTGCATGCGTATGGATTACATATTGTTGTAAACATATAAATACCGGTTTCGCCCTTCTCGCATCTGCTGTTTTCACAGTTCACAGTGGTAACCACACAAAAGCTTAAATAGCTCGAATAGTTAATTTCAAAAGATTTCCATAAAAGTTTAATCAGCACTTGCATTGCCATTAATATATACATTTCAATTTTTTTCTGAACTGTGAGGGCCGTCATTTCGATTTTTATTGAAATCGGCTGCTAAAAATATTTAGCTGTAAATTTTCGACTGTTTTATTTTTCATTCGATTTGCATAATCAAATTAAATTAACTTGCCTTAATAACTTATAATTTCAAGTTTCAACGGAATCTGTTGAGAATCTTGGCTGCTAGAGGGCTACAGAAATAAAAAAAATTGTATGCCATCCGCCTGTATGGGGAGACCCGCCTGTATGGGGAGACACCCCTTAAATACCTTAAAATATTTTCTTGCACTGCAAATTTCAAGAGGCACCACTTTTGACCTACGTAGAAAATTTCCTCATTGTAGCTCATGTGGTTTGCGAGAAAACTTGTTATGACGCACAAACAAACGGGCGGAGGGACGGACAAACAGACAAGTCGCGATTTTATAATTTTTGAGGGTATTGTTAAAAATATTTTAAAATATCTTAAAAATGATCTGGTTTATAAGTTCTTTCAAGTAAAGTCATTTAAAACGTTTCAATGAAAAATATTCATTATTTCAGTTGGCACTAAAATAGCGAATTGCGCTTGCCTTCAGACCTTTGGGGGCCGCCATTTTGAGTGCATGCATTTGATTTTGGATTATTTTAAATCTTTGTATGCTAGGACTTCATTAATCAATGTACTATCCCGTTCAAATAGGAGTTTCACTCTAGACAGGGCAAAATAATTCAATTTTTAAAGAAAATCGCAGCTAAAAATATTAGGCTTTGAATTTTTGACTTTTTTTATTTTTCATTCAATTTTAATAATTTCCTGCAAAATACAAGAACATAGTACAGGGATTCATAATTTCATCACAATCCGTTGGAAAATGTGACCGCTAGAGGGCCACAAAAACATGAAAAAAACGCATATTTAAACGGCCGCCATTTTGGAATTTGCACATGCATGATCACCAAAATATCAAGGACTGTAGGTGTAAGTTATGTTTATCTTGAAACCACTTTTAAAAGCCTTTGAAATTTCGACCTTCAACTGGCCGCCATTTTGTTTTTTGCAACCTGACCTCCAGTTTTTTTACGTAATTCTTTAGATACTTATAATTTCTATCAAACAACCGAATTTCATGAAAATCTGTTGAAAGCTTTGACCACTATTACAACAACAAAATTTTGCACGTTTTTCGACCTTTGAGCGGCCGCCATTTCGTTTCTGCCGTACCGACTTTGGATTTTTTATTGTGAGATTCATCACATACTTCAATTAACCTTTGTACCAAATTTCTTCCAAATCGGAGCTACACTTTGGTCAGAACAGAAATCGCGATTTTTCGTCTAAAATGGCCGCCATTTTGTTTTTGCCCGGCCGATATAGCTGGTTCACGAATTTAACCGAGATAATAACCCAATACACCTTTCCTCAAAATTTGGTGAAAATCGAAGTAAAATTGCAACCTCTAGCGTGGTCACAAATTTCGTTATATCCCATATATATATATATATATATATATATATATATATATATATATATATATATATATATATATATATATGTGTATATATGATGCTCTCCGCAATAGGTAAATTTCTCTCGAGAAATTTACCTTAAAAGGATAAACAAGGAATTAAAGATTCAAATTGAATGAATTCTAGCTGAAAAATTAAATTTGTAACATTGGTTTCCTTAAAACCTACTAAATTGGAATCGGTTGATATCAGATAGTTGGAACTTTATATTTCTTATCAGTGCGATTTGCTAAGGATTCTTTAAGTGAACTCGCTCAAATTTCTTTAAATTTTCTGAAGAGTTTTGAATGAAATGCATACGATAACTGAGAATGCGAATGCTCAATACAAGATTCAAAGGTGAACTGCACTTAGAACTAATAGGATAAAGAGAAATACAGCACAAATATATACATTTATGTGTTTTAAGAGTACGTGTCTTTGGCAGCGAGTTTGACGTCAACCAAGGTTTGGTTTACACAAACTAAATTTTATATATCGTTTCTTAACACCTCAACTAAATCGTTTGCTTGGCTAAATTAAATTAGCTCCATTGATTCCAGCAATTTAAACAATTGCAGTAACCGGCTTGGTCGTAAAATCGGCAAGCATCTCTGTTTTGTTGATGGATTTAAATTAGATGCAATCATGTAAATACAGGCGTGAGATCACGCACGGACCATCCCAAAACCCTTCAAATCTGTTCCCATTGTCAACTTGCTAGTTTCAAGCCTAAGAGAGATTTGCTCAAATGACACACACGACCAGTGCTATCAAATGTGTAATTCTGGTTGTTTCATAAAAATTCCATCTTCTAGCTCGCCATGCAAAAAGGCAGTGATGGCACCCATTTGCTTAATGATCAAGTCGTATTTGACTGCGTTAACAACCAGGTGCCGAGTTGGCCCATATCTAAAGACAGGAGAAAAGATTTCTTCGAAGCCGATGCCTCTCCATTGATTGCAACCTTTAATCAAGAGTCTACCTTTGAACCTCTCAATATCGACGTTGCCTTGGTATTTGGTCTTGAAGACTCAGCAATTGGTAATTGCCTTTCGATTCGTTGGCAAATTGATCAACGTCCAGGTCTAATTTGCCATCGATGAAAGGTACTCATCGTCCATAGCCACTATTTTTTCGGCTGAGTTGTTGCAGGAGATCACTAGCTCAACAGTAATCGGGTCACTTATGCCGAACATTGCGACAAACAATGATTGATTGTGACTATCGTTGACTATTGTTGATATTAAGATTTACATTCGTTGATTTTGTTTCAATGACAAACACATCTCGACTGAAAATCACGTCATTTGTCTTAGGATTATACAGTCAATAGCCTTTCTAATTCGATTCGTAGTCCACAAAACTATCTGATTTCGATTTCCGATCTAGCGTCTTATGTTGTTTCTGCGGAACATGTGCTATTGTTTTGGGCCTTCTCCACCAGCGTTCAATTCATTTGTTCTGCCTTGCCATTTTCTTGTGGTATGTAGAGAACAGAAAACTGATGAATGATACCGTTTGCATCAAAAAAACTTTTGAAGTCACCATTGTTGTATTTGTGCCCGTTGCCCGATCAAGATCCCTTCAGCCGTTTGTTAGTTTAACGTTCTGCAACTGCTTTGTGCAACTTGAACTTTTCGAAGACCTCTGATTTGCGATTCATCGTGAAAATCCAAACTTTACCACTAAATTTGACGATAAACGTGACAAAATAAAGTGATTCACCATTCGATCTCTCTTGCATTGGTCTGCAGACGTCAGAATGGACCAGCTCAAGCAATTCGGTCATTGTATTTGTGCTTTTAGCAAAAAGTCGTCGCATTTGTGTACCATAAAAACAAATTTCACAATGCGAATCGGATACCTTCAACAATCGTATTCCGTTGACCATATTGCCTCCACTGACACTAGAGAGTTTCTGATTACCAACGTGTCCGTATCGACAATGCCATAACAGCTGATCATTCGTCACTGATAATAATGCCGTATCATTCTTGCACTGCATTAACTTAAGCACGTCATTTGTTTCTTCTGGATGTCGGATAAGCTTGCCATATTTTCCAATAAAATTACAGCCGTTTAAATCAAGGATGACAGAACAGTCTTTTTTCGTTGATTAATGAACCGATAAAAGTATAACCCATCGTTCACTGTTGCAACCACCTTGTCCGTCTTACCACGGTTGAGGCTCAAATTGGTCACACAAACGCTGTCAACTGGAAGTTCTGAGTTATCACCAGCTGTCACCGTTTTCATGGTTGTTCGTTTACGTTCGCTCGTGAACAACTCTTAATTGTTCGTCATATGCGCGCTCGCACCAGAATCGATATCAAAATTGTCTCGGTTTGCATAAAATCAAATCAAATTAGCTACCGCATCCGCGTTTGACTGTTTACGTTTCGGATAATTTCTTCACATATAGCCGAGAAGATTGCACTCAAAACACTTTATATTTTTCATCGATTCGCTCGCAACGTTTTGCATCCGTCTGCTTGACTTTCCGAATTTTGTGTTTTGCACATTATCCGTGCGCGTATACAGCACGTTTGCATTATTCGTTGCAGAGTCTGCTGTCACATATTGAAGCAGTTTCATTTCCACAAAACCAGATGAAATTTGCGTGCTGCTACTCTCGATCGCCATCAGATGAAATTTGCGTGCTGCTACTCTCGATCGCCATAATCATTGGTTTGTACTCTTCGTTCAAATGTCGCCAGCCATTCGTCGGCTACTTTGAGACCTTTACTTGATAATTTATGCACAGTCGTAATTACTGTAATGACAAATTGTTCCATCAACAAACAATTATCGAAAAAAATTACACACACACTGACTTTAAATGAAAAATCTTCAACATAATCTTTTCACAATTACCAAAAGAATAACTGAATTTACACGAATTTTAACATTTCAAGTCGAAAAAAGAAGCATCGGCCCATAACCTGCTGTGTTTTGAATGAAATGCATATGAAAACTGTGCAATATATATTTTCCTGCTCGATACAAGAGCCAAAGATGGACTGCATTTAGAATAAATAAGATAAAGAGATAGACAGCAGAAATATGTACATTTATGTGTTTTTAATAGTGTGTGTCTTTCGCAGCGAGTTTGACGTCTACCAAGGTTTGAGTAAGACTATCGCGATACAATATAAATTAAACGATTTCAAATTCAATGCTATTTCTCGTTTTCTCGTTTCTTAACATAGAACGTGAGATTATGGGTCTCTGTACTATGTTCTTGTATTATGCAAAAAATTATTAAAATCGAATGAAAGGTAAAAAAGTCGAAAATTTAAATCCTAATATTTTTAGCCGCCATTTTCACTAAAAATTGAATACATTCGCCCTGTCTAAAGTGAAACTCTGATTTGAACGAGGTTTGGCACATTGATTGATGAGGTCCTAGCATACAAAGATTTAAAATAATCCAAAATCAAATGCATTCATTCAAAATGGCGGCCCCCGAAGGTCATAAGGCAAGCGCAATTTGCTATTTTAGTAGCAACAGAAATAATGAATTTTGTTCATGGAAACGTTTTAAATGACTTAACTTGGAAGTATTTGATGTTTGCAATACAAAGAAAGCACTTTTGTGATGAACACACTAGTCTTTTATTGAATTCACTGATACAACGTGTTGATTTTTAGAAGAGTAGAACGGAAGTGATACAAAGAAAATCTTATACCAACACAGACATTTGAACAACATATAATATTTGTATTGTTGCCAACTTAAACATTTTCAAATAAACATTGCCATATTAATAACACCCCTCCTAAATGTTTATGCATTTTAAACAAATTAATCTAAATTAACATCAACATATGACTGGAAACATTATTAATTCTCTACTTCCTTGCTATTTGACATTGCATTTTGTCAGAAACTTAATTAATAACTCCTTACTTAATGATTTTGTTAGCATTTCTGCCAATTGTTCGCATGTATTTATGTAATGAATATTAATTTTATTATTTTTGATTAAATCTTTAATGAAGTGTCAACATGTTCAAGACGTTTGACTGAGTCTGTACTTGCATTCAAAATAACTGACTGATTGTCACAATACAACTTAACTGGGCTATCATTTTGAACATCCAAATCATGTAATAAATTAACAAGCCAGCACGCTTCACTTGCTGCCATACTCATAAAAACATATTCAGCTTCAGTAGAAGACAAGCTTACAGAAGATTGCTTCTTTGAACACCACATAACCAAACAATTTGCAAAAGTGAACAAAAAGCCAGATGTGGACTTTCTTTCCCTCTGATCACCTCCCCAATCGACATCACAGTAGCCTTGCAATACACTATCATTACACTTGTAAACTATTTTATAATCTAAAGTATGCTTCACGTAGCGCAATACTCTCTTAAGTGCACTAAGTAATGTACTATTGGCACATTTCTGATATCTTCTTAGTAAGGAAACTGCAAAGCACAGGTCAGGCCTAGTGCCTGGGACGGCATACATCAAATAGCCAATAATTTTCCTACAGATTCCTTCAATGTCTATATCGCAATAAGTGTTTAAATCAAATATTTTAGTATTAAAGCTACTATCCAAAGGTGTCAACATGAGTTTGCAATTTTCCATATTAAATCTTTTTAATACATTTTTTAAGCAATTTCTTTGTGATAATGTAGTAATACCATTTTCAAAGTTTTGCTCTACATGTATTCCTAAAAATTCTGAAATTTGCCCTGAATCTTTCATTTTGAATTTTTTGTTTAACATTGTTTTAAGGCTAGTGACCTCACTTTCATTACTTCCAAAGATTAGCAAATCATCCACATATATTAATACAAATGCTTTATCTTTACCACTATACTTTTTATACAAACATGGATCACATTTAGACCTTATAAAGCCTTCTCTAGTTAATACAGAATTAACTTTAATATTCCAGGATTTGGGTGAACTTTTCAACCCGTACAATGACTTGTTTAACTTTACAATATTAATCTTTCCTTTGTAGGCCCCTTCTGGTAAACTTACATATACATTTTCTTTAATATCACCATATAGAAAAGCCCCAGTGACATCCATCTGGTATATAGGTAAATTATATTTTGTTGCAATTATTACAAACAACCTGAAAGTTGCTAGCTTAGCAACTGGGGCGTAAATGTCACTTAAGTTGATTATATCTATACCCCTAGCAACTAGCCTAGCCTTGTACTCTTTGACATTATTCATATATTTTTTTTAAAAACCCATTTGCTGCTTATGGGCTTTGCACTTACAGGTAATTTACAAAATTCCCACGTATTATTGTCACTCAGAGTCTTAAGTTCCCTGGCAATAGCTGCACTCCACTTACCGGCATCACTTCGGCTCATGGCATCATCATATGTGATGGGATCACATTCACTTTGGTCCGACTGCACATTGTTACACTTGCAGAAATCAGTTTGTTTACGCTCACGCTTGCACCTTTGCCTTTCTATGGGTGAATCAATTCCATCCAATAGATGTTCTTCTTCGCTGCATGGCAGGTAGTCACTGTCATCTTCCGAGCTATCTCTTAAGATATTACTTATGTGGGTTGTCTCTATCTCATCGCGGTCAAGAGTTGTTATTTCATCAATATCTGTCTCGGGACTATTCTCTTGCACTGTCTCCTCCTCAAGATTTAAGGACACAACAGTTTGCTCGTCACCTTTCTTCACTTGATGTTTTTCCTTCTCTTCTTGCTATAAGAATACAATGTCTCTTTTTGTTTCCAACACATTCTTTTCAAGATAGTAAGTACGATAACCTTTCACATCTTCCTCATATCCGACCATCAATCCCTTCTCTCCTTTCGGATCCCACTTCAGTCTCTTCTCTTTTGGTATGTGTACATATACTTCTGTGCCAAAGGCTCTTAACTCATGAATATTATATGTTTTCCCAGTCCATACCTCAAATGGAGATCGCCCATCCTCATGGCTCTTCCCATTCCTGTTCAACACGAACACTGCAGTATTTATGGCTTCAGCCCATAATTTCTTTGGTAAATTTCTTTCATGTATCATTGTCCTGGCCGCTTCTAGCAATGTCCTGTTTTCTCGCTCAGCCTTGCCATTCTGTTCTGGGGTGTATGGGACTGTGGTTTGGTGTGTTATTCCACGCCTTGTAAACATTTCCTTCACATTTCTGTTCACAAACTCCAGGCCGTTATCACTTCTGAATGTCTTCACCTTGTTTCCCGTGCTATTCTCGGCCTTATTTATAAAGCCCTCAATCATATATTTGATCTTATCTTTTGTCTTCACAAAATACACACTTCTGAAATTCGAATAATCATCCTTCAGCACAACGAAGTATCTTGACCCACCAACAGACGATTCTTTCATGGGACCGCATGTATCAGCATGAATTAATTCACATGTCCTGGTACTCTTGTATTTGCTTCTATTGAATGGCAATCTGTGTATTTTCCCAATCAAGCAACTCTTACACACCGGTTTGGATGTTTGTTTAACCTCAACGTTGTTTTTCCGCAAAGTGTCTTTGACGTAGGTGAAGTTTTGGTGCGCCAATCTTCTGTGCCACTCGTTTAAATCGTTCGACGCTAGTTCTCGCAATCTCACAATTATTACTCATGTTATAGCGTAAATCCAAATAAAATGAACTTCCAATTCTTTCCGCCACCGCGCAAATTTTATTTGCCTTGAAGAATTTGCATGAACTGTCATCTGTCACTATGACATAACCTTTATCTGTGGTGGGATTGACCGAAAACAGATTCGTTTTTAACTCAGGAACATACAACACTCTGTCTATAATTGTGTCAATCCACTCCTTTCCGTTCGATACTTGAGCTGCCATCTGTCCATAACCAATCGTATTTATCACTGCTCCATTACCGATGATTACAGGTTTTGGTGAAGTAGTTGAGAATGATGTAAACAATGCACGGTCTCGACACATATGTTCAGTAGCACCAAAATCGACTCGCCACTTCGATTTTTGCAGTTGATGCGACAGATTAGATACCACGAACGTGTGACGATTCGTTTTATTTTCTTTTCTTAACATTTTTTGTTTTCAAAAACGACACTGAGCTTTAAAATGTCCGGACTTGCCACAATAGAAACAGTTGTTATTATTAATCACGTTCCCTTCACTGTTAGTTTTATTGTTACTTTTACTCTCGGTTTGACTCTGTCCACTTTTACCACATTTGAAAACTTTTGATGGTTCTTTATTTTTTGCAAAGAATGCAGAAGGTGCTGCTTGCTGTGCTCCTTCGTTCTTTTTTTTTACTCGCTCTTCTTCAATCAGTAGTCTTGCCACTAGATTCACTAACGTTTGTTGGTCATCAGGCGCTGACTCCCAAGCCGACATAAAATGTTTATAATAGTCTGGTAACGACATTAGCACTTTCGTGATTACAAATTTATCTGAGATTTCTTCACCCATTTGTTTCAATTGGTTTTGTAGTTCTTGTATCTTACTAGATAAGAAAACAGACATGTCGATACCTCTATCGAACTTGTATTGGAAAAATCTCTGTTGTATAATGTGCACACTGGTCTCAGTTTTCTGTTCATATAAACTGTGGAGTTTTCGCCACATCTCGGCAGAACTCGTACATGTAATAATATGTAACATTGTCCTTTCCGAAATTCGTATTACCAATAATGTCTGCGCTTTGGCATCTTTAGATTCCCATGCAGATATATCACTGGCCACTTCGGGCTTCACTTGTTTTCCCTCCACAATGTTTAACCATCCATGACTCCTCAACTGTACTGTTGTTTGGGATTTCCATATATTCCAATTTCTAGCCCCTTCTAACTTGATCACATTGACGTTATTGTTATTTCCCTCCATCATCGACGATGTTACACAGTGCCCGAGCCTGATCACGATGCCGCAAACTGTAGTGCATTAACCTCTCTTTTTCCTTCTCACCGATTATGCTGCCGCCGTAAATAACATCAATCTACATCAAGCTGTTATATGTGCCTGGGCCCATAACCTGATGTTTGAAACAAAAAGAAAGCACTTTTGTGATGAACACACAAGTCTTTTATTTAATTCACTGATGCAACGTGTTGATTTTTAGAAGAGTAAAACGGAAGTGATACAAAGAAAATCTTATACCAACATACATATACATTTGAACAACATATTATATTTGTATTGTTGCCAACTTAAACATTTTCAAATAAACATTGCCATATTAATAACAGTATTTATATGGCAGACCATTTTTAAGATATTGTAAAATATTTTGAACAATACCCTAAACAATTATAAAATTGCGACTTGTCTGTCTGTCCGTCCGTCCGTTTGTTCGTGCGTCACAACAAGTTTTCACGCAAAACCATATGATTTAGAATGAGGAAATCTTCTACGTAGGTGAAAAGTGCTGCCTCTTAAAATTTCCAGTGTAAGAAAATATTTTAAGGTATTTAAAGGGGATGCCCCCATTCAGGGGGGTGACATAAACATTTTTTTATTTCTGTAGCCCTCTAGCAGCCAAGTTTCTCAACAGATTCCGGTGAAACTTGAAATTATAAGTAATTAAGGCAAGTTAATTTAATTTAATTATGCAAATCGAATGACAAATAAAAAAGTCGAAAATTTACAGCTTAATATTTTTAGCAGCCGTTTTCAATAAAAGTCAAAATGGCGGCCCCTGATAGTTCAGAAAAGAATTGAAGATGTATATATTAATCGCAATGCAAGTGCTAATTAAAGTTTAATGGAAATCTTTTGAAATTAACGATTTGAGCTATTTAAGCCTTTGTGTGGTAACCAGTGTGAAATGTGTAGACAGCAAATGTGAGAAGGGTAAAACCTGTATTTATGTATATGTTTACAACAATTTATTATCCGCCGATTTTCAATATGTAATCCATACGTGTTGAACTCAATTTAATTAGCAAAATATATAACTATAAAAGGTCTCTAAATACGAACGTCGGCAGATTCTTTTTATGTTAATAAATACCCTTCTTACTGCAATTTTTGTAGTACCACACAAAAATTGCAGTAAGAAGTCTAGTAGTAGGCAAGCCAAATTCTTTTTCGAAACCTTACGCTACATACGAGAAATTTATCTTTCCGGCTGGTGCTGCCAATGGGGATTTTTTAGAGTTTTGCAAAAAAAATTGTTTAAAATACCCTATTAATATCGGTAACTGTCCGTACGTCACAGCAAGTTTTCTCAGGAACTATAGAAGCTATAGTCATCAGATTTCGTAACTGTTCAAAAATTTTTGGTTAATGAAAGTTCCTTAGTCAAAAAAAATTTAAAAAGCCTTTAAGGGTGGTCTCCTCATATAAGGATGTGAACCCTTAAACATTTTTTTCACCAAAGATGGTCGAGTAGAGCATCAAATGAAAGGTTTTGATAAGGTCTTTCAATACCTACCATATTACCGGCTTAGGCAGGGAAAGCGAAAGAACACGAAAAAATTGTGTCCCCTCCTCGTGATTTGACACATGTGGACCGAAAAATCTGAAGGAATCAGGAGGTAGTTATCTATGAGTACAATAACGACAAATACCTGAGAAGTTGAAATTCGCTTAACTTTGTTAGTAATAGTATGTTATATCAATTTTACATTTTCTTGTATAAAATCGTAAGGATACCCTTAAATCCAATGAAATTTTATATATCTGGACACTTATAAGGCCAATAGACTACGCAAATTTCAAAAGAATCGTATAGTATTTAACGAAGTTATAGTGGTTTAAATTTTCGGTGTTACAAAAACAACAATACGTGGTCACAACAACAACGGTGCATGGAAATTTTCAGAAAGGATCTATATCATGCTAATCTTTGAGAATCTGCTCAACAAGCGATATTAGTTGACATAAAACAGAATGACGGTGTTTTGAACGAGAATATTGCGTAAATTTAAGTTTCTTTTCCCCAACTTCAGCATTGAAAGTCCGGATATTAACTGTTGATAAAAACATACATTTTAAAGGTGAAAAATTCAGGGTGGCGGGTTCACATGAGTACAACACTTACTACCTGAGAAGTTGAAATTCACCCAACTTTGTTAATAATAGTAGAATCTGTAATTATAACATTTTGCTCTGTGAATTCATACGAAGTTAATAGCAATTTGAAAGCTCTCTGAATACAACAAAAATAATGTACGATTTTTCTACCATCCGGGCTTTAAATCGAACCAGACTCTACACTTCTAATTGGATTTTATAATTTCCATATAAAATGATAACATTTAAGATTTCATTCAGTCAATGGTTATTAGTGATGTTGCAATAAAATGGCAGCAGGTTAAAATGGTGTAACAACGGTTTTTTTCTTTTAAAGGGAGTGTGTAATTGTTGTAGATGTCATTAAAGTTTTTCTTGAGTTCAGTCTCTATTGGTGTCTGCATATCTTAGCTTGAATACAAAACCCTTCTG
This sequence comes from Odontomyia ornata, assembly GCA_963969285.1. NCBI lineage: Eukaryota > Metazoa > Arthropoda > Insecta > Diptera > Stratiomyidae > Odontomyia > Odontomyia ornata. Next base: position 27,643,113 of record OZ017743.1, read on the forward strand.
ACATGGGCGCAGTTCTGTCTACCCAAGTTGTTTCTCTTTGAAACTGGTAATGAACCACCACGTGGAGAGCTACGAGTACCTCTTCATAAGGCTATCTTAAATTTTTCGTTTGTCTTGGAGCTTTCACGCCACTGGATGATAGGTCCCTGAAGATGGATCTAGTTATCAGCATTTAGACCCAGACGAGAGGGTGCATGAGGGCACCGAATCCACCCGGTGGCCCAATATTCAAGTGTTTTATGTTCTCCATTGAAAACGGAAGGATAACTTGTGTCATCAGCAGGATAGGCACGAATCAGTAGATTCCCCGTTCGGTTTTAGTCAGGCTAGGTTACGTCTTTAGGCCGTATGCATGAATAAATTTTTGTAGAGAACTTTGCACTGGCCAAAAGCACACGCTCCATACCACCGCAAGAGCTAGCTGTCAGCGGGGAAAGTCAAATCTTCGCTCGTTGAGGCAGTCAGCATTGCTGCTCTCCTTAACGGCCCTTAATAATTATAGATGAAGGTCTTGAGTAATCGTAACTCGTAGATCATTCACTGCAGTGAATTGACCATCCTGGATTCGGACTATGCAATAGTCAAAAAAGGAAGACGTCCAGACGAATAGCATCGTTAGCAATCACATTCTACAATCAACTCTGCTGCAGGAACTTAGCAGCAGATTTTCATTGTTCACTCGTTTGTTACACATAAAGCCCTATGGCCTACGAGCATAGTGACAAGAGACATCCCAGGAAGCCCATTCACCTCACTTACGTTCCTTGAGATCGGAATTTACATGAATAAAATACGTTTGACAAACAGAATTCAGTCAGGATATCTCCAGTGGTAGCAGGAAAGCCTCTGTGCAATAAGATCAAACTGTTTAACTTAAATCCTTCATAGCAACCAATCCAACTATTTCCCGAGAAATATCTCATTATCCTACCAAAACATGCCCGTATAATCAAATTATTGTTAAAACGAGTCCACAAGACCATATACTATGGTGAAATCCAGCTAATACGAGGAACCTTGCGTCAATGTTGCTGAATTTGGAATTAAGATAAATGTAATGAAACATTTCATACATAATTGCATAACTTATTTTCGAAGCAAGAGCAAAGCCAGCAAACTGCTCAAGAGACAACTGTCTTGCCTTGCGTAATGCTATCCCGCTCATTCACTGGCACCGGTGTCGACTATTGTGAACCGTTCCATCTCAAAACCAAGAGAAGATGAGGACCTTAAACATACTAAAATTATGTGGGGGCCTTCATTTACCTAATTATCATAGGAATCCACCTAGAATTGGTGAGGGATCTCACGATGCAAGCCTTTTGGCAATAACTGAATGGGCTAGTTATGATATGTACTTGTTGAAATTTTAAACGTATCGCAGCTGGGCGAACGTACATAGTTCCAAAGTGTAGTACTGACCATTCTCCTTCTCGAGTGCCAGTACATTCGATCAAGATACTGAGGTACTCTAACTATCTCCAAGGAGAAGGGCCGAAAGGGGCTGTAGTGCTAAAACAAAAGCAAAAAGGCCTTTATCCACTATTAGTTGCAACTATTGCGGCTTTTGGTCATCAGGACTATTTTTTGCAGGATTTACTTTTGGTAACAAGCTATGTTTGGCAATGGAATTGGCCTGAACACTTCAAATTCTGTTTTTATTCTAGCTTCCACCAGTCGAGATCATTCCTTGTCTTCCAAGTTGAAACAACGTTTGCTCAGCTAGAGCAGGGGTTCCATAAGCTCATATTGAAATACAATGCCGTTTGGCAGCATTTTTTTCATGATGAAGTATACGGACCATTGAAGCGCTATTTTGACCACGAATAGGGCCGCCTTGAAGATACGATACTTCCCTGTCCCTATGACATTCTAGAGCCCATCTGCACTAAGACCAGCTACCTTATATAGGGCTTAGTATGTCACGTCTGTGCATTGTTTTATTTTGTGCTCCGCTTTTCTGCACTTACAGCACAATAAGCTTCTATCTGATCCCTTGCATACATTTGCTGTATGATCATAGTCAAGGAAAAGTCGAGGAAATATAACGCACTGCTTGAGTTTCACACGCAGTCAATGTATCTGATATCGAGCGCTGCCATATACCTGGGTGAGGCTACAGTAGCGGGTTCCCCAAGGGACTACCCAGCCAGTGATCATCAGTGCATTCTGCTTGAGATAAGTGATGCTGTCTCTCGACGTCCGTGCTCTCGGCCTTCTACAACTGGATGGAACATCGGAAGGATGGACTTTGAGAGGTTCGTCGAGGTGCTCACAGCCACTGCAGGGAGTATCAAGGGGACGGGAGAACTGGCAGCTCAAGACGTGGTGAACTCTACTATGAGCATCATTACGACTGCTTGCTGCGCTTCTATGCCCCGTCGAAGACCCCGGCACGGCAAGCCTCCAGTGTACTGGTGGTCAACTGAAATCGCCGAAACGCGAAGGGAGTGTCACAAGCTCAACGGGCGCGGAACCGTGACGAGGTATGCAACTGGGTGGAAGCATATAAGTCGGCCAAGAAATGCCTTCGCAAACTGATCAACACTAGCAAGGCTTGCTGCTGGCAAGACCTAGTGGACATTGTGAACAAAGATCCGTGGGGTCTTGGCTACAAGCTGGTCATGCGGAAGCTTGGTGCCCTACGGAAGTCTTGTATACATGACGCGGAAAAGATGGACGCGATAGTGCGGGAACTCTTCCCCGCCCATCTCGACCATGTTGGTGCTGTCCATGGTGAAACAGCAGTCGAGTGCCCACTCTTCACACAGCTGGAACTGGAGGAGGCAGTCCTCTCATTGAAAGCGAGGAAGGCTCCAGGTCCAGATGGTGTTCCAGCTGAGGTGTTGCGGCTCGTCTATCACCATTGTCCTCACTTGCTGCTCAGCACATTCAACGCTTGCCTACGGGACGGGGTTTTCCCGGTACGATAGAAGGTGGCGAGGCTCGTGCTGATCAGCAAGGGGAAGGGAAACCCCGAATCGCCGTCTGCATACCACCCGTTATGCATGCTAGACACGGCTGGGAAAGTGCTAGAGAAACTCATCAAGGGAAGACTCACTGACGCGATTCGTGCTGCTGGAGACCTATCTCCTCGGCAGTACGGCTTTAGAGCACGACGTTCTACCATTGATGCGATTGCAGAGGTGGTGAACGCGGTCCAAAAGGCAGAGGCATATAGTCACACCAAGCGGCGAAACGTCCTGTTGGTGACACTCGACGTCAGGAATGCCTTCAACTCCGCTAGATGGGTGGATATTCTGGATACGCTGGAAAACTCTTTCCAAGTTCCAGAATATCTAATGCGGCTTTTGAGGAACTACCTCAAGGACCGAAGCCTGCTCTACGACACGACACAGAGCCAATGAAGGATGGAAATTACATCGTGTGTTGCCCAGGGATCTATCCTTGGTCCGGACCTGTGGAAGGTGTCTTACGACGGGCTACTGAGACTGGAGATGCCAGATGAGTCGCGTTTGTTCAGCTATGCGGATGATGTTGCGGCTTTGGTCGCTGGTCGCACCGTTGAACAAGCGCAACTTAGGCTAGGTATACTAATGTGCCGAGTGAGGGACTGGAGGACTGCTCGCGGGCTCAATTTAGCACTGGAGAAAACCGAAGTGGTCATCTTGACAAAAAAGAGAATCCCTAGAGTAAGGATGATCAGTATTGGAGACATGAAAATCGAATCGAAGCCAGCGGTGAAGTACCTGGGGCTACTGATCGGCTCGAAGATGAGTTTCTCTGAGCAAATCAGGGGAACGGCTGAGAAGGTTTCTTCGGGAATATCGGTTCTGAGCCGATTTATGGCCAACGTAGGGGGACCCAGCCCATCAAGAAGACGCCTCTTGATGAGTGCTGTAGGGTCAGTGCTACTGTACGGAGCAGAGGTATGGGGCGACGCTCTCAGCAAGGGGGTATACCGAAAACGTTTGGCACAGGTACAGAGAAGAGGAGCACTGAGAATTGCATCTTCGTATCCAACAATCTCTGACTCGGCGGTAAGAGTGATTGCAGGCGTGACACCTGTCGCCCTCCTTGCTAGAGAGCGCCGCGCTATTTACCTGCGCCGAAACGAGGATGCGAGGGAGATGGTTGACCGTACGAAGGGAAGGTGGACTGCATGCCTCATCCCGGATGTGAGACCGTGGTTAAATCGAAGGCATGGTGAGACTGATTTCTATCTGACCCAGCTTTTGAGCGGGCATGGGTGTTTTCAGTCTTCCCTGTACAAGATCGGTAAGTCACGGTCTCCCGATTGTCGGTTTTGCCCAGGAGAGGAGGACGATGCATGTCACACATTTTTTGCGTATACAAAATGGGACGGGCTGCGAAGGGAACTCTAGAGGGAGACGGGAGAGCTCACCCCGGATAATAGAGTTGCGGTGATGCTCGAATCGGTTGACAAATGGAACCAGGTGGCACATTATGCTCGGGCAGTCCTAAAATATAAAAGGGACTCACAGCAGCCCGGGGTGCTGGGGCTGGGGAATCACTTTTCTGGCACTTCCTCCACCCCTCTACCCCCGCGCGCTAGGAAAGGGACTCTCCAGCTTGAAGGCGCCTCACGGTGTAACAAAACGATACCTGGCCCGAAGTAATGTGTCAAACGGTTCCAGGCTGGGTTCTCAGGTTGACAGGGGAGGTGTTTAGTGGGTAGTCCAGTCACGCATGGAAGTCCCACGCTCTGTGCATAAATGGCATTCACCTCCCTACCACAAAAAAAAAGAAGAAAGGGCCTTTTTGACTGCAACGCAAAAAAGTCCCTGTTTGTTGTCTCTGGCCAGGATTCCATCAGATTCAATGAGTCGCACAGCTCTGAAAACGATTCGTACCTCACATTTTTTAAGGGTTTGCGAAATAATTTTATAAAACCCTACTAAAATCGCGACTTGTCTGTCCATTTGTCCGTCCGCGTGTCACAGCAATTATTCTTGCCAAATACTTAAGCTCGAAACATCAAATTTTGTATGTAGGTGTAAAGTGATGCTCTCTTCAAAGTTCAACTACAAAAAAAATTTATGAGGTATTTAAGGGGGGCCTCCCCATGTAGGGAGTGACCCTCCAAAAAAAATTTCATCAAAGGTAGTCGTAATGGGTGTCAAATGAAAGGTCTTGATAAAAACTTGTCAAAACAGGTCACAAACTGAAATTTTTTGCTTCAGGGGGCGCACAGAAAGGGGAAATACACGAAAAATGTGTGCTCCCCCCCTCGCGATTGGACACCTGTGGTGTGAAAATTCTGCAAAAAAATTAAGGAGGTAGATGTTTATGAGCACAACAACAACAAATACCTTAGAAGTTGAAATTCACTCAGCTTTGTTAATAAAATCGTATGGATACCCTTAAACTCAATGAAATTCGACATTTATGATAAGCAGTCTTACATAAGGTCCTTATATTTTTTAAGTTTGATGAAATTCGAATGATATCCACGGAAGTTATAGCCATTTGAAATTTCGCCAATTACAACAATAATAACATGTGATTTTGATATTTTATGGACTTTCCATCGAATCAGTCACTGCAGTTTTGACTTGATCTTCTTGAAATTTTCCAATAAGGTCAATAACATAAGTATTTTTGAGAATTCATGATTTGAGTGATTTTTGTTGGTTTGCAAAAAAATGGCGACCGTTGAAAGTAGAAACACAATGGATTTTCTTTTGAACGTGCACATCTCTTTGACATATTTCTTGACTTTATTCGTTGCTGGGGCCTGCATTTCTGAAAAGTTGGGTTCAAAACCCTTCTGACATAAGCACAGGTCTGTTTACCCAACTTGTTATTTACTCGAGAAGAAGTTCAAATCAAGTTTCAGGCTAATCTTGAATACTTTCTCAAATGGCCTTAGAAGAATGTCTACTGGGTACTGTACTAACTACTCTCGTCGATGTTAGTGACGTATCCATTTGAAATTTCTCCAATTACAGCAACAATAACACATGATTTTGGTATTTGATGGACTTCCCATCGAATCAGAGACTGCAGTTTTTATTTGATCTTCTTGAAATTTTCAAATAAGATAAATAACATAAATATTGTTGGAAATTCATGATTTGAGTGATTTTTGTTAGTTTGCAACAAAATGGCGACCGTTGAAAATAGAGAAACAATGAATTTTCTTATAAACGTGCACATCTCTTTGACATGTTTCTTGACTTTATTCGTTGCTGGTGACTGTATTTCTGAGAAGTTGAGTACAAAACCCTTTTGACATGAGCGTAGGTGTGTCTAACCAACTTGTCGCATGTAAAAAATGGAAAAGGCATCGCGCTGACGTCTATAAGAGAACAGAAGAGCTCTCTCCCGATAGTCTAATCGAAGAGATGCTTAGATTGACTGGCTTGAGGGGTATTTATTTTAGGCAATCCTGATGACAGTTAAAAGGACTTACTTGAACAGCTAGGGGCTCCCAGGTTGCGGGAATTATTCCCTAGCAACCCTTGTGCCTCCCTTTTTCTCCGTTAGAAAAAGAATTCCTGTGGGCCGATCCCGCTCAAAGCGTAGCAAAACGAGTCCAAAGGAATACATCAAACCAATCCAGGCTAGGTTATCATGTTGACAGAGTTCACAATCCTTGAAAGCACTCAAACCATAAACACCCTTCTCCTCCCTAACACAAAAAAATATTCCAGAGTATACTTATTTCTCTTTCGCTTCTTTATTTTCGAACAAATTTCTTCAGCGGCCCTTTGTTACGTTATCATCTTAAGATAACAGTATTAATTTTGATCATAGATCAGCAAGGCTGTTACACATATTTCTGTCAAAAAATTTAAAAGACTTAAATTCTATCCTGAAAAACCTATACAAAGAATTTATGAATATTTCAAATGGTTCCGTACTAGTCAATCAGATTTCAAATGCCTCTCTATATTTCCTTCTAAATACTAATTATATTATTTCTGATATTATAAAGCCCTTCTTAGGCAAATTCATGCATTCATATTATCGAGGCAACGTATATGGGTAGCGAGTAAGCAAATATTTATATAGAAATTATATTACGATGTTATTTATCGCACTTAGTTAGATGTCTTTATCTTTCCTGGTCAATTAATTGCAATAATTTATGCCTTCCAGAAAATGTGTAATGTGTACCTGCGTGTAAGTTGTACCTGTATACATGCAAATCATCTGTAGAGGCACATGCTGCATTGCGCTTCCATGGATTTCGTTAAAAACTAGCTTTGATTTTCACTGAGAATGCAATTGAGCAAAATTATGGAGGCAAGTTGACTGATCATAAATGGCATCTTATTGAAATTAAAACCACTTTTATCGCGTTAGAATACACTGATTTCAAAAAGTATTTCACTATTATTGACTAAAGTAGTGTTACTAGTACACCTTAATAATATTTGGGTTCCCACCGGTTATTGCATACCCTGATTAAAGACAGATGTTCATGGCTTCCTGGATAAGGGGGAAGGTGTAAAAGTGTAAATTAAGTGGTCTTTAATTGACAAACGAAGAGAAGGTTATCAGTTTTGTAAAATATCTTTACAAAGCTCTTTTAGTTCTGCAACCTGCAGCCTGTCTCTCTGTTTCTCAGATACTATAAAAGCTACAGTTATAAAACCTTGTACATAGATCAAAATAAATGACCTCGGTATGAAAAATTTTCAAAGGTTTTTAGGGCGTTCCCCCATACATGGGAGTGATCCCTAAAAAAATTTGTTTGCTAAAGATAGACAACATGGGTATCAAATGAAAGGTCTTGACAAAAACTTCCAGGATCGAGTATCGAAAGAGAGGTTACAGTGTTGGGGGGAACAGAGGAATCAAAATGTGTGAAAAATGGGTGGTTAAAAATAATAAGTGAGTGCATGACATTTGATTATTTCTAACCTGTTGACCAGTATGCTTCATTAAAGTGAAGAGGAGAATTTCATGTGGGGATTAAGGACAGGAAAACCCATTCAAAAATGTAATCCTTGATCTGTAAAGGTATTTCCCGCCCCCGTCGCCTGTAAACTTGGGCCTTTTAAGTCTGACCATTGTTTCACCGTGTCAATTAATTAAAAATAAGTTAGGTAGACGGACCTACGCTCATATCAGAAGGGTTTTGTACTCAACTTACTTTATTAAAAGTTCATTCTTAAATCCTTAGACGTAAACGTTGCACATAGGATTTATGTTATAAGACTCCCCGAAGAAATAATAAGGATTGAGAGATTGCAAATTATAGAGTCAATTGCCATTTGAAAATTGATTCGTTAGTTTCTACTTAATGTGTTGTACATTATACGCCCAGAAATCTAATATTAGTGATTTCGATACTAAAAACCGACGACAATTGCGACTTATATATATATATATATATATATATATATATATATATATATATATATATATATATATATATATATATATATATATATATTGTCGCGTGTTATGGTTCGTGGCTAATAATTTTAATGTCCCGGGAAAGTGAAAACGCAATGTCTTTTAAATTAAATTAAAAGAGTTTATTTATTTACTAAAAATGCACAATCACTCATTTAACTATTTCACAATTTTAATTTTCACTTTGTCTATAAATTTCTCTAACCACTGTCTTCACTTAAAAATCAACGAAAATCACTTCACTATTACTCGATCAATATCGCTTTTCAATTCGCACTCCACACTATCGCAGTTTTTCACTATCGCGGTTGAATGAATCCACCCATTCATTCAGCTCGCCTTTGTATAGGGTCTCTAGTCATTCAATCCATTTCTGGTACATTGCCGAACTATGTGGAATATTCGAGCAGCTTAATGAATGGAGCAGTGACTCACTTTCAGATGTTGATCATGCTTGGTGGGTTTTCGAGTACATTCGCTTGTTGATCATTATTTTCGTAATGGTTGTGAACAGTAGCTCGCAAAATTATCCGTGCATGTAACACTGCCCCCACCTCAGTTCTTTTCGCCCCGAAAAGATGTGTCACCAGTTGTAGTCAATTCTCCCTGGATGTAATATGTGGCAAGACGGTCCAGGTGCACGATTTTCATTTTGTCTCTTGGCTTACGGTATTCCTGTATGTGATATACGACGTCGTTGATTCGCTTTGTAACTCGGTATGGTCCCTCCCAATTATGCTGCAACTTTGGAGATCTACCCTTTCGCCGTTGTGGGTCATATAGCCACACCAAGTCATCTTGCTGGAAGCCAGTAGAATTAGCCTTGAGATCATACCTGGTCTTCATGCGGTCAGTAGCCAATTCGAGGTGTTTTCGCACTGTCCGATGTATCTGGTTCAACCGTTGCCTTAGCTCACTTGCGTACTTCGAGATCGTTTGGGGTTTCTCAGGGGGTGTTCTGAACTTTATATCAGCTGGAAGACGAATAGTGTTTCCAAAAATGACTTTGGCTGGGGCTTGACCCGTCGATGCATGCTCAGCAGCTCTGTACGCCATCAAAAATAGTGGGATATGTCGGTCCCAGTTCCTTTGGTTCTCGTCAACCATCTTGGCCAGGTGTTTATTGAGCATGCCGTTGAAACGTTTGACCATTCTATCGAATTGGGGATGCAGTGGTGTTGTCCTCGTTTTCCGTATTCCCAGCAGCTCGCACATTTCACCAAAAACTAGTGACTCAAAGTTTCGGCCTTGATCCGAATGTAGTTCACAAGGTACGCCGTACCTACTGACCCAATTTAACACTAGCTTTTCGGCTACAGTAGTTGCTTCCTGGTTGGAAACGGGGTAGACCTCCGGCCACTTGCTGAAATGATCAGCCACAACCAGCGTGTAACGATTTCCCCATTCGGATTCAGGAAAGGGTCCTGCGATATCAATAGCAATCCTTTCAAATGGTACCCCTACGTTATAGGTTTGCATTTGTCCTCTCAGTCGTCGCTTTGGACCTTTTACGGAAGCGCTAATCGTGCATCTACGGCATCAGTCCTCTACGTCTTCTCGAGCGTGGAGCCAGTAAAACCTTTCTCGCAATTTGGCTAAGGTCTTCTTAACGCCAAGGTGGCCTCCCGAGGATCCTTCGCGCTTCTCCTTAACCACACCGTGGATGCGGCTTTTGGGAAGTATAATCTGCATCCTATAGAAGCTGCCATCCGCCGTTTCCCATTTCCGCTTGAGTACGCCACCCTCCACCTGAAGGAAGTTTCATTGTGCCCAATAGTTTTCAGGGTTGTGCCATGCATTGAAACGTCTTTCCACTCAGGTCGCCCAGTTGTCTCCTTCCATACGATCAATGGTCCGATGTCTTCATCGGCTAACTGGACGTTTCGAATCTCATCCGGTGACCAAATTTCATCGAATTTGGCCGTTATCAACCGCAGATCAACGAGCGGTTCCTTTTCCTCAATCCGTCGGCAATGCTTGCAGTTAGCTGGACATGGACGACGCGATAGGGCGTCAGCATTTCCATGAGCTCCGCTCTTTCGATGAACAATTTTGAAGTCGTATGACTGCAATCTTTCGATCCATCTCGCAACTTGTCCCTCGGGGTTTTGAAGTTTAGTAGCCATCTCAGCGATGCATGGTCCGTTTGAAGAACAAATTTCTGGCCATATAGGTACTTGTGGAACTGTTTTGGCCTCTTTTATAGCCAATAGTTCCTTCCTGGTCACGCAGTAGTTTCTCTCACTTTTTGAGAGAGCTCGACTGCAATATGAAAGGACCCTTTCTTCGCTATTGATCTGCTAGGAGAATACAGCTCCAATATCGCCGTTGCTCTCATTGGTGTCAACTACAAACATTTTTTCCGGTTTTGGATCTGCCAGCACAGGTGATTCACACAGCTTCTCTTTCAGGGTCTCAAAGGCTGTCTGGCATTGTTCATTCCAGACATACGGACGATTTTTCTCGGTTAACTGATGGTGACACTTAGCTATTTTGGCAAAGTCTTTGACGAATCTTCAATAGTAGGTCGCCAGACCCAGAAAACTTCGTAGTTGGCGCTTGTGGTTTGGTGTTGGCCAGCTTTTCACGGCGTCATTTTTCTCAGGGTCTGTTTTGACCCCTTTTGCTGATACAACGTGTCCCAGGTATTTCACTTCAGCTGCGAAAAGGGAACACTTGTCAGGACTAAGTTTCAAATTCGCCAGTCGCAACCGGGAGAAAACCTCTTCTAAGTTCCGCACATGTTCTTCGAACGTTCTCCCAATAACAATGATGTCATCTAGGTACACCAAGCAGGTCTTCCACGTCAGGCCTCGAAGCACGTATTCCATCAGGCGTTCGAAAGTGGCTGGAGCATTTCAAAGCCCAAATGGCATCACCACAAATTGCCACAATCTGGTCCCAACTGAAAACGCTGTCTTCTCTCTGTCCTTGTCAGTTTCTACCTGCCAGTAGCCACTCTTGAGATCGAGTGTAGAAAATCATTTTGCGTCGGCTAAAGTGTCCATGATGTCATCGATGCGTGGGAGTGGGTAACTATCTTTCTTAGTAACGTCGTTAAGCTGCCCATAGTCGACACAAAAAATACTGCTACCATCCTATTTCTTTACTAGAACTACAGGCGCGGCCCATGGACTGACAGAAGGTTCGATAACGCCTTGTTTTTCCATGTCCGAGATCAGCGTGCTCACTTCTCCTTGTTTGGCTATAGGGAGACGTCTCGGTACTTGTTGAATCGGCTTGGCTCCCTGTGTATCTGTGACGTGAGTTACCATACTTGTTCGGCCTTGATCATCCGGACATGTTGAGAAGATGTCACTGTACTTGGTGACCAAATCAGAGGCTTGCTTGAATAGCTGCGCTGGCAATTTGACCTGTTTCAATATCGCAGACTTGGATTCCCGGGTTTCGCCTGCGTCTTGCCTCCTTTTCCCATGATTGTCTTGAGTGGCTTCCAAAGAGGTGATGGTGGAAACAGGCTGGCAGCTGCCGATGACTTCTCCCGCTTTGATGCTCGTAGTTGAGTCTGCGGTGTTAAGGACTCTAACCGGCACATATCCATTCCTTAATGATCTTACAAGGCTTCGTCCTACAATCAAACTGCGCAATGCGGACGTCTTCGTTGGCTCTATCAGTTAGGATCGGTGGTCTCCAGAATCAGCATCAAGCTTGGCCCATACAATGCTTTCGGAAGAATTCGGTACATCAGTGTCAGTACATACTACTACATTCCTCTTGGGAATTTGGACGCTGGGACCCTCCATCAATACTTCGACAATTTGCCATTTTAATACCCGTTTGCCCAAGTCCAACGTGATTCCATGTGGTCGCAGAAAATCCATTCCGAGAATGCAGTCATCCATAATGTTCGCGACCAGAAAATTATGTCGTAACGGAAGGTCTCCCAACTGTATCTGGAGGTTGACCTCTCCATGGATAGGGGCAGTTTCTCCGGTAGCTGTTTGTAGTGAGGAAATTCTGCTCTTGTGGAGTAGTTGTTGCCTCACATGGCCTGGTCGGGTGATCGATCGGGTTAAGCCAGTGTCGATTGTTATGGTGCAATGTTCTCCGGCAACTTGACTCAGAAGGCATAAGTCCGCTTCTCCACGATGTAGTCTTGACACGGTGATGGTGGTGCTGGGGACGTCGATCCTCCTAGCCAACCTCTGTCCCACGAAGTTGGCTCTAACATGTTTCCCGACCCTTCAGCTTGAAGGGCTTCCATTCTGGGCTCCCGACTTGGTCTAGATCTCCTCCTAGCTGCACACCCTGGACTCTCTCCGCAATTCCAGCATTTAGGCGCGCTATTTACATGCGGGTCTCGCTCAATTTCCACGCGCTCACAGCTGCACTCATCTGCCACTACCTCGCGAAACTAGGCAGTGGGACGAGTCACATTTTTCGCTGCCTCAAAGCTCAACCGTTTGCTTTTGAGCTGAACGCACGTCTTGTTGCAATTCTTGGTCCTTCAATGCGCTGATGAATGCTTCTGTCGCTGCATCATCTCGATGTTCTGGGTCGTACGCTGGGTAAGCCAAAAGTGCCAGTCGCTCAATGTCTTGGGCTAGCTGCTGTAGGGTTTCACCAGACTTCTGCATCCGATGCCGTAGCTGTGACCGATAAATCTGCTTCAGATGATCGTCTCCATAACGCATGTTGAGCGCATTCATTACAGCAGCCGGGTTTGAGTGCAACTCAACGGGGATCGTCTGCAGAAGCTCGGCAGCTGGGCCTCTTAGAGCAAGAATTAGTGCAGTTGCTCGTTCCTGCTCACTCCAGTGATTTGCCTTTGCAGCAGCTTCAAACCGGGTTTTGTAAATACTCCAGACCGTTTGCCCGTCGAATATTGGTGCTTTCACATTTCTTGATGAGCTTTGCGCTGCGGTTGCAAGTGGGGCTGGTGAAGTGGTAACTGCTGCCTTCGCTGCTTCTAATTCCTTTTTCATTTTTTCCATCTCATGGTTCATTCTCTCCTCGACCTGATGAACCTTTTTCTTGACACATTTAATTTGTTGGGTCAGACTACCGAGCTCCGCTTTTATTCCGGTTGACTGTTTTTGCAAATCCACCTTGATTTCGATCGCTTGTTGGCCCAGCTTTTGGTCCAGCTTCACAGTTAAACTGGATGACTGTTCATTTAGCTTCGCAGTTAAACTGGATGACTGTGCATTTAGCTTCGCTGTTAAATTGGAAGACTGTTGTCACTGCTCTTGCTGCATCAGCATTTGCATCAGCGCACTTTCTGGTTCCTTTGATTTTGGTGTTTCTACTTCACCACCATCTGCGCCTTTTTCTGCATCTGAGGGCTCACCCGAACCCAGACACGTGCCTTCCGACTCGATCGCGTCACGCACGCGCTGTTCCAGCTCCTCCTTGAGCTCCGGCATTTTTATTGTTTCGGCTATTTTTCCACCAGTTTCCACGTTAATTTTCACTATTGTGCACTTTAAAAATGTTCAAACGTTTTCACTTCCAAAATTTTCTATCGCACTTCTGACACCACTATCGCGTGTTTTGGTTCGCGGCTAATAATTTTAATGTTCCGGGAAAGTGAAAACGCAATGTCTTTTAAATTGAATTAATAGAGTATATTTATTTTCTAAAAATGCACAGCTGTCTTCACTAAAAAGTCAACGAAAATCACTTTTCTATTACTCGATCAATATCGCTTTTGAATTCGCACTCCACACTATCGCAGTTCTTAACTATCGCGGTTAAATGAATCCCCCCATTCATTCAGCTCGCCTTTGTATAGGGTCTCTAGTCATTCAATCCATTTCTCGTACATTGCCGAACTATGTGGAATATTCGAGCAGCTTAATGAATGGGCGGTGACTCACTTTCAGATGTTGATCGTGCTTGGTGGGTTTTCGAGTACATTCGCTTGTTGATCATTATTTTCGGAATGGTTGTGAAAACAATTGCGACAGTAGCTCGCAAAATTATTCGTTCATGTAACAATATCTATATATATATATATATATATATATATATATATATATATATATATATATATATATATATATATATATATATATAGATATAGATATAGATATAGATATAGATATAGATATAGATATGTACACGTATAGGGGTTTCCATTAAGGACATAACAGTTAAAAAAATAAATATCTATGCATCGATTGTGAGGCGTGCTATGTGGTTGGTGGCACCGTCAACTTCATGCAATTCTGGCCACAAATAATTGACGGTAACATGACGGTCGTTTTCATCTATGAAAAGAATACGGCGCAGTCGCACCTCCGGCATGAAAACCGCACCAAACAGAAGTTGTTTGCGGATGCAATGGTGTCTCAAGAAGCTCATGTTGGTTCGTTGCTCACCAATAAGGCATATTTTGCTTATTAGCAAAGCCGTTGAGCCAGAAATGGGCTTCATCGCTGAAGATGATTTCGATAATAGTATTTTTTAATCATTTCCAAACGTTCCTGGCTCGTGAACTATACCATGATAAAAATGTTAACATTACAGTTTTGACATTGACATTTTATCAAAAAGTTTAAGGGTGCGTTCATGTAAAGATATAAAATCGTTATGTCCCTGATGCAAAAATCTGTATATATATATATATATATATATATATATATATATATATATATATATATATATATGTGTATATAATATATATATATATATATATATATATGTATATAATATATATATATATATATATATATATATATGTATATATATATATATATATATATATATATATATATATATATATATATATATATGTATGTATATATATATTTATATATATATATATATATATATATATATATATATATATATATATATATATATATATATATAACAGGTGTTATGTTGTTATTAAAAGAAAAATGCCATTTTTAAATATAAATGATCGAATGTTTATTTCATTATAAAGAGAAAGGTTTGCCGTTGATAGTGAACAATAACATCAGCAAATGATCACCACGACCACGCTTACAGACCCATATCCTTTTCATGAAATTTTCCATAAACAAATCGCAACGTGGCTGCCCTATGTCGCACCAAACAGTCACACGCTGAGGAGAGTCTTTTCAACAATAACTCTTGGGTTTTCCGAGCCCCAGATGCAACAATTTTGCTTGTTGATGAAGCCACTGAGGTGGAAATGGGCCTCAACACTCAAGATGATTTTTCGATGGAATTTCATGCATTTCAAGGACCCAATCAGCAAAGATACGACGTTGTTGATGATCGACCGGCTTGAGTTCCCAACAGCTCGAATTTTTCCAACAATTTCTGTAATGCGGTCCGACAAGGTGCTTCACGCCGACCCAAAAATGTTCGAGTTTTATAAACCGTCTCTGTCAAATTTCACCATTTCTATAGTAAATTTTAATAATTTCTATGCATTGTTGAAGCGTATTTCGTTCCATTTTATTAATAGCGTAGTTTTTACTTGTCAAATGTCAAAAAATGACAGCTTCAAAAGTGACATCTACCAAAATAGCGAGCTATACAGAATAACACCTCTTATTGGAAACCCCTTTAGATTAAAAGTGATTACCTCTCCAAACTTTCCGAATGAAAAAATTTTTAAAGTTTTTAAGGGGGCCCCCCATATATGGAATAACCCTAAACAAAATTTGTTTTCTAAAGATAGCCAACATGGGTATCAAATGAAAGGTATTGACGAGAACTTCCAGGAATGCATGATATATTAATATTTCTAACCTGCTGGCCAGTATGCTTCACAACAGTGAAAGAAAGAATTTTATGTGGGGTAAACACTAGCAAAAACCATTCAAAAATTTAACCCTTAGTGTAAAGGTACCCGTCGCGGCAAAGCCTGGGCCCCTAAAGTCCGACCATTTTTTCACTACGTCAATTAATTTTAAAAAATTTGAAGAAAATCATGCTGATACCTTAAACCTTCAACTTAAAATATAAATCATAGAATCTCGGAAAAGTTTATTTTTGTAGATATTTTTCATTGAAATAATGGAGCAACTCAGTAAAAAAAATGATGACTTACTTAAAAAATTATTACTTTGTGAAAAACTGAGACATCGGAATGCAGAAAATGTCAGAATAAAGCTTCCTTATGTAGATTGCAGGAAAAAAAACCATTTTATTTGTTTGATATTAATTCCTTTGGAAACGTAAAACTAGCAATATACCATATAATGATTTAGAAAAAAATGATATATTTATATATATATATATATATATATATATATATATATATATATATATATAATTTTTCATCATTAGAATATATGCGGTACAGAGGCCTTATAATATAGTAGGTGTTCTGACAAAGTCATTTCACCATCGTTTGAATATTACTTAAAACTATGCGTAGTATCGTATTTCTATATGAATATTACAATTGGCTAGAGGAAAATTTAGGCAAAAACCTCTACTGAACTTATTACTAGCTTAACAAAACTTAACTATTTACTTCTTCTTCTTAATACTACAGCCCCTTTCGGGCCTTCGCTTCCTGCAAACAGCACCTCCAACTGTCTCGGTACGTTGACCGCGTCTTCCAATTCCGGAATCCGAGCAGCGATGAACTGTCTTCGTCGACCGAGTCAGACCAGCGCTTCCTCGGTTTCCCCACTGGCCGCCGGCCTTCAGTTCTCCCAACGAATATATTCTTGGGTATCCGTCCACACGATTCATGTGTCCAGCCCATTGCAGCTTCCGCAGTCTTACAATCATTGAGACCTCCGGCTCGTCAAAAATTTCATACAGCTCATGGTTTGTCTATCTTCGCTCCGATTATTCGCCTCAGGACCCGTCGCTCAAAGGCGTTCAATATATTTGCGGATGCTTGGGTTAGGGTCTATGTTTCACACCCATAGCCTAACCCAGGTCTTATCACAGATTTGTGTACTTGGAGCTTTGTTTTCCTGTATATGCAGCTAGTCTTCAAAATCGTCAAAACTGAAAAAAATGTTTTCTTTGCGAGCTGTATTCTTCGGCGTATTTCGTCTCTTTCATTGCCCGTTTTTGTTATTTTGGCGCCCAAATATGTACACGAACTCGCTAACATTCTCGATACTGTAATCGCCAAGTGTGATAATTTGTGTATTTGAGGTATTTTTTCTTGAATGTCATTTTGGTAACACGGACTAATTTGGCTGGGATGCCAAAACCAAGCATTATTTGGTACAGTGCGTTACGATCAATACTGTCGTATACTTGCTTGAAGTCAACGAAAATTTGGTGTACATCTATGTTGAACTTCCAGCATTTTTCAAGTACCTGCTTGGCTGTGAACAGTTGGTCTGTTGTTGATCTACCTGCTCTAAAACCACCTTGATACTCCCCAATAATACTGTTGGTGTATGATCCGATTTTATTTTCTGATTTTAGAAAATATTTTGTACGCCGTACAAAGTAGTGATATGCCTCTATAATTTTCGCACTGTAGCTTAGCACCTTTTTTGTGGATAATTGATTGGCTCCACTCTTTCGGCATATGCTCTTGTTACGAAATGTACTGGGCGACTTTGTGAAGAGCTTGATGAACACTACTGCCACCATATTTGATGGGCTTCACTGGAATCTCATCAATGCCCGACGCCTTATTATTCTTTTAGGCTTTGATAATGGAACAAACTTCATCCAGAGTTGGTGGGGCCAATGAAAGCTCTCCGCAGACATCTATAGGCTCCGATGCTCTGGAGGTGTGCGGAGGATTCTTTAAATATGATGCCCATCTTTCCTCAATCTTTATTTTATCAGCGATGATATGGCCACTGTCATCACGACAGAGCGTGGTTTTGGGCTGATAACCACGTTTCAGGCTTTTCACTACTTTGTATGCTTGTCTTTTGTTATTACTCGCTAAACTTACATCTAGACTTCTCAATTGGTCATCATCGTATTTTCTTTTCTTAATCCGAATTATGTTATTCGCTACTCTTCTGAGTTTTCATAGTGATCTCTCTTCGTCCTGGTTTTCCTACCTACGTGTCCTTTGTACGCCTGATTCTTTTTAATCTAACGCATTCTGGCACTCATGATCGAACCAATCATTCCTCTTGCGCCGGGCTTGATGTCCGATCGTCTGTTCTGCCACGGTTCTGATAGCCACTTTCACTTCCATCCAGAGCTCGTTGCTCGTCTTTAACGATGCGTCTGATGAGATGGGAGCCAGCTGGTTGTCGAGGATCTCCGTGAAATTTTGGCCACAGACGCCGTTTGGAGCCATTCGATATCAAATTTTTATAGCGGGCTGGTCTTCGCTGAATATACCTTTGACATACGACATCGATAGGTTAATTTGATCAAGTAATGATCTGAGTTACAATTGGCTCGCCGGTATGTACGGACGTCAAGTATGCTCGAGGCCCAACGTTGTTGGATCAGAACATGATCAATCTGGATTTGTGTGTTACCATCCGGTGATACCAAGGTCATTTTATGAATGTGTCGATGTGGGAAGCAAGTCAAACGTATGACTAGATTTCTGCTACATGCAAAGTCGATCAGGAGCTGGCCATTATCATTTATTTCATCGTGGAGGCTGTATGCTCCAGTCGTTCCCCCATTCCGGTGGCATGGTTATTACGTCAATTCCGTTATCAGGCACGGAAGATTCGCCTTCACCCTCTTACGTCCCCACAAAGGAGGTGGAAGTAGGATTTTGTAGCAGAGCTGTAGATGTATTTACAGTTATTAGCGTTTCTCGGCACTTAATGTCCCATTATTGGGGAACCAGTAAACCCAATGTGCGACCCCGAGAGCATTTACTACCATTTAATTGGGGAGTTTGGGATGAAGAATCATAGAAGCTATGGGTTGGGGAATTGGGGAAACAAGGGGTTCCCTCCTCCTTTTTCAAGTGGGCTTTGGTCTGCCTACGGTGGAGTTAGGCATTGAATATACTGACAAGCAAATCAGAATAAAATTGGCAAGCTATCTGCAGCACCTCAGCTGGAATTCCGTCTGGTCCTAGAGCTTTACTTTGCTTCAACCACTTCTATCACTGGTGTCTCATCGTGAACAGCTTTAATCTAGTCTGTATGAATAGGGAGCATAGCTCGCACAATTGCGTCCATCTTTTCCGCATTATATGAGGTAATCTTTGTTCACCAAGCTTCCGGATGACTAATAGTTCTGGCCAGTGATTGGTCTAACTTCTATTAATCTAGCCAAATTATAAGCTGTTAATTTGGTGCCTGTATCTTCTTGGAATCGTGCTAGCTGAGCCTCTTGTCAGAGTTATTGACATTCCCCTCACTTTCAGCAATTTCAAAGGACCACCAGTTCACCGAAGTCTTGCCGTGCTGGAGTTTTAAGCGAGACATAGAAGACTTGCAGGCAGATATAATGATTCTCATAGTGGAGTTCACTATATCTTTTGCTACTAGCCCCTCGCTTTTCGACAAAACTTTCGATAGTGTTCAATCACTTAGCCGTTACCACTTCTGCAAAACCTTTCGGCATCCAAATTCTCAGTGTTCCACCGCAGACTGGAAGGCGGACTGTACGGGCATGGAAGAGTGACGTAATGGATCACAAGTGCTTTGTACTGATGATCACTAGCACAATAGTCTTCTAAAATTCTCCATTTTTTCACTGTTGGTACTAGGGAGTCTGTAGCGAAGTGAATATCACTTTCGGAATTGTACTAACGAATTCGGGTCGAAGGAAAGTAGAGGCGTGGCCTGTATTCTGTACAACAAGCCTAGTTCTAGCTATCATATCCAGGATCTGTTGCCCCTTAGGTCTGTTTAGAGTATGCTCCATTTTACTCTTACATTGAAGTCATCTCCAACGAGCACGTGACCCATTGCGCTCGCAAACAGCGTCTTCCAAAGCATTAAACCTAGATCGAAAAGACGATAATGGTCCGTTTAGTATTATATATACACCAAAGAGTGTAGTTCTCAAACATCCTGATTCTGCACTTAGAAGTGAGTGCTGTTTCGAACCCAGAAGGCAGCAGTACAAGATTCGTCATGATATTGTAAAATTTTGGTTGGGGTGTTGCTTGCTGAACAGTAGCGAGTCAGTTTGAATGTGTCTCACAAATTGCTCGAGTCGATTTTGAGTAAGTGTGCTCCGATGTAGATTAATCTGCAGAATAGAACTAATTGCAAAGTGCGTTGGCTTTGGTTAGGGCTTTCTGGGAATATGCGGCATTTGCCTGTATCTGGCGCGTGTTTCAAACCATCTAGCCTTGAACCAGCATCTTGGCAGTGAAAGAAGTATACCTACTCTACATCCCTTCTTTCTTCTGCTTCTGATCCATTTCCAGCACTTTGCAATATGCCCGTATCCAAGGCACCTAAAACACCGATTAGGGATTGCTCGTTGCCATATCTTAAAAATAACTCATCCAATTCTCATTTTCCCCCTCTTGTATCATCTTTTGGGCATACTTTTACGAGGTGTCAACAATGGCCATGCGTTGACCTCTATTATTTGGATTATTGAGCCTAGTTTTTACTCCGCTCAAGCTACAAAATTCTCACTTTAAGGCATCTTCTATAAATCCGTAACGCAGTAAATATCACTTTTTTCAAGAACAGCCCTAGGCTCAAGGAAGGCTACGGTTGCCTTCTCTCCAAGGGCATTTTTGACTGCGTCACGAGATGCATCTTTGTAAGCGGCTCCTGGTCCAAACTCCACCAACAGTCAACCCAAACGCTTTTTTGACTGCTTTTTTAGCTGCTTCAGATTGTGCTATCTAAAACCCCTCCTCCAATAGAACCAGAAATTTTGTTGGCTCCTCCTTTTCTGCTTTTCCCAATCTTCTTTATTTGGGCTATATCTATCCTGTTAGTAGGCATTGGGAAGACTACTCTACCTCCAAAGTTCCATTTGAATCGCCTCGCAAAGGTGGGGTTTTGTATCGTATATGGCAACGATGCATTTCACAATTGATTCTGCTTTACATTAGAGCCGCCGATTTAAGACCCTTGTTTCAGTCGCTTCAGTAATGTTCGTAGTAGTGATTATTGATTTCTTGATACCCTTTACCTGCCCACATATTTGGGGTATCCTGCAGAGCTCCCTGCTTTACTTTTTAAGATGCTCTGGCGCTCGCATCGTTTTTCTACCGCATCCAAATGCTGCAAAAATTTCTGATTGGAGACGGTGGTCTGTTGCTCTCCGTTCCTTGTCCGTCTTTACTGTCGTTGCATTCGCCGGTGTTTTTATTGTAGTTTTAACGTCGTGGATGTAGCTGTTGGTTCCGTCGTCATTGTTGATGTTTTTATTGATTTTTTTTTTTTGTTTTTTGCTGATTTGATATGTGTTTCTTAGTTGAGTAGAGTCCAGTTTGATTTGGTCCCCCTTTGGAGCTACTATTTTTGTTCGTATGCGAACTTGCCTTTTTGGTCCCATGGTTATTTTTGCAGAGTGCGGAGGCCATACGAGTGTTGGCACAAGCCGTGATTAGGACAGGTGCTCATAGCCAGACCAGAGCTAATCGGAAGTTCCTCTCAACCGAACATACACCACCAACCCAAGGGTACGAACTTCAAACGTACTCCGAGGCCTGCCAAGGTTTTACCGGGACGGAGAAGGTCTGATAGTGGAATTGGAGCCATTCACGTACGAGTGTCACCTTGGTGCCACTATACAAAGCAACTAGGTCAAAACCATCATGTCCACTAGCCCAGAAATATCAATTCCAGTTCGTTGTACATAGCATAGTCTAGATTAAGTCGGGGTAATTTATCTGTTATCCTAGAAGGAATCTCACTATGACTTCTATTCCCTCGGATATCAGGGGTGGTAATACCCAAAGAATGCTAGCCTCTAAGTGTATTCCTGTTGACAGGCGTTCCACCTGGAGTACTGTTTGCAAATTTGGAACCCTGATCACAGGAAGCTTTCGATACTCTTGAGTTGGTTCATTGCATATTCACAAGGTTTCTATTTGTCAAACTCAACCTTCACCAGTCTCTTTGAATATTCCTTCTCCCGAATCCAGACCATCTTGCCCTGACCATTGTCTTTTGTTCAAGCTTAATCATTGTTATTTATCTCAAAATGTTTGCAAGCATATTGGTACATTGGACGCTGTGTGCCCTACTAGATCCACTTTTCAACTCCACTCTTCCCTATAAGCTTGCCTTGTATGCACAACCAGCTATGTCTTGGTCCTCTGCCACTGCCTCTTGGCGTGATTGAAACTTACATTAAAAATCAAGTTTACAAAAACAATCATTCATTTTCGAAATGATTGAATTTTAATTTATTCTTTTGTTTACGATATTTCTCTTACTTTAAATTATTTTTTACTTTGAACCTTGCCCTCAACCTAGCCTTTGGCATCCCTCAACAAGAAATTCATTCATATAATATTTTTTCTTCTTTGCTTTAACGTTTATTGGATGAAAAAAGACGAAATTCTGAGTTTTCAAGAAGGTCGTGATTTTTCGGAAATGTAAACCGACTATAACTAACAAATGAATACAAATTTTTCTAGTTTGCCAAATTTCATTGAAATCGACTACCTGTTGTTGGTCAATTTAATGTGGAATGACCTTATTTCCTACTGGATTTTCTAGTGAAAGAAATTTTCTCTAAAAATATAAAATCATTGACTCTTCTATTCTTAAACGAACGAGTAGTTCTTATATGATTTCTTATTATATTTTTGAGTCATTTGTTGCTGTTCGACAATATCAAAAACGTTTTCCTCAACAAAAATCAAAATTTTTTTGATGATTTCCATTCCAATTTTCACGTGAAACTACAATGAGTCTATTCTGATTGAATAGTAACACAGTAATTAATTAGAATCGTGTCCTTTCAACAAGAGCTTTACTTTTGTAATTTTCAAAGTACACAGAAAATTAATTTTAGTGAAATCTTCAAAGAAATAGCAGCCTAAGCACCCCATTCTAAATACACCCCCCAATTCCCTGGTTCGGGGCAGCAACATGTATGTGTTAAATCAAAACAAAAGGTTAAAAGCCGCTTTTATCGCAACTTGAAAGGAAATTTTGATTTCGTCAAGACTAAGGGGAAACGGACAATAAATAAAACTGTATTCAAAACGTGAACATCATACAGACGTTCAAACACAAATTATTCGTACACAATAGCGTTCTAGTGATGCTTTGACAAAGGCAAAGCAAGCATTATAAGGACTCAATGAAGAAAATCGAGAGGCAAGTTTATATTACAATGAGGATTTTATTCAGCTGCCCCATTCATCGAATCCTCACGCAACACAATAGTGTTAATCTTCTGAACTTCCAAGCCAAGTCAACATGTCCCCCCGAAGCGCAAGCAAAGTCCTAAATCCTGTCCTCATCTTTCCACATCCTCCCCCAATATTTGTTCTACTTTGTCATTACGCTCCGTTGACATAACCCTCCAAAAAGGTGCGAAGGGAAATCCTTTTCTTCGTGTCTGCAAGATTTTCTTTCTGGTCCGGATAATTGCAGAGGCCGACGAAAGGTGCTCAAATGTATTTCGCAAAAGCAGTCGACAGAGCGTTCGCTCATTGTCCTTCTATTGATGCGAGGTAATAAACCGTAATCTCACAATAGTCCTGATACAACCCTGCCGAAGAGTTCAATAGGTTTTTATTCGGGTATAGCATCGGCAGGAGGATATCTTAGACAATTTTGGGTTGGATTCCGGAAAGAGTAATTCTTTCTTTTCTGCTCGTCATGGAGGCCCATCAGCACGGATTGTTTGAGTGACGTTATTTGAACGGAGTGTGAAATAACCAGGGAATGAGTCGGCAAACTGTCCTTGACAATGGGAGTTTAGTGTTTAAAATCAGAAACAAAGTTTATTTGACTTTTGCAGCCAAGCATCATTTGGCAACCACAGGATGTTTATCTTGGTAAAGAATCTGTTTAATATTTTCAATGCTTGGCTGACTCCTAACAAAGCCTTATGCTTTTCAACTGACTTATTATTGAGAGTAGGTTAACAATTTCACCCCTATATACTTTTTGTTGCTCTTTTATGGATTTTTATGCACAACTTTCAAACGAGAATAGTTTGTTGACTTCTGGTTACCTCAAATTGTTTGGTTTCATTTTCATCAATTATTGTATTAAGAAGTTCATGAATTTTGAATTAAGGATTAATAGCACGGGAGGCAGCGTAACAAATTTGCGAGTGATTTCATACTGAATGAATTAAGTATGTTGGAATCGATTAATAATCACCAACCATCAGATTGAGTGTCAATCACCCGTGGTGGGGCGAGAGGTAATGAAAAATGGAAAAAATTTAATGCGAAAATTCATTTAATACCGCACTTTGTGGAAGCTAAAATCATGATAAAATATACATAATAATAATCAAATTATCTCCTCAACTCTGGCTGCACCACAATTATTATTTGGCAATCATACGGTTTCTTTCCAAAAATTTAAATTACAAATGCAACCAAATGGCTAGTAGAGTAAACAGAGAAGTGTTTTTTTGAAATTTCTTTTGCAGCTTCATGACAGTATTGCTGTAGGGGCCGTTCAAGTATTACGTAAACATTATAGGGGGGGAGTAGGGGATCTTTGCTTATTTTTGATGACATGGGGGTGGGGGGCTCTAGATGATGATTACGTCAGCAGTAGTTATTTACTTTTTTACACACATGGCAACCCACATATTGTCCATGTTTTAAAACGGAATGCCTCCTCGATGAAATAAAACAATTCTCTTGAGTTAATTGAAATGACTGACTTTATTTTCCTAATTGCTTTGTTTTTATACATTCTAATGTGGGAAAAAGTTCTGTGAGTGAAATCTTTATGCTGACGGATCATAATGATCCGTGAGACAAATTTTTCCAGGTGAAAATTAACACTGGATATATCTTCTTACTGTCTGGTAACTCCTTCATGTGAATGGAACAATCTTCGGCTAATTGAAGCAACCCCGTACCATTTAGCATGATGTTTGCCCTTGATTCCTTGCAGATTGTTTGGGCATGGGTAGGTTCTGGTACCACAAATAGCCAAAGGTTCCGTGATAGTAATTGTTTTAACACAAGACTTTCCACAGTAAATCCATGTGTGGAGCAGTGGCCCATTGTATGCTCCTTGTAGATTTCCTTGATAATGCAGTTAGATCTGGTACGTAGCTCAATTAGGATGGATGATGATAGAAGGTATTTATCACTGCTGATTTTTTGGGCGTTGAAAACATCTGCTTCCGATGTCCCAAAGTATATTTGATCCTTGTAATTAACTCCAAGAATATTATTGCTGATGGTAAACTCAAGGTATGTTTTCCCACTTTGATGGTGAACGGAAGTGGCTTTTATTAAGTTGAATGGACGTTTGTCGACAATGGGTAGATGTCCTTGTATGTCAATATATTTTTCATTGCGAAAGACTGTTATATCTGTTGTTGTTATCTGCAGTAAATCCAGTTGAGGAGATAACAGAGCATGTGCTCACTGAAGGTCAGTCTCCAGTTCTGCTAACTGGATGCATTCCCAAATTCCAGTACTTGTATAAAGACTAGTTAGAATACGGATGCATTTACTTTGCACTTCTTGAACGAAATTCATTGCTTGGTGGTACGTTCCTAGGGACTGTATATTCATAGCATTGTGGTCAGAATCCTCTCGACACTGTTTTACCCGTTTCAATCCTTCCTCAAGCTGTTCTGAAAAGTGGTTAAGTTGCATTTTCATTCTACTAGATGTTCTATTGAGGATGTTGTTGCTGCTATCACTTGATCGTTGACTCCAAATACTGCTGTCAGCATCTGCCCAAACAGTCCACGCTTAACGCGATTCGTGATGGATTTCAGAGATTCAATTTTATGAATTGTTTCTTCTGTGTATTTATTCAAGTGACTTGCCAGACTTTTGCATTTTATTTTCATTGTTATCCTGTTTCCCAAGGTGCAGAGGTTTTTTAATTCCATTGTTGACCATCTCTAACGTTTGACCATCTCGGTATAAATTTGACATCGGAATGTTTATGTTCAGTTGCAATGAACCATGCATTAGGTTTGCGGTAACAATATGCTCGATAAATAACCCTCAAGGCTGTGCCTTGAGTTGGTGTCACCTAGGCACATAATGTCAGCAACGTGGTGAGCAGCAGTCTTGAAAAAGTCCCCTTTTCCAAAGTGGATTCTCCCATTGCCTCGTTTGTTGTGCATCGTGTTTATTGTTGTGTCCATGGAAGTGGTTTTTCGTATTTTCGTTAAAATTATGTTGTTTGTTGACGCATAAGTTGTCTGAAGGTTTTTGTCAGTTGACGACTCCTGTATTTGGCTGCTGAACGGTAGTTGACAAATCTTTGTTATGAGACGTTTTATCACATTTCCGTTTATTTTTAACCTAACTATCTTACGAGTCCATTCTCGCCTGGATGAGGGGCTAGTATTCTTGCTAATGGCCACTGTTATGATGGAAGATGATCCTGTTTCACCAAAACCAGGTCACCAACTTTTGGATTTTCTTGTGATTTGAGCCATTTTAGTCTTTGTTGAAGTCTTTGAAGGTGCTCTCTTAACCATCTCAACCAAAACGAATGCTTCATCGCCTGCACTTGTCTCCATCTTTTCAATAACGTTAGGTTCGCTTCTTCCAGATCACTCTTGATCTCAAATAAGTTGCCATCAGTCAAAAAATGCCCTGGTGTTAAGGCGGCGTTGTCTGAAGAATCATCGCTTATCTCGGTTAATGGTCTAGAATTTAGGTGTAAAACTCTTCAATGGTCAGCAGCTGTTTACCAATGACTTTAAAGAGATGCCGCTTCATCGATTTGACACCAGCTTCCCAGAGTCCACCAAAACGGGACTTCCGGGAGGTATGAACTTCCATTCTAGACCTTCTCGAGCAAGTAACTCCATGCTTGTGTGTATCGTTTTTTCGGATTCACCTCGAAGCTTCCTATTGGCACCAACAAAAATAGTACCACAATCGCTGTAGAAGCTGCGGCAGTTTCCTCGTCTTGTAATAAATCGTCGAGTTGCTGCAATGCACGTATCTGCTGATAAGTCTGAAGCTAACTCCAAGTGGAAAGCCTTTGTTGCCATGCAAGCGAAGATGACTACATACGCTTTGGTGATTTTCGCACCTCTTCCCCCATTCCATTTATTGTTATCGGGCCAGCATAGTCAACGCCATTATTTTCGAACGGATTTGATGAACGCACGCTTATAGATGGCAATGCTCCCATTAGTTGATAATTGGGCTTTGCTGTCACCTTAAAACAGGTAAGACAACTATGAATTTCCTTCCTTACGAGTGAAGAGCAGGATATTATCCAATAGTCGCGTCGCAGCGTCGCAAGAGTTAATTCGTTGCCCCCGTGCATGGTTTGTTGATGAGCTTTTTTGACTAGTAGCTCTGCCAGCTTGCCTTTTGGTATGATAGCTGGATGTTTTGTATTCTGTCTTACCAATGCAAAGTGTAGTCTTCCCCCCACCCTGAGGATGCTCTAAGAGTCTAGACCAGCAGTTAGTGATCGAATGTTACTCGATTTAGGGTTGGTTTTTTATTCTTGAGATGCTGAGTCTCTTTTTGATAGGCTTGCTCCTGTGCTAACATTATACGCATGTTATGTGCCTGTTTGAGTTCTATAATGGAGAGACTGCCTATAACAATTGTGAACAAAACGGTTGTAATAGGCTATTACTCGATTCAGCTTATTGAAATTGAGTAACGTGTGAATATCTCAGTTTCGTCTGATACCTTTGTTACTATACGTGCAACTTCACGCCTTTCAACTTCCTTGCTTTTCTGTTTAGGTACCGTACTTTTGTTTAGTTTTATATCACGTTATCTTAACCATGATGGTCCGTTCCACCATAAGGAACTATCCATCAATTCGGCTGGTTTCAAACCTCGCGTCGCAAGATCGGCAGGGTTTTCTTGTGATGCAACATGGTTCCAGTTTGATGGCCATGACTTCTGTTGTATCATGCTAACTCTGTTAGCCACAAAAATATTCCAAGTAGATGTAGATTTCTGTAGCCATGCTAAAACAGTTTTTGAATCCGACCAATATTGAACCGGGACTTGTTCTCATCGGTGTGCTGCAACGACGTGCTCCATGATATTGGTTAGCAATACAGCTCCAGAATCTTGCTGGGTGATATCGGTGAGAAGGCATGTGGTGATCGATGATTCATTACTGATTCTTATGTACTCGTATATGGCTGCAGCGAATGCCAGTAATGATGCGTTGCAAAATTAATGAAGTTCAATTCTAGCGGATATACTGTACCCTATCCACCGAGGGATCCTTAATTGGCTGAGCTCATGCAGCTGTCGACGCACCGTGAGCCAGTCGTTTATTGTCTCCTTATCGAGTTGCTCACCCCAACTACATTCTGTTTTCCATAGCCTTTGCATTACCATTTTCTCCTATTATGATAATAGGCTGTAACCATCCAATCGGATCAAACAACTTTGAGATGTCAGACAGAACGTCTCGTTTGGTGCATGGCTCATCCTCTGTTTTAGTAAAGGCCCAAAGTGTTAATAGTGTTTGATACATCATGCTTAAGGTTACTTGGGTTGCCCGATCAGCAAGAGGGACGTTTTCCAAAAGTTTTATGTGATTTGCGCTCCACTGCCGCAAGTGAAACCCACCTTTTTGCAATAAAGCTTGAAGATCTTTTTGGAGTGGTACTAACTCCGACAGTTTGTGTGCCCCAGTTAGACAATTGTCTACATAGAAATCCTCCTGCAAAACCCTGGCTGCAGTTGGAAGGCTTTGACGTTCATATTCGGCTAGTCGTTGAAGTGTTTTAATGGCTAAGTATGGTGCACTTGTTGCTCCATATGTATTGGTTGTAAGACGATATATTTCCCCGCAGGGTGAATGCCGGTCGACAAGAGCACCGTTGGAGGCTAGCATTCTTTGGGGAGTTCCGCCCCCACGTACCCGAGGAAATTCCCGCAGGGAGAATGCCGTTCAACAAGAGCACTCTTGGAGGCTAGCATTCTTTGGGGAGCGCCGACCCCACGGACCCGAGGATATGGGGGGTGCCGTGAGGATCCCTCCTGGGATGACAGGTAACGACTCTGATTGGATCTGGACTACGCTTTGAACAACGAACTGGAAATGACGCTTTGGGCTGGTGGATGTGATTGTTTGGACCTAGTTGCTTTGCACAGTAGCGCCGAGGTGAAACTCGTGTGTGAACGGCTCCAATTCAACTATCATACCGTCTCCATCCCGGTAAAACCTTGGCAGGCCTCGGAGTACGTTCGAAGTTCGCACCATTGGGTTGGTCCTTTAGGTTCGGTTGAGACGGACTCCCGATTAGCGCTGGTCTGGCTCTGAGCACTTGTCCCCATAAGGGCTTGTGCCAACCCTCGCATGGCCTCCCTGCTCTGCAAAGATAACCATGGGACCAAAAAGGCGACTACACACACGAATGGAGATAGCGGCTCCGAGGGGGGACACAACAAAACTGGAGCACACAAAATCAAAAGACCACGAATACCCAGAAAAAGAAACAAAGAATAATAACGACGACGCAACCAGCGGTTGCAGCCACGATGTCAACAGTACATCGCGAGCGATACCAACAACGACAAAAACGAAGACTAACACAACGACAGTGAAGACGGACGAAAAACGGAGAATACAGACTGAGATTCCTGCGGCGTTCAGGCGCAGCAAAAAAATGATGCGAACGCCCGAGCGTCCTATTAAGGAGAAACGGGAAACTCTGCAGGACACTTCAGGTGTTCGAGCGGTGGGAGATAACATAAAGAACACCGAAAATCCGATTGTCACTGCTGCGATCGTTACCGTAGCGACCGATGCAAGGGTCGCAAATCCCAACATTGCAACGAAAAATCCAGAAGCCAACGAGGAGATTACGGCACTAAAAGCAAAGAGTGACCAGACACCGCGTGAATGCACCGCCAACGTCGAAAATGTGGCGGAAGTGCTGCACTCGGAAACGGAACGCGATAACCTCTCCCAAGGATGGTTGCAAGGTACAATTGCGGCCCAGCGATATGAAGAAGAAAGACTACTCCGAAAAGCGGGAGATGTTCGAAAAGAATACAAGCTGCATGCGACTCCCCAAAAATCAACAAAGCAGCAAAGGAAGGGCTCCTTGAACTAGAGGAGCTCCTAGATCGCATAGGGCACTATCGGAGAAGCTGGTTAAGGGCCGAAGACGAAAAGAAGGCTAAAGAGGCGCTTGGGGCGAAATCTAAAGGCAACACGCAGGTAGTTCCACCATTAAACGTCAATAAAAGAATGGCGTCCAGCCCAATCGAAGGAGATTGGGATAAAAGAAGGAAGGAAGAGGCACTTGAAGGGCGCGGAGCACTAGATCAGGGGTTCTAGACAGTGCTTACAAAAGGAGCGAAGAAAACTGCAAAGAAACTCCTTCAAAAAAAGCCAGAAAGTAAAGTTCGTACGGACGCCCAATTACAAGAAGGACCTGATGCAAAGCAGGAGAGGCAGAAGCCCCGACGAAGACCCCGGCAGCAGGCACTGCTTGTAACGCCCCAAGATGGCCGATCCTACGCGGAAGTACTGCGGGACATCAGGGGAAACGTAAGGCCCGAAGACACCAATACTACCATTAAAGTAGTACGACCAACGCGGTCGGGCCACATACTGGTCGAATTCGGAGCAGAGGCCGGCAATAATTCTGTGACGCAGTAAAGAAAGTCCTCGGCAAAAGCGCAACTATAGCCCCGCTCGAGCCGATGGCAACGATCGAAATACGAGACATAGACTGTGTGACGGATCTGGCCGAGGTAGAAGAGGCCATCAAAAGGGAGTTCCCTAGCGTGGGAAGGATCAAAGCGAGACTGACACCAGAAAACAACAGGGGACAACGCATGGCCATAGTTGACTTAACCGAAAAGGACGCCGAACAATTCCTGAACAAGGGCAAAGTACGAATTGGGTGGGTTGTCTGTAGGATACGGCGAAGAGCAACGCCTCTTCAATGTTTCAAATGCCTTGGTTATGGTCACATCACACAAGTATGCAACGGACCCGATAGGAGTTCCCTATGTTACAAATGCGGTGAAACGGGTCATAAAAGAAAAGAGTGTACGAAGGAGGCACACTGTATTCTTTGCAAGGATGCTGATCCAAAACTTGATTTTCGACACGTCTTGGGATCAGAAAAATGCCGGTTGTTCCAGGAAGCCCTAGCCAAGGCAAAATCAGAGCTTCGATGACCCGCATCCTGCAGCTAAACCTACACCGCAGTTCAACCGCCCAAAATCTGCTTGAGCAAATTGCGAGGGACAGGAAAGCCGACTTCTTGCTGCTGAGTGAGCAACACCATAATAAAAGTCCTGCATTATGGTACTCTGATGAAACTGGTACTGCCGCTATCTGGGTTCGGAACAGTGACTTTCAAGCGGAGAGTTGTGGATGGGGGGATGGTTTCGTGTGGGTTCGGTGCTCAGGGAT
Source organism: Odontomyia ornata (assembly GCA_963969285.1). Classification (NCBI taxonomy): domain Eukaryota; kingdom Metazoa; phylum Arthropoda; class Insecta; order Diptera; family Stratiomyidae; genus Odontomyia; species Odontomyia ornata. The sequence goes on from OZ017743.1 coordinate 27,674,807, forward strand.
CACCTTCTTTAGTGTGCACCTAACGCCTAACGAGCCGATATCATCTTTCCAAGCCAAGCTTAATGCTCTGGAGGGCGCTGTCTCGAACGCAGAGGGTAAAGTGCTCGTTGGGGGCGACTTCAATGCTAAGGCAATCGAATGGGGCATGCCTCAGACGGATCCGTGGGGAAAACGAATCCTGAAAATGGCGGCCAGGATGGCCCTCGTCGTACCAAGCTCCGGAAATACGCCGACTTTCCGCCGTATTGGCTGTGAGGGAACCATACCGGATGTGACATTCGCCTCGGAGTCCTTAGCACGGAGGATACACAACTGGAAAGTATGAGAGGACTACTCAGCCAGTGATCACCAGTGCATTCTGTTTGAGATAAGTGATGCTATCTCCCGACGTCCGTGCTGTCGGTCTTCTACAACTGGATGGAACATCGGAAGGATGGACGTCGAGAGGTTTGTCAAGGTTCTCACAGCAGGTGAGCCGCTGCAGGGAGCTCCGGAGGGGACGGAAGAACTGGCAGCTCAAGACGCGTGGTGAACTCTATTATGAGCATAATCACGACTGCTTGCTGCGCTTCTATGCCCCGTCGAAGACCCCGGCACGGCAAGCCCTCAGTGTACTGGTGGTCAACTGAAATCGCTGAAAAGCGGAGGGAGTGTCACAAGCTTCGGGCTCAACGGGCGCGGAACCGTGACGAGGCATGCAACCAGGTGGCAGCATATAAGTCAGCCAGGAAATGCCTTCGCAAACTGATCAACAGTAGCAAGGCTCGCTGCTGGCAAGACCTAACGGACAATGTGAACAAGGATCCGTGGGGCCTTGACTACAAGCTGGTCATGGGGAAACTTGGTGCCCTACGGAAGCCTTGTATACATGACGCGGAAAAGATGGACGCGATCGTGTGGGGACTATTCCCCGCCCATCCTGTCCGTGTTGACGCTGTCCATGGTGAAACAGCAGTCGAGTGTCCACTCTTCACACAGCTGGAACTGGAGGAGGCAGTCCTCTCCTCGAAAGCGAGGAAGGCTCCAGGTCCAGATGGTGTTCCAGCTGAGGTGTTGCGGCTCGTCTATCACCATTGTCCTGACTTGCTGCCCAGCACATTCAACGCTTGCCCACGGGACGAGGTTTTCCCGGTACGATGGAAGGTGGCGAGGCTCGTGCTGATCAGCAAGGGGAAGGGAAATCCCGAATCGCCGTCTGCATACCGCCCGTTATGCATGCTAGACACGGCTGGGAAAGTGCTAGAGAAACTCATCAAGGGAAGACTCACTGACGCGATTCGTGCTGCTGGGGACTTATCTCCTCGGCAGTACGGCTTTAGAGCAGGACGTTCTACCATTGATGCGATTGCAGAGGTGGTGAACGCGGTCCAAAAAGCAGAAGCATATAGTCGCACCAAGCGACGGATCGTCCTGTTGGTGACACTCGACGTCAGGAATGCCTTCAACTCCGCTAGATGGGTGGATATTCTGGACACGCTGGAAAACTCTTTTCAAGTTCCCGAATATCTAATGCGGCTTTTGAGGAACTACCTAAAGGACCGAAGCCTGCTCTACGACACGACACAGGGCCAACGAAGGATGGAAATTACATTCGGTGTCGCCCAGGGATCTATCCTTGGTCCGGACCTGTGGAACGTGTCTTACGACGGGCTACTGAGACATGAGATGCCAGATGAGTCGCGCTTGGTCAGCTATGCGGATGATGTTGCGGCTCTGGTCGCCGGACGCACCGTTGAACAAGCGCAACTTAGGCTAGGTATGCTAATGCGCCGAGTGAGGGACTGGATGACTGCTCGCGGGCTCAGTTTAGCACTGGAGAAAACCAAAGTCGTCATCTTGACAAAAAAGAGAATCCCTAGAGTAAGAATGATCAGTATTGGAGATATACAAATCGAATCGAAGCCAGCGGTGAAGTACCTGGAGCTACTGATCGACTCGAAGATGAGTTTCTCTGAGCAAATCAGAGCAACGGCTGAGAAGGCTGCTTCGGGAATATCGGCCCTGAGTCGACTTATGGCCAACGTAGGGGGACCCAGCCCATCAAGAAGACGCCTCTTGATGAGTGCTGTGGGGTCAGTGCTACTGTACGGAGCAGAGGTATGGGGCGACGCTCTCAGCAAGAAGGTGTACCGAAAACGATTGGCACAGGTACAGAGAAGAGGAGCACTGAGAACTGCATCTTCGTATCCAACAGTCTCCGACTCGGCGGTGAGAGTGATTGCAGGCGTGATACCTGTTGCCCTCCTTGCTAGAGAGCGCCGCGCTATTTACATGTGCCGAAACGAGGATGCGAGGGAGATGGTTGTCCGCGAGGAGAGACAACGCTCGCTCAACGATTGGCAGCAGTCTTGGGGAAATTGCACGAAGGGAAGGTGGACTGCGCGCCTCATCCTGGATGTGAGACCGTGGCTAAATCGAAGGCATGGTGAGACTGACTTCTATCTGACCCAGCTTTTGAGCGGGCACGGGTGTTTTCAGTCTTACCTGCACAAGATCGGTAAGTCACGGTCTCCCGACTGTCGGTTTTGCCCAGGAGAGGAGGACAATGCCTGTCACACATTTTTTGCGTGTACAAAATGGGTCAGGCTGCCAAGGGAACTCTACAGGGAGACGGGAGAGCTCACCTCGGATAATATAGTTGCGGTGATGCTCGAATCGGTTGACAAATGGAACCAGGTGGCACATTATGCTCGGGCAGTCCTAAAATATAAAAGGGACTCAGAGCAGCCGGGGGCGCTAGGGCTGGGGGATCGCTATTCTGGCATTTTCTCCTCCCCTCCCGCTAGGAAAGGGACTCCCCAGCTTGAAGGTGCCCCACGGTGTAACAAAACGAGACCTGGCCCGAAGTAATGTGTCAAACGGTTCCAGGCTAGGTTCTCAGATTGACAGGGGAGGTGTTTAGTGTGTGGTCCAAGGGTATCCTCCATGGGAGTCCTACACTGCCAGACTCGGCGGGCGTAAATGCCTTCACCTCCCTACCACAAAAAAAGGACGATATATTTGAATCAGGTCTGTCTTCTTAAAGCACCACAAGATTCGAACGCAATTTCGGTCAGTTTTGTCTACCCATATCTGCCGATACATCTTTTCAATGTCTGATGTAACCACAGATCGATGCTGTCTCCATGTCATTAGAATGTGAAAAATGGTTTCCTGGAGTGTTGGTCCAATTAGTTACAGCTCGCTGAGTGATTTTCCAGATTTCCTCTTTTGCGATGCGTTGAAAACTTCTCGAAGCTTGGTTGTTGTGCTAGTGTCTGCATGATGTGGTAAATAGTAGGACGGTTTTTCGTGAATTGCATTGATTAGGATTCGTTCCATATTTCCAAGGTTGAGATACACTTTCATGAATTCGTTGTATTCCCTGCGTAAGGCTGTATCTCTTTGAAAACGGTGCTCCAATTTATGCAATCGAACAAACGCTACCTTTTGTGTGTCGCTTATATCACTTTCCAGGTTTGTATTTTATTTGAATGGTAATCGCACTGAATAGGACCCATTCAAAAGACGTCGTGTGAACTTGCCTTAGTGCTCTTCTGCTTCCCTTTCCTCTGCTGTCAATGGCATGGTTGATGGATTTTCCTCAAGTTCCCAAAAACGGCGCAATGACTTATCCAGCTCCTCGTATGATACCATAACTTGAACCCTTTGTCTGTCTGTTGATTGTGCCACGGGACCAAATAACACCCATCCGAGCTTTGTCTGCTGTGCCGATGGATTTCCTTTTTCTAATCCAGGTAGTAAGATTTCGCTAAGCATATCTGCTCCAATCAGAAGATCGATTTTTGGAGGCTTATGATAACTCGGGCCTGCTAGCTCCTCTGGCTTCAGCCCTTCCAGAAGATGTCTGCCTGTTTGTACAGAAGGTAAAGGAGTTGTAATGACGTTCAAGATGAGTGGGTGGAACATCAATCTATCTTCCTTTCCATTTTCTCCTTTCAGATGCGCTGCGATTGTCATCTGTCCACGTGTGGTAACTTCATAACCTCTACCAACACCTCCAATAGACAAATTAGCCTTTCTCCTCTTGGCATTCAATACTCTCATAGCCACTTCACTAATGAGTGATCTTTGTGCTCCATTATCCAATAACGCCCTCAGTGTGATAATTTCCGCCGTCTGTGGTCCAGTGTTGAAATGTGCGCTCACACGAACCAACGCTGTTACTAGAACTTGGCTTCTGTTGTCAGCTGTGCACATACGAGTACATGTCCTTCCGAGCTAACTGACTGCGCGGCAAACACATGCAATGTTGTGTTGTGTTTTTGACCGCACACCTTGCACCCACATTTTGATGAGCACTGTTTTGCTACGTGCTGATCGCTGAGGCAGTTGAAACATAATCGCTTCGAATTGACCAGTTCTCGACTTTTTTGTTCACTTGTCTGACTATATTTTGTGCAGTTGAATAGCCGGTGATCTTCATTGCACATTGGACATCGTGCACTGGTACTGGCTGAATAGATGGTGACCGCAGGCCTTTTAACGGGTGGTTTCGTACAAGAAGTTGATAGGGCTTCCAGCATGATGAATCGGTTCTTCAGGAAAGTCAAAAGTTCTTGGAGAGCTGGAACGTTCTTTGACTGCCCGATTTCCTTCTGCCATTCTTACCTGGTTTCCTTATCCAGTTTTTGATTGAGAACGAATGTAGGAACCAAGTCGAACGCGTTGACATTGAGGGTTGAAAGCATGGTCACCAACTGATAAGTTATATCGACCATGCGCTTGAGCTGTTCTACGTCATCCTTGGTGCATTGTGGTAAGTCCCAAAACCTTTGCTCCATCTCGTTTGAGATAGTTCTGCCGTTGTCATAGCATTCGCATAATAACTCCCACGCTGGCTGGTAGTTGGCTTCAGTGACATTCAAGTGCTGGATTTCGTAATGAGTTTCGAAGGTATTGTAGTTTTTGCACCGCATTAAGTTTCTCTTTTTCATGAACCATACATTTGTACAGATCCCGAAATGAGCATCAAAAGCTAGAACCTCCATTCTTTCCATTTCCTGAGGCTGTCACAGTAGAAGAATTTCCCTCGAAATATTTCATCTTCTCTAAGAAACGCGTCTCATAGTCTAGAGCTATATTTTCCAGCACCTCAAACTCCTCAATATACTGCGTGCGTTTCTTGCTACTCTTCATCTCCTGACATACCAGCGGATGACTAGCTTCACACTTGCTCCAAAGTCCCTGCAGCTTTTAAAGACTTGCGTTGAGATAAGCAAGATTGTAACGCCTCGTGCTATCCTTTTTGAAGTTCACGATGAGCCTCTGGATTGCTCTAATGTTGAGATCCTGGGTTTCTTTTTCCGACATCCTTGGCTAATGTTGAACCTCTGCCTTCTTAATCTGCTTCTTACCCTACTTATGGTATCTGCTTCTAATATCAGCCACTGATATCTGGCTCGACGGACCAATGTTCTGACGCCTCCTCAATGAAATCAAACAATTCTCTTGAGTTAATTGAAATGACTGACACTATTTTCCTAATTGCTTTGTTTTTATACATTCTAATGTGAGAAAAAGTTCTGTGAGAAAAATCGTAATGCTGACGGTTCATAATGATCCGTGACACAAATTTTTCCAGGTGAAAATTAATACTGGACATATCTTCTTACTGTCTGGTATTTGGAATTTGTAGATATATCTGATGATGTCAGGAATGTTAAATGTCTGAAATGTAGAATCTAATGATGTTGGGAATGTTAAGTATGGTCATATGTGGACGTTAATTAGATTTAAAGGAATATTTTTCTTTATGGAATTTATGTGGGAACAGTATACATTAAGGTACTACTCACTTGTCCTAATTTCTTCCGTCAAACTAGTTTCGTTTCGGTACGATTGTCGATATGACGTATTGTTAGCAAAGCAAAGCAATTTAATGTTTGTGTTAAAGTTGATGCACTTTCGTCAAAGTTGAATTGTTTCAGTAAGATATCGTTTCAAATAGACAAATCCAAGTTATGCCAAAAGTTGGCTGAAGGTTTTAAAAAATCTCATACAAATACAAAAGTACAAAATGTACAGAAGTTAGTTAACGAAGTGTGGCGTAATTTTAAGTAACAAGCAAATTCCGACAAGGAACTTGATATTATTGTCTCCAAGAGAATTGAAGTAGAATTGCAAGCAGCGACTAAGAACAAATCCAATCCACTACGTTTTTTTTCCAAGGTGAGTGATGAAACGATTTTAAGTATGAGTAAAGAAAACATAATTCTGACGTTTAATCACTAGCAGACATTACAGACTAACTTTAATTTTAGAGGTAATGTTCATGAGATAGATGTATTCCTTATGATTGACTCCGTCAATTGGTTACAAAAATAAAGGGTGTTAATTTTTTGTACTTGACGGGTTCGATTCCCGGCTGTGGTGGTAATAATCTTTGAATGTAGTTTTTTATGAGGCCCAAAACAGTATTTTGATCACAATAAGAAATAGGATTTATAAGCAAAAAAGTATTTTCAGTCGATTAATCGTTTTTCTCTTACAAAATTTACAGTTTTTTTTTTTAAATTTAGAGAAGGCCTTCTAAGAACGCCTTATTGTTACTATAAGGGTATCATACGCTTACTGACGTGTCTCAATAATTAATAACTCGTTGTTCGGTTAAATGTATAAAACTATAGATTCATTTTCGCTATGTCAAAGTAAATGAAACATGTTAAATGTACTCACCATAGTGTGTATGTATCTCTTTTCAAGCTTAATAAGAGAATCATTAGCAGTACCTGTAGAGTGTTTTAATTTTCAGGCAACAAATACCTGTAAGCCTGCAGACGAAACACAAATTAAACAGCCACCTTCAAATACTAAAGAACAGGAAGAAGACGACATAAAACATGGAGTAGAATCACAACAGCGATGCAAAAACACAGCAAATACAGATAAACAGCCGAGAGCAAAACCTTCTCAGGAAGCTATGAAAAATAAGATTGCGCTACTCGAAAAAAATCTGAATGCTTTTCATTCTGCGAGAGATACTATGCCAAGCCGTGTTGAAGTTGATAAACAGATCATTAAGTTGCGCAAAGAATTAAAAACAGCGAAACCGTCTTTAAACAGGAAGATTCAAAACTCCGTTGCCCAGAAGAAACACAGAGATGGTATGAAAAGAAAGTTAGAAGATATTTGTCTTGAAAATCCAGAAATTAATAAAAAACTATCCCTAATGGATTCAGTGGGACGTCCTAGCCTAGAAAACGATCAACTATTACTATTGAAAACTATTGCGGATATTGCTTTATTTGGGAGTGCAGCAGATGATAGAAGACGAACGGAATCTATTCGCAGTGTAAAAACTCTTGATGAACTCACACAAGAATTAAGTAAAATAGGATTTGACATTAGTCGAAGTGCGGCATATCTTCGTTTGATTCCCAGAAAATCTAATTCTGCAGAGGGAAGATGACATGTGTCGACAGTCCCTGATAAGCCACTTAGATAGTAATTTCGCTGAAACATCAATCAATTATTTGAGGAACATAGCATCCATACTTGGACCAGATCAAGTATTTTTCGTATCTCAAGATGATAAAGCTCGGGTCCCTATTGGTGTTACTGCGGTAAATAAGTAAGCACCTCTTCTAATGTACATGGAATATAGAATCAAATTGCCTGATCACGACTGGGTAATCACTGAGCGGCATAAATTAATACCATCAGTTTATGCTAGTATCAAAATCACTTCCAGTATACTAGGACAACTGCAAGCCGTTGGATATTCTGGACCAACATACATCGCTATCTGAAGTGGAAAGTATAGTTCATCTACTGCTAATACTCATGCTCAGTATTTTGAGACACTTCTTGAACTTGAGGAGTTTCAAGCATTAGCTGAAAATGCCCATAGATTGGTAAAACCAGTGGTAATCATGACGGTTGATGAAGGGCTAGATGAAAATCCACATTATCAAAAAGTTATAGGGTTTGCTATACAACACTTTAAGCGACATGATCTCGATGCATTGTTTTTAGCTATCAATGCTCCTAGGAGAAGTGCGTATAACAGAGTAGAGCGCAGAATGGCTCCTCTTAGTCGGGAACTGGCTGGTTTGATATTGCCTCATGACCATTTCGGGTCTCATTTGGATGAACGAGGTGTAACAATTAATGAACATTTAGAAAGATCCAATTTCGAGTTTGCAGAAAATGTGTTAGCTGAAGTATGGAGTTCAAGGAAACCGATGGCTATCATGTGACTGCAAGATATGTTGGGCCGGGCGAACAAGAACTTCCTGATTTCCCAGACGTTAAATGGTATTCCGAACATGTGCGTGAAAGCCAATACTTGCTTCAAATTGTAAAATGTAGAAACATAGAATGCTGTCATCTAAGAAGTGGCCTATTTAGATTACTAGACAACAGGTTTCTTCCACCACCAGTAAAAGTAAAACAAACAGCTGATGACCTAGTTTTGGATGATGGAGGGCAATTTCTAAATCTTCCAGTCAATTCAGCTCTACGCTTAAATGCTTCGCTCAAAGATTTCCTGCAAGTGCCCTACGATTATTTTTGTCCGAGGGTAAAATTTAAGCTATCAAGTCGAACATGCAAAACGTGTGGTCTTTATCATGCTTCCGTCAAGTCACTAAATCGTCACATCGAGAAGACCCATAAAAAACTAAGTAGGCTTACTGATATGAAAGTTAGGCCTATAAGAGTCGCTGCTTGTCGTGCTAATGAACTGATGTGCATTATTCAAAATTTAGAGCACCACGATGTTGAATGGCTCGATGAGAACGATGTAGACATTCCAAAATCGGATAAAAATGAGCAGACATACAACATTGACCAGATAACATCCAATATCATCGAAAACTTAGAATCATTAATTCGGGTGTCATGGACTGAAGATTGTGTTGCAATACCAGTATACCCTATGTATACTGGCATGCACTGGGAGCTTGACATGATGGGTATCCTATATACACATCAAGGCTCCCGGGGAAAGAAAGACATTCCTGTATACCACTTACCTGCTACTTTATATTTGTCAATTGGATCAGTGAAAAGGGTGTTCGTTTAATTAATGAGTTAAGTTTTTATTTCCTTCTTTGTTTGGTTATACAATTCCAATGAATTCTTCATTGCTAATTAATTTATAGCAGGACAAGATATTGCGGACTTATGCCTACATATTGTAAGTATATGTTTAGAATATTAATGGAACAGTTAATTTACTTTAATTATTTATATTTGCTAGTTAGTCAGAGGGAAAAGGAAATTCGAAGAGACTGATCCATTTATTAAAGCTTCAACTGTTGCTCGGGCTGACGCGTTGAGCACGCAGTTATATTAACGAATCAATTGATTAATAATCCAACTGCTAGCTCCGAGCACAAAGCCTAGGGACGCTAATACTCGGGCTAACGCCTTGAGTATGCAGTCAGATTAATAAATCAATCAATTTTAAGTTCAACTGTAGGCCCCGGGCATAACTGCCTTGGGGCACTTATACTCGGGCGGATGCCTTGAGTATGCAATTGAACATATTCTTAATTCGCTTATCCCGGGCTAAGTGCCTTGGGATAGAGTAAGCTCGGGCGCACGCCTTGAGCCAGCGAATGGAGAAATACTTCTCGATTTTCTTGCTTCTATAATTTTCTTTTATACTATAATTATGCTGACTTAATTGCTTACCAACTAAAATAATGAAGACAATTTAACATTTAAATGATCAAAGTTCAACTGTTTAATGCCATCTCTCTGCGACTGGTGCAACCACCAAGCTCGAGCTTTCGCTCGATGCCCTCTGATTATCTGGATCTAGTCCTGTAGTTATCCTGCAGATACTGAAAATGGATTTATCTTCCCATGATATGTATTCATCATTAGTTGCAACAGCATCCGTTGGGTATCTTGAAACTGCGTCGGCGCTAAAAACGTTTTTAAGGCAATTGAGTTGAATGCTTATATTACCTCTTCATATTTGGGGTTTGCTGTAAATCCTTGAATATGTTATTCAATAAAAATAATTTGACTATGAATGTATTGTATCGTTTTCTTGAAGATGCGAACTGTGATGCTTGTTTGGTATTTCAAGTTAGCAAATGCTGTTAATTGGATTGCACTTTTTCGATTTCTTGCTCATACGTTGCAGCAAATTCTTCATCTAGGATTCTAAACAATGAGTAGGATATGGACCCAACAATATTGAGAAGCCCTCTACGTTTTCGGCGTTAATGATTTATGGGGTGTTAATATAAACATTCGTTCTCTCATTGATTTTCTTTTACACATGCTGAAACTGGGATACGATTGAATGGCAGAGTTTTGTGAAGTTTTTTGGTATTTTTGAAGTGTCCAGAGGCCTCTCATCGTGAGGATTGACCTGGATATTCCTTCGTATTCAATTTAGTATCCCTTTCTTTCATAGTAAATTATAACTTTCCACATATTGTGCGTTAGGTTTAAAGTGCCGACATCTTCGAAAAATATGCCAGGGCTATTTAAAAAAGGACTTATCTCTACAGGTTTGCTTGTTGGCGCCGCTCCGATCGAGTTGAGCATTGGCAATACTAGTAGGAGAGACATTAGGGTTAGTAATAGCATATTTTCCCTTGCGAGAAAGTTTTTGATTTTCTTTTCGACGACTGCACCATTGCTGGATACCTTAATGTAACAGGAGGAATTCGAGTTTTGCCCCAGTTGATGTTTTTACGGTAACCGTCCTAATAAAATTATCTGAACCCTTAATTGTTCCAATTATTTGATCCATTTGGCTTTGCAGTGGAGGAATGTTCTCTTCTTTGAGTAATACCAGCGTCCCTAGAATCACATTTGGTTGAGGTTTTTGTCATTTATATCGGTTTTGCAGTTCTTGCAAATATTTTTTAGACTATCTCTGCCAGGATTGTGCATGAGTCGATCTTACTAGGTCCCATCTTATCTTAAGTGGTAGTTGTTCGATGGGACTCATTGATTCGAGTATGGTAGTCAAAGATGGTTCTATCAGAAATTCCATGCAAATCATTTGCATATGATGATCTTGGTGCGAGCGGTCTTGAGTTTAAGACTGCTTCGATTTGACAAATTACAGTATGTAGTTGCTCATCTGTTAACGCTATGTTTACTAACTTCCATTTTAGGTGGTATGTAGCTGATTTAACGGCTGCCTCCTAAAGAACACCTAAGTGTGGTTACTTCGGAGGCTGTGAAACCATCGTATCGTTTCTGTGCTGCAGAACGAGTCATTGAAATCTTGCCCTAATTTATCATGAAGAAATGTTGCAAGCTTCTTTAGCTTGAACTTTTTTTGTAGTTGGAAGGTGAATGTCATTTACGCACAGAGTGTGGGGCTCCTATGCCCGTGAGAAGGTGACTGGACTACCCACTAAACATCTCCCATGTCAACCCGACAACCGAGCCTGGAACCGTTTGACACATTACTTCGGGCCAGGTCTCGTTTTGTTACGCCGCGAGGTGCCTTCAAGCTGGGGGATCCCTCTTCTAGCAGGAGGGAGGAGGGGAAGAGCAGTCACCAGACAAGTGATCCCCCAGCCCCAATGCGCCCAGCTGCTGTGAGTCCCTTCTATCTTTTGGGACTGCCCGAACATAATGTGCCACCTAGTTCCATTTGTCAACCGATTCGAGCACTTACGCGACTATATTATCTGGGGTGAGCTCTATAATTTTTACACGCAAAAAATGTGTGGCTGGCATTGTCTTCCTCTCCTCGGCAAAACCGACTAACGGGGAACCGTGACTTACCAATCTTGTGCAAGTAAGACTGAAAACATTCATGCTCGCTCAAAAGCTGGGTCAGATAGAAGTCAGTCTCACCATGACTTTGATTTAGCCTTTTGTGTAATTCTCCCAAGACTGCTGCCTCGTTGAGTGAGCGCTGTCTCTCCTTGTGGACAACCATCTTACTCGCGTTCTCGCTTGGATGCAGGTCACTCCCACCACCAAATCAGAGAATGTTGGATACAAGGATGCAATCCTCAGTGCTCATCTTCTCTGTACCTGTGCCAAGCGCTTTCGGTATACCTCCTTACTGAGAGGTTCGCCCCATATTTCTGCTCCATACAGTAGCACTGACCCAACAGCACTCATCAAAAAGCATCTTCTAGATGGGTTGGATCCCCTTACATTGGTCATAATCGACTCAGAGCCGATACTCCTGATGTAGCCTTTTCAGCCGTTGCCCTGATTTGCTTCAAGAAACTCATCTTTGAGTATATCAGTAGCCCCAGGTTCTTCAACGCTGGCTTTGATTCGATTAGTATGTCTCCAATACTGATAATCCTTATTCTAGGGATTCTCCTTTTTATCAAGGTAACCACTTCGGTTTTCTCGACTGCTAAACTGATTTCGCGAGCAACTATTTAGTCCCTCACTCAGCCCATTAGCCTCGCTAGCCTAAAATGCGCTTGTTCAATGGTGCGTCCAGCGACCAGAGCCGCAACATCATTCATAGAGCTGCTCAAGCGCGACTCATCTGGTATCTCCAGTCTCAGTAGTCGATCGTAAGACACGTTCCGCAGGTCTAGACCTAGGATATATCCTTGGGCAACACCTGATGTAACTTCCATCCTTCGTCGGCCCTATGTCTTATCGTAAAGTAGGCTTCGGTCCTTCACGTAGTCCCTCAAAAGCTGCATTAGATATTCTGGAACTTGAAAAGGGTTTTCCAGCGTATCCAGAATATCCACCCATCTAGCGGAGTTGAAGGCGTTCCTAACGTCGAGTGTCACCAATAGGACGATCAGTCGCTTGGTGCGGCTATATGCCCCTTCCTTTTTAACCATGCTCAGCACCTCTCTAATCGTATCAATGGTGGAACGTCCTGCTCTAAAGCCGTACTGTCAGCAAATTGCGTCAGTGAGTCTTCCCTTGATGAGTTTCTCTAGCACTTTCCCAGTAGTTTCTAGCATACATAACAGACGGTATGCAGATGGCAATCCGGATTTTCCCTTCCCCGTGCTGCTAAGCGCAAGCTTCGCCACCTTGCATCGTACTGGGAAACCCGTAAGCGTTGAATGTGCTGATCAGCAAGTCAGGACAATCGTGATAGACAAGTTGCAACACCTTAGCTGAAAAAGCATCTGGACCTAGAGCCTTCCTCGCTTTCAGTGAAAGGACTGCCTCACCCAGCACTGTTTGTGTGAAGAATGGACAGTCGACTGCTGTTTCACCATGGACAGCATCAACATGTACGGAATGAGCATCACTATGCGGCATCATTTATGCAAGGTTTCCGTAGGGTACCAAGCTTCCGCATAACTAGCTTGTAGCCAAGGCCCCACGGATTCTTGTTCTCATTGTCCACTAGATCTGCAGCGAGCCTTGCTGTTGTTAATTAATTTGCAAAGGCATTTCCTGGCCGACATATACGCTGCTACCCGGTTTCATGTCCCTTCACGGTTCCGTGCCCGTTGAACCACACGCCGAAGCTTGTGACACTTCCTTCTCTTTTCAGCGTTTTTAGTCGACCACCAGTACACTGGTGGCTTCCAGTACCGGGGTTCTCGACGGGGCATAGACGTGTTGCAAGCAGCCGTCATGATGCTCATAGTTGAGTTCACCACGTCTTGAGCGGCCGGTTCTTCCGTCCCCTGAGAATTTCCCTGCGGCGGGGCACCTGCTGTGAGCACCTCGACAAACCTCTTGACGTCCATTCTTCCGATGTTCCACCCAATTGTAGGAGGTCGAGAGCATGGACTTGGGGAGACAACATCACTGATCTTAAGCAGAATGCACTGATGATCACTGGTCGGTGACTTTGTGAATTTATTTTGAAAGTGCGTCGATACTTAGCCATACAGTTACTCTGGCTTGTAACTTCGTGAATTCACTGCTGAAAGTGCGTCGGTATGATAAAGTATCATACAATTTCTCTGACTTATAACTTTATAAATATACTCCTGAAAGTACGTCGTTATATGTTGATAATTTCCATAAATACACGATAAAGCATAGTGAACATGGGGGGCACATATGGAATAAAATGCTGTTCCTTGGGCAGCTAGTTAAAATGCAAGTGAATTTCTGCAAGGAAGCGAAGGGAAGGAGGACCGTGTTGATGGTTAAAAATTGGTTGGATAGGGTCAAGAGGAGTAGTGACGCCTTCAAGTCAGGGCACAGTGCGACCATTTCATTGATGGATGGAAGCTCAGAGCAACTTAAACAACCATACTTTGCTGAGAGCATTGATCGGGTGGAGAAGGTTTTCTTCGAGACAACTAGAAATGCAGGGAGTGCTAGAAGAGTTGATTGCTAAGGCAGTATCGGAAAACAATAGACAAGAAGTTTCAGCAAGTGGACATTGAGCTACGGAGGCAACCGATGTGAAATTGCCTCCAATATCTCCCCCCAAGTTTGCAAGTAGTTACGGAGATTGGCCGTCATTCCGGGTTCTTTTTCAAAAGCCCATACATTAGCGGTCTGCACTGTCAAATGTAGAGAAACTCCATCACCTGAAGTGTAGTGTAATTGGTGAAGCTCCAACATTAATCAAAAAATTCCCAGCCACAGACTCTAATTACGCAGCTGCATGCTCAATCTTATGCGAGCGTTATGATGATAAAAACGCCCTTCTCAAGCGACTCTTTGCCATTACTCATGCACAGGAGGCGTTTTCGGCTTTGTGAATGGTACTAGACAAAACAACCGAGTGCATTCGGTCCATTGACAATATGGGAGTGAAAGATTTGTGGCAGTGCATAGTGGTATACATGACTGTGCAAAAAATACCTCGGCTTTTCCTACAATCAAGGATGTTAAAGTATTTCTGCAGGCATGATGTCGGGCTTTCGAAGCGTCAGGGAAGGAACGCATCAAGATGTAGCCGACTACAGCATTGATTCATAGCGTTCAAGCCTACCATAAAGAAGCATCACAGGCATGTACGATATGCAAAGGGAAAGCAAATTGGACATGGTAAGAAGGGGAGGCCTGTTTACCAATACTTTACGACATGGGCATTTCGGGACCAGTTGCTCAAGTAAACATTCATGCCAAAAGTGCAATAAATGCCACCATGCCGGGCTCGATCGAGAACTGAATGTAAATTCAGCAGAATTCCGTTCGACACAGTTTCCAGCTTCTACAGCGCGATAAGATAGCGACGTGCACGCTCACAGTGCATCAAGCGAAGCTGACGTCTTGCTGGCAACCACCATGGTCAACTTAGAAGCACTTACCGGGAATCTTTATGCGGGTGCTTTACTAGATCCAGAATCCCAAGGATCCTTTGTGACTCAATCCTTGATCCAACGATTGGGTTTAAAGCAACGAAAACCCCACACCAACGTCAAAGGCATTGGAGGTTCAAAAGCGGATGCAAAGGGTGTCGTCACTATCGAAGTGGTTACGCTACAACGACATGTCATTACGTTTAATGCTTTTGTGTTGAAGAATATCACAAGCGTGAAGGCAAAAAGCAACGTATCATTGAAAATACGCGCCCAAATGAAGGGATTGTCATTAGCTGACGTGAACTTCGACCGGCCGGGGAGGATTGAGTTGTTGCTTGGAGCGAGCGTATACGAGAAGATCATTCTTGATGACATCTGAAGATTACCTAATGGATCGACAACTCAGGATTCCGAATTGGGCTGGATATTAGCAGGAGACGTTGGTACAACGTTGTGCACGTCTGGGAGTTGGAAGAAGTGGAAGTTCAATGGATGAAGCCGGAAGAGGAGGAAGCTTGCGAGCTCTTGTTTAAGGTTCAACGCATCGAGACTCAAAAGGGAGATACCAAGTTTGACTACCTTTTAAAATGAAATCAATTAGGAAGTCGTTAGTTGATTTACAAACCACTGCGATGCAAGTTTGCAAGTTTGAGCCAATTAGAGAAGCATTTTGAAAAGAACTCAGCTCTGGAGGAAGAGTACTAAAAATATATGCAAGATTATTTGGAACAAGGTCAAATGCAGGTGGTTGAAGACGTGAAGGAAAGTAATCATGACAAACTAGGCTTTCAGCGTATTATTTACAACACCACGCGGTGTTCAAAGACAGTTCTACAACTAAAGACTAGTTCGGGAGTTTCCTCGACTAGTTCGGGAGTTTCCTTGATTGATACTTTTATGGCTGGTCCAGCTGTCCGGAATGATTTGACTGCGCTTCTTCCAAATTGGCGCGTTCATAAATTTACCTTTATTGCCAACATCGCTCAGATGTATCGGAAAATAAACATTCATCCATCAAATTCGAACCTCCAGAAGAGAGTCTGGAGGAAGTGTCTGAATGATGCTGTGAAGGATGATCGGCTAACTACGGTCACATTTAGTTTAACATGTGCTCCATACTTGACAATCCGTACATTACGACAACTGGCAGAGGACGAACAAACCCAATTTCCTGTTGCGACACATTGTATTCAGAGTGATTTCTACGTCGATGACGTCCTTTCTGGAGCTTTCATTGTGGATAAGGCGACCAAGAAGCAAGATGATCTTCGCAACATGCTCAAGTCGACCGGTTTCCACCTGTGGAAATGACTCTCGCCTGCTACATAACATTCCATTAGAAGATGTTGAAGTAGAACTCACGGTAGAATTACCTCTAGAACAAAGGTACAAGTCTCTAGGAGCTGTGTGGTGTCCAAAGGCCGATTATTTTACATATCGTTTGAAACGACGAAAAAAGTTGACACAGTATACGAAGTGGAGTGTGCTATCAGAGATAGCGGGCTTGTATGACCCTTTGAATTGGCTGTCTCCTATAATTATTAGAGCGAAAATTATGATGCAATGACTATGATTGCACAGAACAGACTGAGATCAACCACTACCAGAGGAAATCAAGGTGCTCTGGCTGAAATTCCATCGGAACTTCCTGCGATTGAAGCAATAAAACTACCGCGATAGATCCAGTCTCATATCCCAGGACAACAATAGTACTCATGTAAACTTGTTAACTGCGAAAACTAAAGTGGCGCTCATACGTCTTGTTGTCATCCCTCGTTTGGAGTTATGTGGAGCAGTGCTACTGGTCAAACTCATTAAAAGAACGCTTATGATGGCATTTGTGGATGGATTCCGAAATCATTTTAGCTTGGGTCAAAGGGAATCCATCCAAATGGGCAGCTTTTATTGCCAATCGGACAGCCGGGATTCGGAAAACAGTTGATAACGCCGCCAGGAATCACGTCTGGTCACAGAAAAATCCTGCAGATGCAGCATCTCGTGGGGTTGGAGCAAGCGAACTTGCAGAATTTCCGTTGTGGTGGTCAGGACCAGCGTGGCTCAAGAAAGACAAGACTTGTTGGCCGACAATGCGAGAAATCCTGCCCACCGAGCTCGAAGTCCGAAAGGTCATACTCTGTCATATCCAATCAAATGAAACTGAATTCGAACTTTTATATGTCTCTACACTTACTCATCTTTCGTTTCTCACAACTATGTGCAAAGCAAACGTCTTCTGTGGGACATCTTACCAGCAAGGAGTTGTCAGAGGCGCTGAAATTCTGGGTTAGCACGTCTCAACGCTCGGAGTTCAAGGGAGACATTTGCGCTCTTCGAAATGAATGGTGTTAGCCGAAAACCAGTTCTTTAAAGAGTCTGAATCCGTTCATCGATGACGACGGTTTATTGCGTCTCGTAGGAAGATTGTCACACGCAAACCTATTCCACAATGAAAAACACCCGATCATACTCCCAAAGGATGATGGCAAGTTGACTCAATTGATTCTCGATCAATTTCACAAGGCTAATCTTCACGGGGAGACGCAGGTCATGCTTGCAACGTTAAGAAGACGTTTTTGACTTATAACTGGAAAACGTGTAGTACGCCAATTTGTTCACATATGCTTAAAGTACTTTCAATCCAAAGCAACGTCCTCTTCATACCTCATGGGCGATCTTCCCTCACCCCGGGTAACTCAATCGCGCCCATTTACACACGCAGGAGTCGATTATCCTGGACCTATCATTATTAAGGACGGCTAAGGCAGGAGGTCGAAAATATACAAGGCATATATTGCAATTTTTATTTGCTTAGCTGAGAAAGTAGTACACCTAAAGTTGATCAATGGACTCACAACTTGAGCTTTCCTGGCTACCTTGAAGCATTTTACGAGCAGGGAAAGCCTATGCTTGCATACCTATAGCGATTAAGCAACAAACTTTGTTGGTGCCAATACCGAGCTATCCTGAATCGTCCGCAAAAGCGCTTAATTAGATGCTAATAACGGAGTTACATTGCATTTCAACCCGCCAGCCCACTCCACATTTTGGATGGCTGTAGGAAGCGAGTGTGAAGTTCGTGAGGCAGCACGTGAGAAAGATACTTGGCAGTGCAATTTTAGCGTATGAAGAGTTGTGTACTTCACTGGCACAAATTGAGGCATGCTTAAATTCACGCCCGTTGTGTCATCGAGAATATTGTCCGCAAATCAGAGATTTGTGTCTGGTCAAGAGTCACAATTTTCCTCCATATAATTGGCCGTTAGCTTGCATCACAGCAGTTCACCCTGAAACAGACGACTTAGTAAGAGTTGTGTCTATTTTTTTGCAAAGGAAAGACCTTTCAACGCCCAATTGCAAAAACTGCGCTGCTACCCCTCAAAAGAGCATCAAAAGCAGAACAATAATAAACATCATCTGTTAACCCTAGCAACTAGCAGCAGCTGGACTGCACAGAGTCCAGGGGAGGAGTATGTTTGAAATGAAACGAAAGAACCACTTTTGTACGAAAACCGGAAGAACCACTTTTGTATTGTACAAAAATTACTTATCATAAATTTAAAAATGATTTGTAATGCTTCTAATCCAAGGTTTCAATTTGCCATTCGATTTTTCACGAAATGTAAAATTAATGATTGTTTACAGTTTATAAAAAACAATTGATTTGATTTTTTCATGTGTGAAAAAGTGTCGGGATTTTCATTGGAATTTAACAAGGCTTATGATATTAAAACTCATTATGAATGCACACATACATTATATGGTGTGCACGCATGGTCTTACATTTTTTAGAGTAAAAATATTTTCTTGCATTTTGCCATGTTCTTAAATAAAGGCACAACATCTTTAAGTGATATGGCATAGTTGGGCTTAGTTAGTTTCTACTTTCTTTTTTCTTTTGGCTTGCTCTTGAATGCGCTCCGGATAAAGATATTTGGTTTTAATGTGGTGAAGAAAAGAAAAAATGATTTTACTTTTTGTTGTGAATAGCTACAAAAAAAAAATACTATTACAGTGATAAAATATTGTTACATGTACAAATAATTACATGTACAAATAATTCTGCGAGCTGCTGTCGCAATTGTTTTCATAATCATTAAGAACGTCAACAAATGAATTTACTCGAACCCACGAGAACCCAACAAGCATGATCAACATCTGCAAGTGACGTCACTCCATTCATTAATTTGCTCGAATCTACCAGGTACCTCTCGGTAGAACATTCGCCAATGTACGAGAAATGGGTGAATAGGTAGAGACCCTATATAAAGGCGAGCTGAATGAATGAGGGGATTATTCATTCGACCGCGATAAGAACTGCGATAGTGTGTGGGAAGTGATTTTCGTAATAGTGAAGTGATTTAGAAGACAATTGCGATAAGAAATTTATGGACAAGTGTTTGATTTTTTTTAATAGTGAAAATTAAAATTAGTGCATGTGTTAAACTGATTATTGTGCATATTTGTGATCAAATAAACTCTTTTAGACATAAATTAAAAGATATTGCGTTTTCACTTTCCCGGAACATTAAAATTATAGGCCGCGAACCAATAACACGCGACAATGATGTCAAGAAGTGCGAAAGAAAAATTTTGAAAGTGAAAATTTGAACATTTTTATAGTGCACAATAGTAAAATTTAAAGAAACATTAAAAATGCCACGAAGCTTAAACTTAAAAATTAATGAATTGACCATGTCGGAGCTTAAGGAAGAGTTGGAACAGCGAAACCTGGCTACGCAATGTACAAAGGCCACACTGATTGCACGCTTGCGTGACGCGATCGAGTCGGAAGGCGTGAATCTGGATTCGGGTGAGTTCTCAGATGCGGAAAAAGGCGCAGAAGGTGGAGAAGTAGAAACACCAAAATCAAAGGAGCCAGAAAATGCGCTAATGCAAATGTTAATGCTGATGTCATCGAGTCTGACTGCGAAGCTGAATGAACAATCAGCGAAGCTAAATGAACAATCAGCGAAGCTAGACCAACAAGCGTTAGAAATCAAGGCAGACATCACACAGAAGCTGGAAAAACAGTCAACCGAAATAAAAGCGGAACTCAGTAGTCTCAACAGCCAAATTAAATGCGTCGAGGAAAAGGTTTACCAGGTCGAGGAGAGAATCAACCTTGAGATCAGCCAGGTCGAAGAGAGAATAAACCATGAGATGGAAAACATGAAAAAGGACTTGGAAGCAGCGAAGATAGTAACCGCCTCACCAGCCCCACTTATAACCGCAGCGCGAAGCTCATCTAGAAATGTGCAAGCACCAATATTCGACGGGCAAACGGTCTGGACTATTTACAAAATCGGAATGAGCAGGAACGAGCAACTGCGTTAATTCTTGCTCTAGGAGGCCCAGCTGCCGAGCTTTTGCAGACTATCCCCGTTGAGCTGCATTCAAACCCGGCTGCTATAATTAATGCGCTGGACATGCGTTATGGAGACGATCATCTGAAGCAGATTTACCGGGCACAGCTACGGCATCGGATGCAGAAGTCTGGCGAAACCTTGCAGCAACTAGCACAAGACATTGAGCGACTGGCACTTTTGGCTTACCCAGCGTACGACCCAGAACATCGAGATGACGTAGCAGCAGAAGCATTCATCAGCGCCTTAAAGGACAAGGAATTGCAACAAGCCGTGCGGTTAGCTCAAAAGCAAACAGTCAAGGATGCATTGGCTTATAGTTTAAATTTTGAGGCAGCCAAAAATGTGACCCGTACCACTGCCCGGGTTCGCGAGGTAGTGGCAGATAATTGCAGGTGTGAGCGCGTGGGAATTGAGTGAGAGCTGCAGGTGAATGATGCGCCTAGATGCTGGAATTGCGGGGAAAAAGGGCACCTGCAAAGAGACTGCAAGAAGGGAAGAAGACCGAGCTATAGTCCAGGGTGGTGGAGATCCAGACCGTGTCAGGAGCCTAGAATGGAGGCCCATCAAACTGCAAGGGCCAACTTCGTGGGGCGAACGTTGGCTAGGAGTATCGATATCCCCAGCACCGTGCCAAGGCAACATCGTGGAGAAGCAGACAGATGCCTTCCTGGTCAAGTTGTTGAAGAACATTGCACTATAACAAACGACACTAGTGCAACCCGATCGACGATCCGACCAGACCTACTGAGGCCCCAACTACTTCACAAGGGCAGAGTTTATGGAAATGCTGACGCCCTATCTCGTCATCCATGTCCAGCTAACTGCAAGCATTGCCGACGGATTGAGGAAAAGGAACCGCTCGTTGATCTGCGATTGATAACGGCGGAATTCGATGAAGGTTGGCCATCGGAGGAGATTCGAAACACCTAGTTAGCCGATGAAGACATCGGACCATTGCTCGTATGGAAGGAGACGACTGGGCGACCTGAGTGGAAAGACGTTTCAATGCATGGCGCAACCCTGAAAAGCTATTGGGCACAATGGAACTCCCTTCAGGTGGAGGGTGGCGTACTCAAGCGGAAATGGGAAACGGCGGATGGTAGCTCCTATAGGATGCAAACTATACTACCCAAAAGCCGAATCCACGATGTGATTAAGGAAATGCATGAAGGATCCTCGGGAGGCCACCTTGGTGTTAACAAGACCTTAGCGAAATTGCGGGAAAGGTTCTACTGGCTCCACGCTCGAGAAGACGTAGAGGACTGGTGTCAAAGATGCACAATTTGCGCTTCCGTCAAAGGCCCAAAGCGACGACTGAGAGGACAAATGCAAACCTATAACGTAGGCGTGCCATTCGAAAGGATTGCTGGTGACATCGCTGGACCCTTTCCTGAACCCGATTGGGGAAATCGATATACGCTGGTTGTCGCCGATTATTTCAGCAAGTGGCCCGAGGTCTACCCCATTCCCAACCAGGAAGCAACTACCGTAGCTGAACAGCTAGTGTTAAATTGGGTCAGTAGGTACGGCGTACCTTGCGAATTACATTCAGATCAAGGCCGAAACTTTGAGTCACTAGTTTTTGGCGAAATGTATGAACTACTGGGAATGAGGAAAACGAGGACAACACCGCTGCATCCCCAGTCCGATGGAATGGTCGAACGGTTCAACGGCACGCTCAATAAACATCTGGCCAAGATGGTTGACGAGAACCAAAGGGACTGGGACCGACATATCCCACTATTTTTGATGGCGTACAGAGCTGCCGAACATGCATCGACGGGCCAAGCCCCAGCCAAAGTCATTTTTGGAAAAACTATTCGTTTGCCAGCCGATATAAAGTTCGGAACACCCCCTGAGAAACCCCAAACGGTCTCGGAGTACGCAAGTGATCTAAGACAACGGTTGAACCGGATACATCGGACAGTGCGAAAACACCTCGAATCGGCTACTGACCGCATGATGAAGATGGTATGATCTAAAGGCTAATTCTACTGGCTTCCAGCAAGATGACTTGGTGTGGCTTTATAACCCGCAATGGCGAAAGGGTAGGTCTCCAAAGTTGCAACATAATTGGGAGGGACCATACCGAGTTACAAAGCGAATCAACGACGTCGTATACCGAATACAGGAACATCGTAAGCCGAGAGCTAAAATGAAAATCGTGCATCTGGACCGTCTTGCCCCATATTACACCCAGGGAGAATCGACTACAAATAGCGACACATCTTTTCGGGGCGAAAAGAACTGAGGTGGGGGCAGTGTTACATGTACAAATAATTACATGTACAAATAATCCTGCGAGCTGCTGTCGCAATTGTTTTCATAATCATTAAGAACGTCAACAAATGAATTTACTCGAACCCACAAGAACCCAACAAGCATGATCAACATCTGCAAGAGACGTCACTCTATTCATTAATTTGCTCGAATCTACCAGGTACCTCTCGGTAGAACATTCGCCAATGTACGAGAAATGGGGGGATTATTCATTCGACCGCGATAAGAACTGCGATAGTGTGTGGGAAGTGATTTTCGTAATAGTGAAGTGATTTAGAAGACAATTGCGATAAGAAATTTATGGACAAGTGTTTGATTTTTTTTAATAGTGAAAATTAAAATTAGTGCAAGTGTTAAACTGATTATTGTGCATATTTGTGATCAAATAAACTCTTTTAGACATAAATTAAAAGATATTGCGTTTTCACTTTCCCGGAACATTAAAATTATAGGCCGCGAACCAATAACACGCGACAATATTAAATGTATGGAAAATGGAGACTGCGATGCTCCTAGCATTGATGTGGACATTTCAAGTTTTCTAAACGAGAAGAAAATTGTACGTAGGAAACGAATATTGTGGAGTCGAATGAATTTTTGTTTTTGTGGTTGGGAGGTGAATACCATTTACGCACAGAGTTTAGGACTCCCATGCTTGCAAGAAGGCGACTGAACTACTCATTAAACACCTCCACTGTCAACCCGAGAACCCAGCCTTGGACCGTTTGACACATCACTTCGGGCCAGGTCTTGTTTTATTACACGTTGAGGTGCCATTAAGCTGGGGGACCCCTCTTCTAATGGCAGAGGAGAGGGGAAGAGAAAGTACCGCACAAGCAATTCCCCCGCCCAAAGCCACTGTGAGTCCCTTTTGTCTTTTAGGACTGCCCGAACACAATGTGCTGCCTGGTATCATTTGTCAACCGATTCGAGCATCAACGCGACTATTTTATACGAGGTGAACCCTCTCGTATCCCTGTAGAGGTCCTTTTGTAGCCTATCCCATTTTCTGCACACAAAAAATGTGTGACAGGTATTTTCTTCCCCTCCTGGGCAAAACCCACAATCGGGGGACTGTGACTTACCAATCTTGTACAGATAAGACTGCAAACACCCATGCCTGCTCAAAAACTGGATCAGATAGAAGTCAGTCTTAGCATGCCTTAGATTTAGGTATCACTCCCGGGATGGGGCGTGTAGTCCACCTTGCCTTCATGCAATTCACCTAAGACTGCTGCCAATCGTTGAGTGAGCACTGTCTCCCCTCGCGGACAACCATCTCCCTTGCATCTTCGTTTCAGCACAGGTAAATAGCGCGGCGCTCTCTGTCGAATGAATTTAAAATTTTTAATAGCATTTCAAAATCCACGGAATAATGTTTATTTGATGATTTTCATTCATCATTCAATTGATTGAAGATTTCTTAGAAAGGCATATTTCTATATACATTTTTTAATTTTTGTTTATTCATGTAAGAATTTTAATGAAAAAGGACTGTAATCATTACCTTGTGCGTATGGTTTCGAGACAACAATTGAAATTGAATAAACAAAATTATGAATTGCTAATTCAATACAGTCTTTCCTTTTCAGCAAAGCCATTTTTTTCAGAGGGAAGCGACAGCAAAGGTGACCATACCACCGAGGGCGTAGGGTTTCGGTAATCTACGAATAGTTAGTTTTGTGTTGCGGTCGGTACGCGGTGCCGTAATTAGGTTCTGCATTTTTTTAGAGTAGAACGTTTTGGTTTTGAATTTGAGTAGTTTATTTCGGGCACCACGTCGGTGAATATTCGGGAGCGCGTGTTTTTGGTTAACGGTTTTGTGTGGTTCTTTTCCTTGAATCAAAAGGGAAAGGAAACGAAAGTAAAGTAAGCTAAAGTCGAGTCGTTGGAAGTTGTTCGACACGTTTTCAATCAGGCATTTGAACCAGTGGCTGATTTTTTTATTTCGGACTTAGTCTGCTCGTGGAAGACCTACGACCGAAATCTCTCTTCGAACTAGCTAACCTGCCACCAGCCACCTTGAAGTAAACTAAGCGTATCCGGACATGTCTATCTGATGGGTACAGCCCGTTGTCACGTTCCCAGACTTCATGTCTATAACCGATGAGAGGTCGGCTTAGATTTCCTTTCGGGAAACCTTGAACAAACGAAAGAGAATGAAAAAACATTAAAAGTGACGTGTGTGCGTAAACTATAGTAGTTCAGAATGAGTAGAGTTCGATTATTTTCCTCAATATTCCTTATTCTTTTTGTCATCTCTCCATGTGAAAAAGCTGACCCGAAAAATAAACCATAATGAGAAAAAAGATAAACGAGATTTCTTTGATGCCGATATGGAACAACTTCTAGAACAGTGTGCGAAAGAAAAAACGGCCAAACTTTAATGCCATTCGTTAGTGTAAATGGAAGTCCCAGGCGCTGAGTCGTGTTATTCATCCAAGGGGGACAACTTTGTGCTCTAGAAAAATGAATCTAAGGGATTACACTTTTAACTAAAGAAAAAATACTACCTCTTCCTCTTCCACCTTCCTTCTGTTGAGTTGCCTATTTTGGCTGTCTTGCGCTTACTTTTGCATCTTTTTTGGGCGGCACTAAGTGACAAGTGCTATTGTACGGCCGCCTGGTAAGACTCGATATTTATACTTATGTTAAGACCGCAACAAGTGCAAACCCTGCGCTCAAATTTTCACGTCACGCTTAAACTGAATCACTTGAGTGGTTTCAAGTGGCTTTTCTACTAAACTTTACGCGTATTTCTCACAAGGAAATTGGACAATTAATGTGTTAACCGATTCACCACACGGCCGATATCCAGCCGCGATCCCGTAGCAAAGATTAAGGTGGAACAACTCACCACACTGCTGAAGTCAAATCGCCAGTCACATCCATCATCCAAAACTTGCCAGCTGATCGCAATTGTGTAGGGATAACAGATCTCTGTCATGTATCGCTCCGCAGGATCGGCGATTATTGCATAGTAGTACCCGTGGTTACGACGGCAAGTAAGTTTAGGGTCCCAACTACGTGCATAGTCACTTTAACAATTACCAGTTCGCTTAATTTATATTGAATAAGTTAATGTAAACACACCGAACATCACAGACACGATGATACTGTCATTCGACATGAGTCAGTCGAAGTCCGCCATCCGCTGTGAATTGATTGCCAAATAAATTGTTTAATTGATATTTTCGTTCTTTTTGTTATTATTCACATCCATTGTTCCTCCCCACTGAATCATCCTGACAGTTCAGAAGTGGGATGATGGATTTGATAACCGAATTAAATGGATTGACGGTGAAAGTGCTGCGCAAGAAGTGCCGATATCATGGATTGGCGACCGCCGGGAACAAGTCCATGCTGGTTCAATGCCTCGCCGAATTGGGTGATAAAAGTGCGACAGGGATAGATTGTGCCGAGAGACCGCGAACTCGAAGAAACAGTCCGTCAGCTGCAAAATTTGAGTGTTGGTGTGCCACAAAGCGTTTCGACGCCAGTAACACAAACAGTTTCACGACGCGTGGACGAAAACGTTCAATCGTGCATAAGTGGAAGTGTAAACACGAACGCATACACACAACCGTATGTGCCACCGCAGTTGCCGTCGTCGACCAATATGACTCAACCACTCGCATACACGATGCCTACGCATATACATGGACCGATGATGAGTAATATTTCGTTTGCTTCACATTACCAGCCGCGCATGCAGGTCACAAATGCCTCCGCTCCGACGGGTCCGCATCTCGCTCAACCGCCAACAGGCATGTACTCGTATGTATATCAACCGACGAGCGAGATCGGGTCTGTGAATGTTCGCGACATTGCCGATGTGTTGCCGGAGTTTCACCCGTTTGCCGCCGATTCTTTAACGTCCGAATAGTTTGTGTGTCGTGTCACACAACTAAAGGAAGCCTACCGATGGAGTGACCGTCTTGTGCTGCTTTCAATGTTTTTGAAGTTGAAGGGTGCTGCTAAAACATGGATCGACATGTCGCCAGTTTTTAATTCTTGGACAGAGTTTGTCGGAAAATTTCTTACAGATTTTCCGTGTCTCATGAACATAGCCGATATTCATCTCCGTATGGCTGAAACGAAACGCAATTTTACCGAATCGATGGAGGAATATTATTATCGAGTTCTAGCGTTAGGCCGGAAAGGTGGATTACCTGACGCAGCAATCATAAAATACGTGATAAATGGTTGCAACGATATCGATTTCGGGAAAATATCATCGGCACAACAATTTAATTTTTGCCACGAATTATTATCAGCAATTCGACGCTATGCCGACACTTGCTGTTCAAAAAAATATTTCCAACCGAAACCCCGATCATACGACATGCGTCCGCCGAGTCCTACGAGTAAGCCTGAAACACCGCCATTACCGAGAAAACCGAAAGAACCCGTCTGCTATAATTATTACAAGCCCGGACATATCTCCGTCCGTTGTCCACAACCGCAACGCCGTGCAAGATGCGCAACATGCAATCGTACCACTCATCAAACCACCGATTGCCCGCATATGAGATCTGCGCCGGATAGCGCGAAAACGTACGAAATCCAGGCGAATGAAAATGGAAAGGAAATCATCAAAGTGGTGTCAATACGAGGTCGTGAGATTCGAGCATTTGTGGATCCGGGGAGCAATAGAACG
Source organism: Odontomyia ornata (assembly GCA_963969285.1). Taxonomy (NCBI): domain Eukaryota; kingdom Metazoa; phylum Arthropoda; class Insecta; order Diptera; family Stratiomyidae; genus Odontomyia; species Odontomyia ornata. The sequence continues at coordinate 27,702,253 of OZ017743.1, forward strand.
TTGATGAGAGCGTCGTTGGCGAACACTATAGGTGATATCGTTCCTTGCAATGTTGTTCTGTGCGAATTTGCGGGTGGTAAATACGAATGTACGAGCAAAGTAATCGTCTCAATGAACATTGATCACAAGACGTGCGACGTAGATGTGTTAGTTGTCCAGGATGATTGTATCGAATACGAAATGCTATTAGGTCGGGACTTGCTATGTAGAGACGGACAATCGCTGGTAAGTCGAGGGAAAGAATGCTGGTTGGAAAATGACGAGGCATTAAAATTGGGAACATCCTTAAAAGCCAAGGAACAAAACCAAGTAAAAAAGTTGTTGTCTGAGTTCCGTACACTTTTTGCAACAAATTTACACGAATTGGGAAAATGTTCGGCTGTAAAGATGGCAATATCGTTGAACACACGCGAACCGGTTCCACAACGACCATATCGACTCCCATATGCAAAACGACAAGCCGTCGAAAACATCATAGACGAACTACTCGCCGCCGATATTATACGTCCATCAGAATCCGCATATGCTTTGCCTATCGTTCTCATAGAGAAGAAAAACGGCGAAAATCGTTTATGCGTGGACTATCGCCAATTAAATGGAAAAACAATTGAGCAACCTTTCCCTATGCCGAATATCGAGGATCAGTTTGCTAAATTAGCAGGCAACAAATATTACACCACGCTTGATCTAAGGATGGGCTACCATCAAATGGAAGTGGATGAAACGTCGAAACCGTACACTGCTTTTGTTACTCATAATGGACATTATGAGTACAACCGCATGCCTTTTGGTCTGGTGAACGCGCCGGGAGTTTTTCAAAGCTTAATAAACAAGATCATTTCAAAAATGGGGCCCGGAGAAGCGATTGCATATTTGGACGATATAGTTCTACCGAGCAAAGACATAGAGACTGGTCTATCGTCGCTCCGAAAATTTTTAGAACTTTTGAAATCTTATGGATTAACAATGAGACTTGAAAAGTGCAGTTTTCTTGCCGATGAAATCGAGTACTTGGGACATATTGTCAACGATAAAGGCATAAAACCGGGAGAACAAAAGGTTAGCGCGATAAAGAACTTTGAAGCGCCGAGGAATGTAACCGAAGTGAGACGATTTCTCGGACTCACAGGATTTTTCCGAAAATTCGTACCCAATTATTCGCTGATTTCGAAACCGATCACTCAACTTCTGAGAAAATACACGGAGGGATCGAATCACTTTCTATGGGGAAGTGGCCAATCCGAATCGTTCCAGAAACTCAAAGAGAGTGTATGCAACGAACCAGTGTTGGCGCTGTTCGATATCAACGCACGACACGAAATACACACTGACGCCAGTACAGTCGGACTTGCTGGTGTATTACTGCAGTCGATGGATGGGAAAAATTGGAAACCCGTCTTTTACTATAGCCGCCATTGTTCCGAAGCCGAAAGCCGTATCACAGCTACGAGCTTGAGGTGCTCGCTGTGGTCAATAGTCTAGACAGATTTCGTGTTTATGTTCTAGGCAGACCCATCCGTGTAGTTACCGATTGTTCAACGATAACGCATATGAAGACGAAAACCGAAATGATCCCTCGTATTGCCAGGTGGATGTTACGATTGACTGGATACGATGCTGAGCTTGTGCACCGACCCGGGCGACGACTTGCACATGTCGATGCACTCAGCCGAGCTCCCGAGCTGCCGCCCGAAGATCCTGAAGTTGCAGGACTCGTCATGGCTATAACAAGTGGATCAGACGATTGGATTTATACTATGCAGTTGAAAGACGATCAACTCCGGCACATAGTGAACGTTATTCAAAATAAAATAAGGGATGAACGTGTTAAACAAATCAAAAGTGAATATGAACTAAAGGACTCCGTTGGTATCGAAGGGTTAACGAGCAGCTAAAATTAGTGATACCAAAATCCGTCAGACTACGCGTAGTGCAAAATTTTCACGATAATTACGGACATTTCGGGGTTGAAAAGACAATGGGGCGCATCCAACAAAATTATTGGTTTCCTAAAATGTGTAAAGTGGAAAAAGACTATATAGACTCGTGTGTTAATTGCTGCTACAATAAATCGTGTTCAGGAAAGCCTGAAAGACGTTTATATACGGAATCGATGTTACCGATACCATTCCGTCAATTACATATCGACCACCTTGGACCGTTCAATCGTAGCAAAAGGGGCAATATATATATATATATAGTTGCAATTTCCGATCCTTTTTCGAAATACCTAGTGGCAAAACCCGTCCGGAATACCTCTACGCAACCCGTGATTAATATTTCAATTGATCTAACGAGCTATTTCGGTTTGCCTACGCGAATTATTACTGACCGTGGTTCCGCATTTGTGTCGCGAAAATTTGCTGCGTTCTGCAAGTCACATGAAATTACTCATATCAAAACTGCCGTCCATACTCCGCGTGCAAACGGACAAGTGGAGCATGCAAACCAAACCATATTGTCTTATCTACGTACGACCGCTGAAAATAAAAACGATTGGGACGATTTACTACCCGCGCTGCAATGGAGTATAAATACGCAGAGGAATAATACTACTGGATTCAGTCCAACGAAATCATATTCGATTTTGCACTCAGAGATGTGACAAATAATAATCTTATCTCAGATCTGCAAGACGAGTTTATTAACAAAAACGAATCAGAACCAGTACTCGTGGACCTAGCAACTAAACGAAATACAGCTTTGGAGAATATTGAAAATCAGCGGCTGCGTTGGAAGGAACGTTTCGACAAAAAGCATTCTTCGCCCAAAGAATATATGATTAACGATATTGTACTCATTGAGAACGAAGCTGTTTCGACTGGGGAGAGTCGAAAGTTGGAACCCAAATTTAAGGGACCCTATATAATCGCCCGCATTCCTGGCAAGGACCGGTACCTTATCGAGGATATACCAGGTTTACGAATTTCACAAAAGCCGTTTTGTTCAGCTTACGCCGTTGACAAGATCCGACCGTGGTGTTCAAAACCAACGGAAATCGAAACCAATGACGGAGACAGCAGTGACGAAATCGAGGACGACTCCGATGCAGGAATGGCCGAGTTGTCAGTGTAAACACACCGAACATCACAGACACGATGATACTGTCATTCGACATGAGTCAGTCGAAGTCCGCCATCCGCCGTGAATTGATTGCCAAATAAATTGTTTAATTGATATTTTCGTTCTTTTTGTTATTATTCACATCCATTGTTCCTCCCCACTGAATCATCCTGACAAATGTGTCCATTGTAAAATGTCCTTAACCGATCCAATGCGATGGTTCTTTTTTTGGTTGCGATGCTGTTGCTGCAAGTTCAATCCATTCCAAGGCTCTGCTTCAGGTTTCGAAACAATGTAGGGATTTCTAAGGCTGGAGAGGTAGCCCATTGCTCAACCTCCATATCAGTTTTTATTTATTCCGTTATCAGGCGCAGGAGAAGCCTTTATTCTCTTACATGGACGTTTTTTAAGAAACAAAAGCTACCAGCGACCACCACAAGAAGGTATACGTAAGGTTTAGTAGCAGAGCTGCAGGTGTTTTCGCAGCTATTGGCGTTTCTCGGCATCTAATATCCCATGATTGGGGAACCAGTAATCCCAACCCTGACCCTGAGACCACTTGCTACCATTTGGTCGCCATTACATTTTAGGTAGTTGACCCTAATCATGACTTACTGAATTTGATATTGCTGAATTTCAGACCTAGCAATTACTCCATCCTGAAAAGTAATTTAAATGAACTTGCTTCGGTTTTTGGGGATTAACTACATGATGATTCTTACAAAGAGCTTTACTGAGTTATCAGACATGTTAAATTTTCTTTAACAAAATCAAGAAAACAGTTAATTTGCTAATGCAAACAGAATAACACACAGCCAAGCATGCAACATTTGAAATAATATAGCTTTCATTGTGCTTAATATTCAAAATAATGCACGGTTGAATTTGCTCGCCTTTTACGAGTGTGAATTTATTTTTCTAAAACTGTCCGTTTTATCGATATTTTCCCTTCACCTTGCAGCCCGTAATATTGATATTATGGAAAATATCGATATATCGAAGCTCCGATATTATTTAAACTATCAGTAGCCCCGTACTTGAGAACCATAGGATTAATTTGAAAAAGCTCTTATATGACTGTAGACACACACCGATGTCTTAGACGCAACCCCTTTTAAGCTACGTTCCACATGGAGATTTTACGTTCCACACTATATGGATTAAGCACAATGAACTGTCAATAGTTTGTTTGTGAATTGTCGCTAGAAATTGTAGGCCGTTTGGCGGGCGACGTGTTGTTGGGCGTGAGGGTTCCAGTAGAAGAAATGGAGGAGTCCTTGCATGGCGCTGCTGAAAAAACGGAGAAAGCAAACCATTCGAAGTCAGTACGGCATCGGAAGAAAAACTACTATAATGCCATTCGTAAACAAATGGAATTCTATTTTGGCGACGCCAACCTGTCCAAGGATCGGTTTCTGCGGAATTTGATTGAAAATGATCCTTGTGTGTGAATGGGTAAGTGAATTTGTGTTCAAAATGAAACTGACAACATTCACGTTACAGATGTTCCCCTGCAAACGTTCATGACCTTCAACAAAGTGAAGAAATTAGCGAAATCAGTGGAGGACATTGTGAGAGCAATCGAAACTTCACAGCATTTAGAAGTCAACGCGGACTCGACAGGAGTTCGTCGCCGCTCAGAGATACCAGAAGTGCATGATGCCACTGACAAAACTATTTACGTAGAGCATCTTCCGCAGGATGCCGACCACGATTGGGTCATTCGAGTCTTCAGCCGCTATGGGCCAGTTGCCTACGTCTCGCTACCCAAGTATAAGCATTCCGGCAAAATAAAGGAGTTTGGCTTCGTTGAATTTGAGTCGAGCGCTAGCGTCGAGAAGGCAATAAAAGCATTCAGCTCGTTCGGGGGAGTGTTAGGCCTGGAAACGACGTCGCCGGAACAACTCGCAAGCATCACTTCATACATAAAAGAGCAGAATCTTGAGGAAAGCAAGGACAGCGACAAAAACAAGGAGAATGAAGGCGAGGAGGACGCAAATGCTTCCGATTCATCCTCTTCTACGGAAAGTTTGCAGCCGCCTGCGAAGAAGTTTAAAGTATCAGATGTAGACACACCGACGTCCGAACTGGAGTCAACCGACATCAAAGTGAAGAAGAAAAAGCGAAAACATCGTAGAAGATCCAAACTCATGGCCGACTTTGACCGCGACGGTGTCCCTGATGTTACCCAAATGAAAATCGCTACCAAAAAGGAGTGGAAGAGGCTTCGCAACAAATATCTCAATCTCCAGCGGGAAAAGGCGGCGGAACTGAAGAAACACTTATCTGGCTTGCGCGGACCCAAAGCTTTTCGATCAAATGCTCCAAAACTGCCAATCCACCGCAGTACGCACAACATGAACTTCTACCAAGACCGAGATAAGGGACCAGATAAGGAAACAGAAGGGACTGCGATATCCGATGAGCAGCATGCAAACAACAGACGCGAAACAAGTGCAGCCTCCAAGTCTCGTCCTCCTGTAGAAACTAAGCCAATGCAATATGAGTCCGGCTTGATCGTCCACATGCGTTTGCTTGAGCCCTGCGTGGACGTGAAGGCCTTCAAGGCCGAGATGCGTCAATACGGTGAGGTAAAGTACGTGGACGTGAAAGAGGGCGCCACTGAAGCGTTCGTGCGATGCGAATCGGGAGGTGGAGCGCAAAGTTTGGTGCAACAAATTGCATGCGTCGAATATGCCTGCGAAGTCTTGAACGGAAGCAGCGAGGAGCAGTACTGGGACAAAATAATGCAAGATCGCGCCAACAAGATCGACAAGAAGGTCAGAGTCCGGTCTCGTCGCGGGCGTGACAAAATCAAACAAAAACTTCCGAATCACATCCGGTTCGACGACGAAGACGAATCTACGGTGTAGTTTTATATTTAACATAATTCTTTAACATAACATCATGAAATTGTCGGGTTTTCCCGAAAAAAATTGTAAATCCATTTGTTATGAAATAAAATTTGATTCATATACGAGTAGAAAAGCAAACAAATATAAATTCGTTATTTAATTGGAAGTTATTGCTTCTTGGGGAAAAAGTAGCGGTAGGCCCTGCTGGTGTGGCGTGACAAGTAGGCGCCCCAGGACTCGCTAGGTGCGGGCTTTGGGGCCACTGCCGGCTGTTGGTCGGTCGTGATTCGCTGCGCGATCTGTTGTTGGACTTGTATCAACAAATAACGTAGATTTTGAACTTCACTAGATATTTTATCTGTATCCTTAAATTTGCTTCCGACTAGTCCGAGCTGAGTGGTGTGGTAATAGTGGCCAATCGTCGAGAGTATCAGAGTGACAATGGATGTGAAAAGAGTTCCGATGAGTCCCCACAGCCGCAAAGTGTTTGCATGGACCTTCTCTTTTTCATAGGAATCATTTATAGCAGCAGTTAAGCTTGTAAACAAATTGCGCTCTTCTTCGTCTGCCTTGTCATATGTCGTTTGTAGACTTTCCTCTTCTTTGAGTAGCTTTATTTCGCTGTGAACGAGTGCAAGGTAGCCGTCCGTGCCGCGCCGAATTGCCATACTGTCGGCGTTAATTTTTTTCAATTCTCGTCGGACTTCTGATAGTTGGAAAAGAAGTTGGCGTTTTCTTTGGCTTGATTCAAATAACTTGTCCTAAGAAAAAATCAGTTAGAACTCCAAACGAATTTGAGATCCATTATACCTTTAATTGCATGACTTTCTGCTGGGAGGCTCGGACCTCGTCCATATGGGAAAGTTCTTCAATGAGATCATTTGCATTAACGAGGAAGCGTCGGAATAGGCCACTTGCTTGAGAATTGGGTGCAGAGCTGCCAGCAGCGAGTCTAATATCCGGTGGTTTTCTGATATCTGATGTGTCCACCTTTGTTTCCAAATTGCTAACGATAGGACTCGAATCATTTCGCCGGCTTTGGGAGACCAATGTGCGATAACTTGAACGGAATGCACTTCGTGCAACGAGACTGGCATGCTGTTTACTACGCACCAAATGAGCAATGGACATTTTTTCTTCACTCCCGGAATTGGTATTTGATTACCAGTATCACATAAAATTTCACACCATTTTTAAACCTTAACTCTAATGCTAAGCAAATTCCCAGAAATCACCGGAACATTGACATGAAACCAATCATATGTTTAGGAACTGTCACTTTAGCTTGACAACATGAATAGAGTAGTAGCTTTGAGGAACAAGATAAAACCGGAGTGGACATCCATGTGTACACGTTGTCGCAACTACCCCTGCGACCGCCTGCCTAACTACGTGTCTTTTCGCACCTAACCCTGCGACCGTGATTCAAAAGCTAGTTAAGGGGAACCCAATGGGTTGTCACAAGAAAGTAAACAAACGCTTATGCACTCGTAAATATGGTTTTATTGCAAATAACACTTCACAGAACAAGAAAATAGCATTGAATACAAATAAAGCATTACGGCCACTTAGGATAGAAAACACTGTCGTATCGATAACCCATCGTTTTCTAGCAATAACGCACATTACACTTTTAATTGAGTTCCTCGCTCCGATTTACAATGTCACTCCTTAAAATGTTGTTATCCCTAAACCAGGTGTAATATTACTTTCACTACAGTCAATATGTACCTCCGGACACGTTCTCGAACCGAAAAAACGACTAAATTCCGAATCGTATCTCACGCGCCAGGTAAATTTCGCGTCCATGTTTAGTCGTCAAACTGACAATCTGGCTCTCGAGAGGAGAAATTGTGGAAATTATTAGAAATGAAATGACAATCATGCTCAGAAGGTGGTCGCATCATTTTCTATGGAGCTTATATGAGCATAGCCTCTCCATTTGTTCCGTTCCTCAAAGACTACTACTACTACTCTTTGAGGAACGGAACAAATGGAGAGGCTATGCTCATATAAGCTCCATAGAAAATGATGCGACCACCTTCTGAGCATGATTGTCATTTCATTTCCAATAATTTCCACAATTTCTCCTCTCGAGAGCCAGATTGTCAGTTTGACGACTAAACATGGATGCGAAATTTACTTGGCGCGTGAGATACGATTCGGAATTTAGTCGTTTTTTCGGTTCGAGAACGTGTCCGGAGGTACATATTGACTGTAATGAAAGTAATTTTACACCTGGTTTAGGGATAACAACATTTTACGGAGTGACATTGTAAATCGGAGCGAGGAACTCAATTAAAAGTGTAATGTGCGTTATTGCTAGAAAACGATGGGTTATCGATACGACAGTGTTTTCTATCCTAAGTGGCCGTAATGCTTTATTTGTATTCAATGCTATTTGCTTGTTCTGTGAAGTGTTATTTGCAATAAAACCATATTTACGAGTGCATAAGCGTTTGTTTACTTTCTTGTGACAACCCATTGGATTCCCCTTAACTAGCTTTAGAATCACGGTCGCAGGGGTAGGTGCAAAAAGGCACGTAGTTAGGCAGGCGGTCGCAGGGGTAGTTGCGACAACGTGTACACATGGTTGTCCACTCCGGTTTTATCTTGTTCCTCAAAGGTAGTAGTACTTTATTGAGACTTTTCTTTTGACATATGTAACTTAACCTACTTTTAATGTTACGATTCATTTGACAGTGACACTTTTGTCAAATGTCCTAAGCTTTTTTATACGACCTGAGTCTATGCTTTACAGTTTTTAAATTGCTGGTGAAATTTTTCTATACCGTTTGCTCTTACGGTTATTGACTTTAAGTTGTTTATTTACATATTAAAACCTAAACTAAACTAACCTAACTTATTCTATTCTTAGCCTAATTACATTGTCTTTTTAGTTTTGGTTGGTCGTGTGTTCTCTTCAAGCGTTACATCCAAAAATCGCGTTTCAGAAGAGGCACAGTTCCTACCGACCTGATCTTCAGGGTCTACGAAGTTATTTTTTATTTCTTTAGTCGGTTACTTGATTTTTGTATGTATGGTTCTAATTTTCTTCCCCGATGGAAGTTCGAGTTGGTTTAGCCCCTGTAGGTGTTGGGGGACGATGTATAGTAGAAGATGGGTTTTGGGGAGTTTGGTTGGGGATCGGTGTTAATCTGGTAGTCTTGGAGGATTCTTATGGGAGAGAGATAATATGGGTTTTCAGAGGTGGGGGTAATATTGAAGAGGTCCCGGATTAGATTTGACTCGTATGTCTGCCATTTAGCTATTCGCTTTTTGCTTGTTTCGAGCATATATTGCAGGATGGGGGTCACTTTAGTTTCTTCATAAAGAATGCTGTTTTTGTAGTATTTTTTATTGGGGCGTCGGTATTTCGAAATACATTTTCTGAGTATCCTCCTCTCAAGTATTTGCAGTTCCTCGGCTACTGTTGGTAAAATTGTCAGCCAGGCTGGGAAGGAGTATGTGATGATGGGGCGGATTAGGGTTTTATACATGAGAAGTTTCACATTTGGGAAGACGGATTTGGAGGATAGGAGGGGTGAGATTAGTGCAGCAGCTCCTTTGGCTTTATTTATTGCCTTTCTTGCAGTGGGTTCATTTTGAACCTGTTGTTGAGGTTCACTCCCAAATACCTGATGTTGTCTTTTGGGTTCACCGTGTCCCCTTCGATAACCGCCCTTATTCGTTTGCTTTGCTGCACTGCTAGTTTGTGCCCTTTACCACTCGCGTTACGGAAGCAAATTATTTTCGATTTAGCAGCGTTGATTTGGAGCCCCCAATCCTTTAAATAGCGTGCTATAATGTCGACTTCTCTTTGCACCATTTCCATGGAAGAGTGTGACTGGCTAGGATTAGGATATCATCCGCGTACATGATCATGTTCAGGTTACTGGAGATGTTTTGGGTTCTCATTGTGGGGGCGGAATGTGGGATGTCGTGTAGGAAGAAATTGAAAAGGTTTGGTCCCAATATGGATCCTTGTGGGACTCCAGACAGGATAAGTATAGGTGTTGAAGTTATGTGGGATATTTCAGTAGTTAAGTATCTATTTTGTAGGAAGCTATCAAGGATACGGGTGAGGGCCAGGGGACAGTTGGAGTATATGAGTTTAAATTTTAGCCCATCGGTCCAAACGGAGTCAAACGCTTTTTGTAGATCTAGCGCGCATGCGACTGTGCATTGTTTTTTTGCGCAAGTTTTTTACGACGGTGTCGTGCACAATCATAATGGCCTGTTCTGTGGATTTTTTGGGTTGGAATCCGAACTGAAACTCGGGGATTAGCTTCGTTGAGAATGCTCTAAATCTCCGTAGAATGATTCTTTCCAGAATCTTACCGATGCTAGAAAGTAAGGAGATTGGCCTAAAGTTTTTTACTTCTCCGTAGCAGTTTGGTTTAGGAATAAGGATAAGGTTGGCTCGTTTCCATCTTTCTGGAAAGTAACCATTGTTTATGCAACTGTTGAAGATGACTGCTAAACTTCTCGCGACAATTGCGCCGGATTTCCTTATTACTTTATTGGGGATACCGTCTAGGCCTGAAGAGGTTTTATTATTAAGACCGGCTATTGTATCTTCTACTTCTGACACGTAGGTGAAAAATTCCCCGAACGTTTCGTGTTGCGGAGATACTGCCTTGTTGGTATCGGAGAATATTATAAGGTATGACCCTTGGTAACCAATGTTTCTCTCTCTTACAGCCGATATAATTTCCTGTGCTCTTTCGTTCTCTGGGGCTCTCTCTCGGTACAGGTTTCCGTAGAATGAAGAGATCACTTGCAGCTTTTCTTCAGGTGTGGAGAAGGGTAGCCCTCTGTGCTTGGTAGGGTCCCTGTCGATGTTGAAATTATATGACCGTCGGCCCGTTAGTTTATTAATTTCTCTAAAGACGTCTGAGGATGGTTTGAGTAAACTCAATCTTCTTCGTTCATCTCACGTCTTATTTGCCACCTTATGCGGTTGTTTAGTTGAGTGATTTCCGCTTTAAGAGTGAGGTATTCCTGGTTTATACGGTTGTTGTGTCGGTGGAAGATCCGTTTAAGCCTTTGAATTTTCCGTTTTTGTTCCCTCATCTGTGATTTGGTATCTTGCGTCAGTCATCTGTATAGCCCTTGTTTCAGTTTTTCTTCCGGCGCATGTGCGTCCATTCGTCTTAGTATAGCCTCGGTTAGGTTCTGGATGTGGATATCGATTTCCTGGTTAGATAGGATTCGGTTCACAGGGGGAGGGGGGGTAAATCGTCTTCGAGGTCTTTTCTGAACTCTGCCTAGTCCACAGAGGCATAGGATCGAAAT
>OZ017743.1:27718468-27808468 GCA_963969285.1 Odontomyia ornata
TACCGAATTCTTCCGAAAGCATTGTATGGGCCAAGCTTGATGGTGATTCCGGAGACCACCGATCTTATCTGATAGAGCCAACGAAGACGTCCGCATTGCGCAGTTTGATTGTAGGACGAAGCCTTGTAAGATCTTTAAGGAACAGATACGTGCCGGTTAGAGTCCTTAACACCGCAGACTCAACCACGAGCATCAAAGCGGGAGAAGTCATCGGCAGCTGCCAGCCTATTTCCACCATCACCTCTTTGGAAGCTACTCACGACCATCATTGGAGTAGGAGGCAAGACACAGACAAAGCCCGGGAATCCACGTCTGCAATATTGAAGCAGGTCAAATTGCCAGTGCAGCTATTCAAACGAGCCTCTGATCTGGTCACCAAGTACAGTGACATCTTCTCAACAAGCCCGGATGACCAAGGCCGAACGAGTCTGGTAACTCACGCCATAGATACACAGGGAGCCAAGCCGATTCGACAAGCACCGAGACGTCTCCCTATAGCCAAACAAGGAGAAGTGAGCGCGCTGATCTCGGACATGGAAAAACAAGGCGTTATTGAACCTTCTGTCAGTCCATGGGCCGCGCCTGTAGTTCTAGTAAAGAAAAAGGATGGTAGCACTCGTTTTTGTGTCGACTATAGGCAGCTTAACGGCGTCACTAAGAAAGATAGTTACCCACTCCCACGCATCGATGACATCATGGACACTTTAGCCGACGCAAAATGGTTTTCTACACTCGATCTCAAGAGTGGCTATTGGCAGGTAGAAATCGACAAGAAGGACCGAGAGAAGACCGCATTTTCAGTTGGGACCGGATTGTGGCAATTTGTGGTGATGCCGTTTGGGCTTTGCAATGCTCCAGCCACTTTCGAACGCCTGATGGAGTACGTGCTACGTGGCCTCACCTGGAAAACCTGCTTGGTGTACCTAGATGACATCATTGTCATCGGGAGAACGTTCGAAGAGCATGTGCGGAACTTAGAAGAGGTTTTCTCTCGATTGCGACTGGCAAATTTGAAACTTAGTCCCGACAAGTGTACCCTTTTTGCAGCTGAAGTAAAATAACTGGGACACGTCGTATCAGCAGAAGGGGTCAAAACAGACCCTGAGAAAATTGAAGCCGTGAAAAGCTGGCCAACACCAAGCAACAAGCGCCAACTACGAAGTTTTCTGCGTCTGGCAACCTACTATCGAAGATTCGTCAAAGACTTTGCCAAAATAGCCAAGTGTCTCCATCAGTTAACCGAGAAAAATCGTCCGTATGTCTGGAATGAACAATGCCAGGTAGCCTTTGAGACCTTGAAGGAGAAGCTATGTGAATCACCCGTGCTGGCATATCCGAACCCCGGAAAAATGTTTGTAGTTGACACCGATGCGAGCAACGGCGGTATTGGAGCTGTACTCTCCCAGCAGATCGATGGCGAAGAAAGAGTCCTCTCGTATTACAGTCGAGTTCTTTCAAAAAGTGAGAGGAACTACTGTGTGACCAGGAAAGAGCTATTGGCTATAATAGAGGCCACCAAGCAGTTCCACAAGTACCTATATGGCCAGAAATTTGTTCTTCGAACGGACCATGCATCGCTGAGATGGTTGCTCAACTTCAAAAACCCCGAGGGACAAGTTGCGAGATGGTCCCTTTCCTGAATCCGAATGGGGAAATCGATATATGCTGGTTGTAGCCGATTATTTCAGCAAGTGGCCTGAGGTCTACCCCATTCCCAACCAGGAAGCTACTACTGTAGCCGAACAGCTAGTGTTAAATTGGGTCAGTAGGTACGGCGTGCCTTGCGAACTACATTCGGATCAAGGCCGAAACTTTGAGTCACTAGTTTTTGGCGAAATGTGCGAGCTGCTCGGAATACGGAAAACGAGAACAACACCGCTGCATCCCCAATCCGATGGTATGGTCGAACGTTTCAACGGCACGCTCAATAAACACCTTGCCAAGATGGTTGACGAGAACCAAAGGGACTGGGACCGACATATCCCACTATTTTTGATGGCGTACAGAGCTGCCGAACATGCATCGACGGGCCAAGCTCCAGCCAAAGTCATTTTTGGAAAGACTATTCGTCTGCCAGCTGATATAAAGTTCGGAACACCCCCCGAGAAACCCCAAACCATCTCGGAGTACGCAAGTGAGCTAAGACAACGGTTGAACCAGATACATCGGACAGTGCGAAAACACCTCGAATCGGCTACTGACCGCATGAAGACCAGGTATGATCTAAAGGCGAATTCTACTGGCTTCCAGCAAGATGACTTGGTGTGGCTTTATAACCCGCAACGGCGAAAGGGTAGGTCTCCAAAGTTGCAACATAATTGGGAGGGACCATACCGAGTTACAAAGCGAATCAACGACGTCGTATACCGGATACAGGAACATCGTAAGCCGAGAGCTAAAATGAAAATCGTGCATCTGGACCGTCTTGCCCCATATTACACCCACGGAGAATTGACTACAAATAGCGACACATCTTTTCGGGGCGAAAAGAACTGAGGTGGGGGCAGTGTTACATGTACAAATAATTACATGTACAAATAATTCTGCGAGCTACTGTCGCAATTGTTTTCACAATCATTAAGAACGTCGACAACTGAATTTACTCGAACCCACGAGAACCCAACAAGCATTATCAACATCTGGAAGTGAGTCACTGCCCATTCATGCTGGAACGTTCCCGCATATTCACTAATGTACGAGAACTGAATTGAATGATTAGAGACCCTATATAAAGGCGAGCTAAATGAATGGGGGGATTCATTACAACCGCGATAGAAAACTGCGATATAGTGGAACGCGAAGTAAAGACGATTGATTGTTTGAGTGCGAAGTGATTTAGAAGACAATTGCGATAAGAAATTTATGGACAAGTGTTAGATTTTTTTCATAGTGAAAATTAAAATTAGTGAAAGTGTTAAATTGTTAAATTGTTTATTGTGCATTTTTGTAATTAAATAAATTCTTTTAACTTAAATTAAAAGACATTGCGTTTTCACTTTCCCGGAACATTAAAATTATTGGCCGCGAACCGAAAACACGCGACAATATATATATATATATATATATATATATATATATATATATATATATATATATATATATATATATATGTATATATGTATATATGTATATATATATATATATATATATATATATATATATATATATATATATATATATTATATATATATATATATATATATATATATATATATATATATATATATATATATATATATATGTATATATATATATATATATATATATATATATATATATATATATATATATATTTATATATATATTTTGATGCTCACATCTTAAATGTGACTGCCAGGGCATCAAAAATAGTGGGGCTTATTTTTAGGCACACATACAAGTTCACCAACATATCCACTCCTATCCGCTTGTTTACTTGTCTTGTCCGTCCTATCCTAGAATATTGTTCTGTAGTTTGGTCCCCCCGAAACTCCTACCTCACGAACTCGTTAGAGAATGTACAGCGTAAATTTAGTCGAGTTTTGTTCTACAAACTCAAACTCCCATATCAATCCTATGAATGCCGCTTATCCTTTTTATGTCTTCCGACTTTGTTGTCCCGTCGCATCTACTTGGATCAGTGTTTTCTGTATCAACTATGTTACAATCAAATCTCTCCAATATTATATGCTGACTTACACTTCCGTCAATCAACGCGTCCTTCTCGATCAAACACTTTGTTCGAGGTGCCCTTTGCACGTACGAATTTATACTTTCATTCTCCCGTTGTGCGAATGTTAAGGAAACATAATAAACTTGAGCTTGGTCCTTTTTCTGATTCCTATTTTGTATTCAAAATAAGACTAAGAAACCTCGTCCTTACAACTCATTTTGAATAGTTCGACTTGTTGTTTTTTCTTTTCTTTTTTTGCGCTTTAACTTCATTTTTTAAGCCTGTTAATTTCATATTAACCTTTTCATAGTTTAATAGACCATAATGCCTAATTTTTCAATATTAATATTATTTAATCTTCCTAATTTTTCTTTGCTTAATTTAAGTTTTCATTCTTACTTGTTTCTGCTTGTCGTTTTTCCATTTTGTAATTGGATTTATTTTAATCTGTTAAATGGAATTGTAAATAAATAAATATATATATATATATATATATATATATATATATATATATATATATATATATATATATATATATATATATATATATATATACATATATATATATATATATATATATATATATATATATATATATATATATATATATATATATATATATATATATATATTTATATAGGCAGTAATAACGATACGATGGTACCCCTGCAGAGAGGTAGTCAGTGATCTCTCGTCCCACGTGGAAATGAAAGTCGAGCGTCGGTAGCTATACTTTCAATTAAATTCTTAACTCTTTATATTTTCTCCCCTTGGGGCAATCAAAACCAATTATTGGAAAATTCGGAATTAATCAAAACATAATTATCTCGTTTTATTCATTCTCCATTCTTACATATGGGGGCTCGTCTGTGCCTCACCCGGTGAAAGTAAAATAAGAGAAGAGATAGTCGCGTGTAAAAATTCAGTATGTATTGCTGATGGGATTAATTAAATGAAACAAATTTATGTTACACTAAATGTATATTTCTTTATTTCACTTGTATTTCACATGTTGCACTTACTATGATCAAATCACGACTGGCCCTCTCGCCTCTCACATTAAAGTAATCTATCTCTATATGTCTCTATGTATGTGTATATGAGTATGTGTATGAGTAAATCATAGCTCTCAAAGTTATCACACTCCCTCCTTTTGAGAGTTTATTATAGAGAAAGGAATCGCAATGTTCAAAATTTAAAGTTACTTTGATATAAAGGCAATTATCAACAATTTAATAAACGCAAAACAATATTAATTCAGAATATTCTAACTACATAAACATCTCATTGCAAGACTGATTTCTGATTTAAAGCAAAAATGTTCCATCGATTGAATTCATAGGGTGTGACTCTGGAGAATGACTTTGCCCACCTTTAGGGCTCTTTTGGGTCTGTAAAAGAGAAGTTTAAGTTTGAAATGCATCAACATTTAAAGATTATAGTTTATCTATTTCTTTGTCATAGTATAGACATAGTAAATTTGTATTTGTTGGCAAAATAATTTATATATATATATATATATATATATATATATATATATATATATATATATATATATTGTTACATGTACAAAGAATTCTGTGAGCTACTGTCGCAATTGATTTCACAACCATTAAGAACATAAACAAAATGAATTTACTCGAAACCACGAGAAGTGGAAGTGAGTCACTGCTCCATTCATCTGCTCGAATATACCAGATACCTCTCGCCAGAACATTCGCCAATGTACGAGAAATGCATTGAACGGACTCTTTCGACCGCGGTGAAAACTGCGATAGTGTGTGGAAAGCGAATTGAAAAGCGATCAAGTAATAGTGAAGTGATTTTAGAAGACAATTGCGATAGAAATTTATGGACAAGTGGAAGGTAGAATTTTAATAGTGAAAATTAAAATCGTGAAATAGTTAGTGAAGTGATTGTGCATTTTTTAAGCAATTAAATAAACTTTTTTAATTCAATTTAAAAGACATTGCGTTTTCACTTTCCCGGAACATTAAAATTATTTGCTGCGAACCATAACACGCGACTATATATATATATATATATATATATATATATATATATATATATATATATATATATATATATATATATATATATATATATATTGTCGCGTGTTATTGGTTCGTATTTAATTAAATAAAATGCACAATAATCAGTTAACACTTTTCACTAATTTTAATTTTCACTATGAAAAATCTAACACTTGTCCATAAATTTCTTATCGCAATTGTCTTCTAAACCACTTCACTATTACGAAAATCACTTTTCTACTACTCGAATAATAGCGCTTCCCACACACAATCGCAGTTCTTATCGCAGTCGAATGAATTGATTCCCCCCATTCATTCAGCTCGCCTTTATATAGGGTCTCTACCTATTCACCCATTTCTCGCACATTGGCGAATGTTCTACCGAGAGGTACCTGGTAGGTTCGAGCAAGTTCATGAATGGAGTGACGTCACTTGCAGATGTTGATCATGCTTGTTGGATTCTCCTGGGTTCGAGTAAATTCATTCGTTGACGTTCTTAATGATGATGAAAACAATTGCGACAGTAGCTCGCAGAATTATTTGTACATGTAATTATTTGTACATGTAACACTGCCCCCACCTCAGTTCTTTTCGCCCCGAAAAGATGTGTCGCTATTTGTAGTCAATTCTCCCTGGGTGTAATATGGGGCAAGACGGTCCAGATGCACGATTTTCATTTTAGCTCTCGGCTTACGATGTTCCTGTATTCGGTATACGACGTCGTTGATTCGCTTTGTAACTCGGTATGGTCCCTCCCAATTATGTTGCAACTTTGGAGACCTACCCTTTCGCCGTTGCGCGTTATAAAGCCACACCAAGTCATCTTGCTGGAAGCCAGTAGAATTAGCCTTTAGATCATACCTGGTCTTCATGCGGTCAGTAGCCGATTCGAGGTGTTTTCGCACTGTCCGATGTATCTGGTTCAACCGTTGTCTTAGATCACTTGCGTACTCCGAGACCGTTTGGGGTTTCTCAGGGGTTGTTCCGAACTTTATATCGGCTGGCAAACGAATAGTCTTTCCAAAAATGACTTTGGCTGGGGCTTGGCCCGTCGATGCATGTTCAGCGGCTCCATACGCCATTAAAAATAGTGGGATATGTCGGTCCCAGTCCCTTTGGTTCTCGTCAACCATTTTGGCCAAGTGTTTATTGAGCGTGCCGTTGAAACGTTCGACCATTCCATCGGATTGGGGATGCAGCGGTGTTGTCCTCGTTTTCCGTATTCCCAGCTGCTCGCACATTTCGCTAAAAACTAGTGACTCAAAGTTTCGGCCTTGATCCGAATGTAGTTCACAAGGCACGCCGTACCTGCTGACCCAATTTAACACTAGCTGTTCGGCTACAGTAGTAGCTTCCTGGTTGGGAATGGGATAGGCCTCGGGCCACTTGCTGAAATAATCAGCTACAACCAGCGTGTATCGATTTCCCCATTCAGATTCAGGAAAGGGTCCAGCGATGTCAACAGCAATCCTTTCGAATGGTACGCCTACGTTATAGGTTTGCATTTGTCCTCTCAGTCGTCGCTTTGGGCCTTTGACGGAAGCGCAAATTGTGCATCTGCGACACCAGTCCTCTACGTCTTCTCGAGCGTGGAGCCAGTAGAATCTTTCCCGCAATTTCGCTAAGGTTTTGTTAACACCAAGATGGCCTCCCGAGGATCCTTCATGCATTTCCTTAACCACATCGTGGATTCGGCTTTTGGGTAGTATAGTTTGCATCCTATAGGAGCTGCCATCCGCCGTTTCCCATTTCCGCTTGAATACGCCACCCTCCACCTGTAGGGAGTTCCATTGTGCCCAATAGTTTTTCAGGGTTGCGTCATGCATCGAAACGTCCTTCCACTCCGGTCGCCCAGTCGTCTCCTTCCATACGAGCAATGGTCCGATATCTTCATCGGCTAACTGGGCATTTCGAATCTCCTCCGATGACCAACCTTCATCGAATTCGGCCGTTATCACTCGCAGATCAACGGGCGGCTCCTTTTCCTCAATCCGTTGGCAATGTTTGCAGTTAGCTGGACATGGATGACGAGATAGGGCGTCAGCAATTCCATGAACTCTGCCCTTGTGGAGCAGCTGGGGCCTCACTAGGTCTGGTCGGATCGTCGCTCGGGTTGCACCAGTGTCGTTTGTTAGGGTGCATTGTTCTTCATCAACTTGACCAGGAAGGCATCTGTCTGCTTCTCCACGATGTTGCCTTGGCACGGTGCTGGGGATGGCGATACTCGTGGCCAACGTTCGCCCCACGAAGTTGGCCCATGCAGTTTGATGGGCCTCCATTCTAGGCTCCTGACACGGTCTGGATCTCCACCACCCTAGACAATAGCTCGGTCTTCTCCCCTTCTTGCAGTCTCTTTGCAGGTGCCCTTTTTCCCCGCAATTCCAGCATCTAGGCGCACCATTCACCTGCAGCTCTCGCTCAATTCCCACGCGCTCAGAACTGGATTTATCTGTCACTACTTCGCGAACCCGGACAGTGGTGCGGGTCACATTTTTGGCTGCCTCAAAATTTAAACTATAAGCCAATGCTTCCTTGACTGTTTGCTTTTGAGCTAACCGCACGGCTTGTTGCAGTTCCTTGTCCTTTAAGGCGCTGATGAATGCTTCTGCTGCTACGTCATCTCGATGTTCTGGGTCGTACGCTGGGTAAGCCAAAAGTGCCAATCGCTCAATGTCTTGTGCTAGCTGCTGCAAGGTTTCGCCAGACTTCTGCATCCGATGCCGTAGCTGCGCCCGGTAAATCTGCTTCAGATGATCGTCTCCATAACGCATGTCCAGTGCATTCATTATAGCAGCCGGGTTTGAATGCAGCTCAACGGGGATAGTCTGCAAAAGCTCGGCAGCTGGGCCTCTTAGAGCCAGAATTAACGCAGTTGCTCGTTCCTGCTCATTCCAGTGATTTATCCTAGCGGCGGCTTCAAACTGGATTTTGTAAATACTCCAGACCGTTTGCCCATCGAATATTGGTGCTTGCACATTTCTGGATGTGCTTTGCGCTGCGGTTATAAGCGGGGCTGGTGAGGTGGTTACTACTGCCTTCGCTGCTTCCAATTCTTTTTTCACTTTTTCCATCTCATGGCTCATTCTCTCTTCAACCTGGCTGATCTCATAGTTGATTTTCTCCTCAACTTGGCTGACCTTCTCCTCGACCTCGTAAACCTTTTCCTCGACGCATTAAATTTGATTGTTCAGGCTACCGAGCTCCACTTTTATTTCGGTTGACTGTTTTTGCAAATCTGCCTTGATTTCGATCGCTTGTTGGTCTAGCTTCGCTGATTGTTCATTTAGCTTCGCAGCTAAACTGGATGTCTGTTCATTTAGCTGCGCTGATTGTTCATTTAACTTCGTTGATTGTTCATCTAGCTTCGTCGTTAAGTTGGATGACTGTTCATTGAGCTTCGCAATTAAATTGGATGACTGTTGTCGCTGCTCTTGCTGCATCTGCATCAACATTGCATCAGCGCATTTTCTGGTTCCTTTGGTTTTGGTGTGTCTACTTCTCCACCTTCTGCGCCTTTTTCCGCATCTGAGAGCTCACCCGAATCCAGATTCACGCCTTCCGACTCGATCGCGTCACGCAAGCGTGCAATCAGTATGGCCTTTGTACCTTGTGTGGCCAGATTCCGCTGTTCCAACTCCTCCTTGAGCTCCGATATGGTCAATTCATTAATTTTTAAGTTTAAGCTTCGTGGCATTTTTAATGTTTCTTTAAATTTTACTATTGTGCACTATAAAAATGTTCAAATTTTCACTTTCAAAATTTTTCTTTCGCACTTCTTGACACCATTGTCGCGTGTTATTGGTTCGCGGCCAATAATTTTAATGTTCCGGGAAAGTGAAAACGCAATGTCTTTTAATTTAAGTTAAAAGAGTTTATTTAATTAAATAAAATGCACAATAATCAGTTAACACTTTTCACTAATTTTAATTTTCACTATGAAAAATCTAACACTTCTCCATAAATTTCTTATCGCAATTGTCTTCTAAATCACTTCACTATTACGAAAATCACTTTTCTACTACTCGAATAATAGCGCTTCCCACACACAATCGCAGTTCTTATCGCGGTCGAATGAATTGATTCCCCCCCATTCATTCAGCTCGCCTTTATATAGGGTCTCTACCTATTCACCCATTTCTCGCACATTGGCGAATGTTCTACCGAGAGGTACCTGGTAGGTTCGAGCAAGCTCATGAATGGAGTGACGTCACTTGCAGATGTTGATCATGCTTGTTGGATTCTCGTGGGTTCGAGTAAATTCATTCGTTGACGTTCTTAATGATGATGAAAACAATTGCGACAGTAGCTCGCAGAATTATTTGTACATGTAATTATTTGTACATGTAACAATATATATATATATATATATATATATATATATATATATATATATATATATATATATATATATATATATATATATATATATATATATATAGTTTTATTATTTTCTTAACTATCTAAATTCGTGATTTTCTTTCTATGTTTTTCGTGTAATTTAAACGCAAGTGGTTTTGTCATTAAGTGAGCTTCATTGTTAATAGTCGAGACCCATTCTACTTGAATTTGACCATTCGATTCACACAGTTTGACATATTCACCATGTGTTTTTGGCATACATCGCTTCTTACCAGTGTTTTCCCTTTCTTCAAGTCTCAATTCGATTTCAAGGATACTTTGGTCAAAGCTTCTAAGTTTATGACTACCATTCATTTGAGTATACTTTATGGCAGAAATTTTGTCCGTCCGGATCGTTACAGGATACATCGATTTACCGATCATGTCGCGGATTGCTTTATCTAAAGATACAATCATTTCACAGGCAACACTCATTTCTAGGTATTCGGCTTCACATGTAGATTTTGAAATAGATGTTTGTTTATGGCTCCGCCACGTAACTTTTTCACCAAATAGTATCACCATGTATCTGTAGTGAATAGGAGTGTTCAAAAGTCCGTGAAGGACTGCAGCGATGGTCTGCTGCCTCGGCAGAGGAAGGTGTCGGTTTCTGCCGAGAATGCCCTCGTCTGGAGACGCGTGAATGCGCTGGCAGGCTAGCATTGCGGTGTCGTGGGGCGGGCTCGTTTCCCCAGCACGAGGACCCACTACAAAGAAAATTTCGCATTCACGAATTTAATCGATAGCTCAAAAGGCGACTGAAGTCGCAAGAATTGTAGATAACCTCACCGAGGGAGATGTAACTTGTTACGAGAACAAGTAAAACCTGAAAAGAAAGGCGAACTTGGGGTGACCTCGTCGTTACCCTACGAAGTTCATGGCCCACAAATGAAAGAGGGGCAACCGGGTGGTGGTGGAGCCTCTTCATACCCACCCAACCGGAATAAATCCATAGATAACTTGTTGAAGTGGCCAGGTATTCCGCTTCTGAGTGGAAAACTCATACAACTTGAATTGTATGAACCTTCCCATCAGAAGGGGAGTACCCCGGTGACCAATTTATGTCATAGAATTATACAATTGAATTGCATAAATCTATGCCATAAAAAGGCACTCTGCTTGGGCCACTCAACCCAAAACGTCACCTGAAACAGAAAAAGGAATTAGTCTGTACCCGGTGGCTGGCTCATGTTTTGATTTGGAAGCCTGCCACCGTACCGGGTCCTATACCCGGTTCAAAAGAAGCGGAATGAAAAGACCCAGTTTTAAAGTTTAGAAATTCATTTATTTAACTATTTGCGATCAACAGATCATATTCTCCCTTCTAAAGCAGTCTAACCTAATATAAATTCAAAGATAATGGAATTTTGGTAACTCAAATCTAAATTTTCCCTCCTCGTAACAATACCCTTAGATTTTTTTATAATGTCGTTTCATATGCGTTTATTATCTTCACGCTTCACGCTCCACACTCAAACACACTTTCCCAACAGTTTACAAATTTTTACATTAATAGCTAATGTCATTTTAATTTTAACTACTATGAAAAAGATACAGTTTAAAAATTTAAAAAAAACCATATTATTCTTTCTTGTGTCCCTGCATCCTAAGCGTATTTTTAAGCGATCAGGTCAAATATCGAATATATTTTAAATGAGTTTATAACGTTCAATATTTATTTTCTTATGTCCTATTAAAAGTTTACAAAGTATTTCGACTATTTCCTGTTAGAAGAGTGTATTGAAAAGGAGGGAGAGAAAATGAATCTAATAAATGGAGTCTTTAATGCGACTGTATTTTTGCTGCAGTCATTTAACGGTATGTTTGCACCGGATAATGAGTGGGGACTTGATCTTTTAACTTGATTTAACGATTATTTGCAAAAAAAAAAAATCTCAAATCTATTTTCAATACAACCACGCAAACTAGTAAATATCGTTTAACATTACAATTTAAGCTATTTTCTGACTTACCGCTACATTCAGAAATCATTCAAGAAAATATTTTTTTTTCGGTCGCCAAATCGCAGTCATATGAGAAATATTTCTATCCAACGAAACCGCACTGAATTACTCTTTGCGGTAATAAAAAAGAAAAGAACAAATTCACGTCATATCGAGCCAGCAACTGAACAATCTCCTTCAATGTTGATAAACACTCTAAGACGTGACACATGTTTCGGAGTAGTGTTAAATGGAAATGGTTGACCTGAGCCTCTGCTTCATTTTGAGCGCTTGTTTCAAAGGATTTAATTGAGGTTGTTCTTGAATTCGCTCCAGGGACCTCCAACTTCTTCGCTTTTAGTCCTGCCAAATGAAATGTCGTTGGCAAAAAGTGATTGTAGCGCAGGTTCGAGCAAGGATGATTTTTATTGAAAAAGTAGGAACTCAAGTTTCTATGGAAGCTTGAGCAAGAATTACCACACGGTGCAGGATGATTTTTAATAATACCTTTGCTGGTTTCTTTTTGATTTCTATATAATTTAGCATTTAGCTCCTTCCATCCTCTCGTGCCGTGGTAGACCAACAGAAACACAAATAAAATTTGAATGTATAATTATCGATTCACTGCCTGAGAGTTAACGTTTACCAATTTGGAATATACTCGTAAATGTTCGCAATCCGTGGTCTTAACGCCACTAAGTTTCAGTTCAAAATAGATCTATTCGGGCACCGTCACACATACGTAAGTACACACTTCCGAATTGACGACAGTCAAAATTTACACACACTTGCGTGGACAGCATTCGGGAAACGTTGGTCGTTTCTGTGACTTGAAACCGTACAATTCACCGCACTGCAGTTGCCTTTATGAAACCTCAATATTAATTCGCTCGTAAGAAAAAATATTCACTAAGACGTGATGTTAATCCACATCACACAGCACCGAATCAAATGCCCACAAAATGTATCGAATTGCAAAAGCGTTCCATCGAACAAATTCCGCCAATTCGTCAGTGATTCTTCACGATCTCCCTCCCGTCCAAACACATGCAATTTTCTTTGGGACAACTATTCCGCAGCGGAATGGTAATGTATTGGAGTTAAAAAGGGTGAATGGGCGGAAATGGTTTTCAATTTATACTATTGAATTTAATACCCGGTCTTTAAATGATCTTGACGGCACTTTTTCCACACTTTTCACACCGCACATATTTTGCACCGCGGTCCCTAGCCCAACCCGTCTTTCTCGCCTCGCGGCTGTAAGTCGACTCCCCTTGCCAAACAATCACCGTAATTCTCCTTGACTTTTCGAAATGCAATTCCTATAGCGGGATCGCTACTCAAACAGCGAAATTTTCCATCATAACTTCGCTTGTACGCATCATAGTCTCGCAGTCTTATGCCTCTGAGAATTTTGAGACTTAAATCAGCACTCTCATCTTTTGCAGTTATTTTGGCTTTTGTCTCCTTTGGAAGAAATGTACTTTCTGAAGATAGTGGTGTACTTGTATTTGGTAACTGATTGATAT
The DNA here is from genome assembly GCA_963969285.1 of Odontomyia ornata. Lineage (NCBI taxonomy): Eukaryota > Metazoa > Arthropoda > Insecta > Diptera > Stratiomyidae > Odontomyia > Odontomyia ornata. The sequence continues at coordinate 27,732,024 of OZ017743.1, forward strand.
AAAAAAATCTGGTATGAAAAGAAGATAATAGCCAGAATGAAAATAGCCAACAACGTCATTTTAGTCTTCTGTTTGTAGAAGGGCTTGTAGAACATATTTTCTCGTTTCCCCCATGTTTTCCTCATGGTCGTATGTGCGTGGTGGGCAATGGTCTAGCTGGAAATTTTGAAACTATATTGTTTGGCACCGCTCGTCGCCGACATTTAGCAAAATTTATCATAGGTACACAAGTCACTCGTCGGTTCTTCCCCGATGGTGATAATGCACACTCGTTTCGGTTGTTTTTAAAATTTACGTCGTCTTTTGTAGATTCGATTACGTTATCAATTGAAAGCAATTTTCGTTTATAATGATTAGGCGTAATTAAGTGGGAAAAATCGGAAGAATTAGACAGGCACACGTTAATTACCGACAAACAAAACAATTTTTGATTAATATTATGGTTGGAATCGGTAAAATTTGACAAATTTTAAGGGGTTTAAATGATACAATGATTTTAGCGTTCATATAATTTAAGGGGTTAACCGTTTCGTTCTAAGCATTTGTATACCGCGTTACACCGCAATTCGTTAAATTATATTCAAAAGATATTGTAATAAAATCACTACACATTAAAAATATTAAACAGTTTTAGAATTTTGTTTCCCGGGAGTTAAGTACAAAAGACATTTTCTGGACCTATTTTTCATGCGAAAAAAAAAACGAGTGTTGCGATGGGGAAGGTGACTGAATGGTTACTCATTGTTAAATTGAGTTTGTGCTGTGTGCCTGTGGCAGCACTGGCTTTTAGAGCCCTACTCCTCGATTACTACATATCATCCAGTTGACTTAGAGTCATCACAATCCGCAAAGCTTGCATCTGTGATTACTTCCATGTTATCCGATTTTCCTCTATAAGTCAAAGCAAAGTTTATAGTCCCTTTAAGGTATCTTAAAAATTCTTTTAATATCCTCCCAATCGTCTTCAGTGGGATTCATCTGATGCCTCGATATCATAAATCTGCCGGAATTAGGGTGCCATCAAATGTATCCTGTTTTTCTAAATCCTATCGAAATAATTTTGTTTTGAATAGTGGCATCAAAGCGTTCTGCTGATTCGTTAAGCTGTGGAGTATAAAGTGGTGAAAAATTAAATTCTGCTTTTTCATTTGAAATAATTTCTGAAAATTTCACACCAGTAAACTCTTTTGCATTGTCAGCTCTGATTGAACAAAGTTTGGCATCGAATCCTATCAATTTCTAATGTGCGTAATAAATTTTTCCAGGCCATCACCTGCCTCACTTTTATAACAAAGGTAATATGTTTTAGCGTACCTGGATGCATCATCTACTACTGTAAGTATAAATTTTTTATTGCCAGGGAACAACGGTGGTTTTATTGGACCAATTATATCAACATGTACTAATTATAATAGGTTCAACATTCTAATTCTGTTATTTTCAAATAGTAGGTTTCTCATTTTAGCTAAAATGCAGACATCGCATTCTTTGATTTTATCTGAGTCGAATTTAATATATTTAAATTTATCATATGTCTTTTTAATTCGACTCATGTATTCAAAAGATGGATGTCCCAGCCTATAGTGCCATAACGTTCCCTCGTCGATTTTAATGTTTACATTTTTGGGATTTTCAAAGTTGACTAAAGTTCCTATTTCATCGAGTGACTTATGTAATGCTTTTCAACATTTCAAGTTCGAACGCGGAACCGACCTCTCATCGGTTCTAGACGTTAAGTCTGAGTAGTGCCAACGGATGGTATCAACAGGTCAACCAATCCGTGCACCGTTCCTGTAATAAACATAAGCAGTCGAGCAGCCCCGTGGTGATCAGGAGTGGCTGCTCCTGAAGAGAAAAGGTGGTCACCCCGTCGAAACTGCTTAGTTTGTTGTTTTACTAGTGTAAAGTAAACTGCATCCGTCAAGTTTCCATCCTTTAGGCAGAGATGAGTGGTTCACTTCAGCCACTTTAACATCTTTAGGTTTGACATTCCCCTTGTAATGCAACGACCTTCTTCTGTGAAAGTAACGGTTGCTTTTTGTGTAATGTTTGCGTTTGTCTCAAGCCTCCGTGTCCGCTAACTTTAACGAGGCAAAACAATATTGAATTTCTATAGAGTAGATTAATTGACACCTAATAGAACTTTTCTAAAGACAATAAAAATTGATCGGTGCGTCTTGTAGAGTAGAGTACGCGTGATAAGTATTTTGTAGTGTAGCTTCGTGGCTCGACAAGAACCCGCCTCATATGATCCCGCAAATGCTAGTCGTCAAGCACGCGTACGCGGTCGTTAAGCGAAGCTAGTTAGCTGAGCTCGGTGTTGTTTTAGCTCGCTGACACTTGTGCCAGACCATCGGCACCCGTGTCCTACACGGAAATTTCGTAAATCATTACACTTATTATGTCTAAGCTTATCATTATAGAATTATAGTCAATTTCCGATTCATCGATAGTTTGGATGTTAATATTGTTTTGTGTTACTTCTATGATTTCATTCAAACTCTCCCTCCCAATCTCAGATGGATATTTAATATTTTATCATTCAAATTATCGTTAAGCTTTTGTATATCCGTTTGAGGTTTTGAAATGAACTCGTTCAAGGACACTAAACGTGCATTGCAGGTGTAAGCATCATATTCAGCTAAAGATTTATCTTCATCTCTATTATTTTTAACACTAAAATTTACAATCCAATTCGGTTTAATATAATCTCCAGTCATATATTTTTGGCCCATCGATTTGTCCAAGGTGTATAAATTTTTGTCATCTAAGTGTCTCAGTGACATTAGATTGTGGGAGATATCGCCAGCAGCGATTACATTTGACAATTGAATAGTTTTATTATCATTTGAATAAAGTATTAAGTTACCTTTACCATTTATTTTAATGTCAGCATTTGTGCTTTTATTAGCACATTTAATAACTTGATTTGAACATTTTTAAAATTTTTCTAATATTAATCCTTCATTCGAAATGATATGCTCAGTCGCACCTGAGGCAGCTATAAAACAAATATCATTTGAATTATTATCAACTGGATTCAAATTCTTCCTGTCGAAACTGCTTTAGCTCGCACATATTTGTATTTGTTTTTGAAGTTGAATAGAGGAGTATACGGTTTGCTTCTATTCATGTAACTTTGCCCCGAAGAACGCCTCTTTTATTGACATTGCCTCGTATTTTGTTGCTATTATTTCTGTTTGTGTTGGAATTGTAATAATTTTATTTCCAAACTTTCTGGGATTATGAGCGTTGCAATCTTTACCCATGTGGTTACCCATTTTACGGCATTTGTAGCATAGAATTTTACCCAGATCTTTGGATGGGCATTCATATTTAGTGTGTCCGGGCTCTGCGCAAATGTAGCGATTTCGATGTGTTTTAGGTTTTTGTATAAAAACGTTCTTTTTCAAATGTGATGTTTTATTTACTGAGGTCTTTGCCATAAATGCCCTAGTGCTATCGCTAGGTTCTGAAAGCTCTTCTGCTTCAAATTGCAACATGAGGGTCTTAATTTCATCTAAAGTTAAGTCAATTCCTTCTCGTTGCCTGTTGGTTAAAGAAACAATCTTTAATTATTTGCAAGTACTGGAAACAGCATTGTAGCATGCTGATCTCTTTTCAACATCCGACAGTGGTATAATGGAGTCGCAGTTCTTGTCTTTTCTAACTACTGTATCACATCTCTCAGAAAAAGGTTTTACCCTTCTTTAATCTATAAAGTTCCGCTCTTACTGAAGCGTCAGTGACATTAGTTTCTATTTTCCTACTATTTTTAATCAGTTTAATGATTGCTTTACTGCATTGAGTTTCTGCAACTTTCTTGTGATAGTAAGTATCTAAGTGGTTAATTATTATGTCTCTGACTATGGAATAACGTTTATCCCTTTCTTCAGACTTGGCATCTGGTGGAGGAGGAACATTATCGTCTATTATATCTAGTAAATCTTTGGCTTTTAGTTCTGAAATTAAATAGTCTAACCAAAGGTTTAATAGGAATTTTTGAGTCAATTTGTAGTCGTGTTTACCTTCAACTTTGTTTGATCTTTGTGTCGATGCAAGAATATTTTGAAATTGAGTGAAAGTATGAGTTAAACCTCCTAAGAGTGTACGTGAATCGTTGTTCATCGAGTTTTGAGACACATTTGTAACTATCGAATCATTTGGCTGTTCAACTGTGTTTATCGATTTTGTTATTTTTTTGTTTGGATTCGAAGTAGTCATAATGTGATTGACTTGTTCGGAAGTGTCGATTTCATTACTAAGTGTTTTTGAATTTATGAGCTTATGAATTTGAATGTCTGTTTGTTTTTGTGCCATTTTACAAGTGACTTCCATGAGCTCTTTTTGGGATTGAGACATTCAACATACTCCTTTGATAGGAAAGTATATTCCATTGGGAATTCTTCCACATAATTATTCACATTCTCATGGTTATCTTGGGCTGATTCGTCCATTAGGTTTCAGTATTTTGTCCAGCCTTGTTGCTCTTGATTTCGTTTCTCCATTTTCGTAACGAGCACTACCAACACACGTCTACTCAGCACGAAACAGCAGGCGAACTAAACAAACTAGAGCGATAGTAAATATATCAATGGAGAGGAGAAGGATGCCAGGGAAGGGAGAAGGGAACTTTAAGGTCAAAGATTTAGCACAAACGCGGCAGTAAAATCAGTCTCATTACTTAATTGTCAAACCTCGTATATATATGATGTTCAGTCCTATTTTCCACTATAAAAGCATATGTCTGAAGCCCATAACCTGATGGAATTATTTGAATGAAACAAATTTATTTTTCACTGAATGTATATTTCTTTGTTACTTCACTTGCATTTCACATGTTGCACTCACAATGATCAAATCAAGACTGGCCCTGTCACCTCTAACATGAAAGTAATCTCTCTCTATATGTTATGTTTCTTTGTATGTGTATATGAATAAATCATAACTCTCAAAGTTATCTTCCAACAATTGCGGGTCGATCGAATTTTCGCGAAAATCGGTTGCCTAAAGTTGTGATTGCCTTGTGCAGAATATACAGCTGTACAGTTGAAAACTACAATTAAAAAATTAAAATAAGAAGCCAAAAAAAAAATTATTACATGAGTGATGCAGAATGCCACTCAGCGGGAAGTACCGGTGTCCTAACGAGAACGAAGTGTAAAAAGTTGCTATCAGAAAAATGAGAAGCGAAAAGCAAAAAAAGAGAGAGAGAAAATCAACATAGAGGAGACAATGCAAACAAGAGCGAAGGAGATGAAACAAAGATAATGTCAAATACCGAGCTTCAAGATTTAATAGCACTGCTCACTGCAAAATACTCGCGAGAAGCTAATGCGAATGTAAATTGTAGCGAATATGAGTTTCCTTAATGTCCGTAAAGGACCGCAGCGATGTTCTGCTGCCTCGGCAGAGGAAGGTGTTGGTTCCTGCCGAGAATGCCCTCGTCCGGAGACGCGTGAATGCGCTGGCAGGCTAGCATTGCGGTGTCGTGGGGCGGGTTCGTTTCCCCGGCACGAGGACTCACTACAAAACATTTCGCATTCACGAATTGCTTGCAGAGTTCGAGAGGACGACCGAAGTCGCAAATCATCCCGTACTCTCCCTGCATTAAATTGAACTTGCCGGATGAAATTAATCATGCAAAATACACGAATTCACGCCAAATTTTAAGCATTTCACAGCACAACAATTCAACAAAATGACCTTTCGCTGGTGTTTTGCCGCCGCGCGCACACTCCGGCGCTCGTCAGTTGCAATCATTTATTTGCTACACTCGCGCATGCTGTGTCCAATGCACTTAAAATTAGCGAGTCATTCTCAAAAATATCAGCTATTAAATTTTGATATTTTTGGTGCACCTTCACATATTCTCGACAAATTGAATGTGAATATTTTCACCTTTCAGCGTAGATATTGTTTCAATGCCCTCATTTTTGATATGATCGAGGAACATTTGTTTGAGCATATCCTGCAATCGATCTGGTATGGGTTTCAGGAGGACATACATATTCCGTAGATCTTTTCGTTTCTCTTGTGATACCATATCTTTGCATTCAGAATAGAGGAAATCAAGATGGTCATTTATAAATCGCTCTTCACACTCCTGACCTCTTCAGTTACTACAAAATGCAAATGCAGAAGAGATGATCCCATGCTTTATAAAAGAGACAGGAACATCAATTTCGAAATGGTTTGAAAACTTTGAATCGAAAGCTACGATGTACAGATGGTAGGATACCAAAAAATTGATTTACGCGCGTAGTAAGATGACAAAAACAGCAAAATTGTTGAACAATCGTTAACAGTTACCGATTGATAGAATTTTCACACTTTTTCGAGTATTGCAGTCCACAACCAGCTGCGCGAAAGAAAAAAAGGAGAAAGAAAACCTGTATAAAAAACATTTTGCAAAAAAAGCAATTAAAAAATATGATGGACATTGTTGGCTTTGGTGGCGAAACAACAAAGCTTAAAGGCAAATTTATGTGCTTAGTCGAGCTAGACGAAGTAAGATTGGAACACTATATAATGATTGTGCCGGTTAACGCGGTAAATTATGACGTCATAATCGGGTATGACATCTTCACCAAATGCAGATATATATCGGACGAAAATGGTTAATATTTTATCTCGATAATTTCAAAAAACGAACGCGAAGCAAAAGATATTATGAGTATTGCGATAAATAATGAAACTCCGCGTTATGAAAAAGAAATCGCAGAACTATAAGAAAATTATAAGCCCGTTAAAGTTAAACAAAATCCGGTCGAAATGAAAATTATATTAACAGAAGAGGTACCGATGTACACAGCGCCAAGCAGAAAAATGGCAGAAGATGCAAAAATAATTAGAAAACAGATCAAGATTTGACTTAAGGGGGGAATTATTGGAAACTCGACATCGCAGTATTGCAGCCGTGTCGTGTTAGTGGATAAAAGAGATGGAACCAAAAGAGTATGTGTAGACTACATACGTCTTAACAAAGTGGTTTTTAAAGAACAGTGTCGCATAGCCAATATGGAAGATGGTGTCGACAAACTGAATGGGATGATAGTATTCAGTACACTGTATATTGAAAATGCCTGTCTACATGTGCCAATTGAGGAATCTAGCCGTAAATACACGGGCTTTACTACACAAGATGGTTTATTTGAGTTCAATTTTGCACCTTTTGGAAATCTACATGGACGACATTATTCTTTTTGCAAAAACCAGAGAAGACAATTTGGAAAAGCTGGAGCGTTTTTTGGGGTGGCAGTGGCATACGGTTTACGGATTAACTGGAAGAAATGCAGTTTCTTGCGAACAAAAGTTAATTTTTTGGGTCTTATGATCGAACGGGGAACCATCAAACTAAGTGGTAAGAAAATTAAAACAGTAAAAAAATTTCCTGAGCCAAAAAACGTAAGAGCAGTACAATCGCTATTGGGACTTTTTGGATTTTTTCGGAAATTTGTAAAAGTTTATGCAATAATTGCAAGACCACTAACGAACTTACTGAGAAAAGACGTGTTAAAAAATTTTTTTTTCAAAGACCTAGTTTCGTGGCATGTCTGTCCGTGCGTCACAGCAAGTTTCCTCAGAAACTTTAGAAGCTAGAATGCTCAAACTTTGCGAAAAGATCAAAGTGATGGTCTCTCAAAATTTTAGATCTTATCAAAAAATAAAAATTTTTTTAAGGGTGCCCTCCCTTAGAACGAATTTAACCTTAAACAATTTTTTTATTCAAAGGTAGGCGAGTTGGAAATCAAATAAAAGGTCTTGATTAGAACTTTTTGCATCTGAAATAAAAAAGTCATTTTATGCATCAGCGGGTCCAGGGGGAGGCAAAATTTACCAACATTTTGTGTGCCCTTCGCGATTAGACACCTTTGAGCTGAAAAAAGTCTTTTGCATAAATTTGAACGAGTTCATATCAAAGTATTGGATGAACAATTCAAGCAATCGATTCACGCTATTAGAAAACTTGTTTCGAACTCTAGGATGTTTACAAAAACCTACTGGTAGGAGTACTCTCCTGCTTACTCAACTTGTTTACTTACTGCTTATATGGTTTTATTTTTGTAGATTCATTACTTATAACTAACTTAGAATAATTTTGATATGCATTCTTTTATTTCAACCGTCATTTATGGGTGTAATAACATGTCCATGGTTACCCACTAAACACCTCTTTTGTCAGCCCGAGAACCCAGCCCAGACAAAACCGACGATCAGGAGACCGTGACTTACCAATCTTGTAGAGGTAAGGCGCAAAACACCCATGCCCGCTCAAAACTGGGTCAGATAGATGTCAGTCTCACCATGCTTTCGATTTAGCCACGGTCTCGCATCTGGGATGAGGCACGCGGTCCACCTTCCTTTGTACAATCAACCAAAGACTGCTGCCAATCGTTGAGTTAGCGCTGTCTCTCCCCGGGGGCAACCGTATCCTTCGCGTCCTCGCTTCGCCGCAAGTAAATAGCGCGGAGCTCTCTAGCAAGGAGGCCAACAGTTATCACAGCTGGAATAACTCTCATCACCGAATCAGAGACTGTCGGATGTGAAGATGCAACCCTCAGTGCTCTTCTTCTCTTCACCTGTGCCAAGCGTTTTCGGTGCATCCCCTTACTGAGAGTGTCGCCTCACATTTCTGCTCCGTACAGTAGCACTGACCCTACAGTACTCATCAAGAGGCGTCTGTGGTGCTTATATGCATGGAAAATTTCCGCAAAGGACTGCAGCGATGGTCTGCTGCCTCAGCCAGGGAAGATTTTAGTGCGACGATTTCGTTCTTACTCCGAATACTCACGACCCGCAACTCAGAGAGGCGCATCCATTTGGAACGCTGCCACCTTTTGCTTTTGGTACAAAAATAAAAAAAAACAAATGACAGTAGCTCACAGTTAATATTTAATGTTTGCTCTTTTTTAGATGAACAAATAGGGAGCCAAAAGCCCCAAACTAAACTTAAACCATTAAAATCAGCCTTGATTTAAATACAAATGAGAAGTAAAACATCAAACAATCAATAAAAAATATACCACACCAAACAACCATCCATTGAAAATTAGAATATTTTGAAGCTGTAATGATTAATGAAAAACGAGTTATGATAGTGATCGAATTGAATTAATCCCATTACCTATACATCATTTTTTTAAGTAAAATTTGTTGAAGTTTACAAAAAACATTTTAAATTTTGCACACTATTTAAATCCTCTGTCCCTATTGAATATTTTTTCATAAAATATGCTTTTTTGGATCAAAATCTGCTGGGTTTTTTAAGGAATATGTTGAAACAAAACCAATTTGTTAAAATAAAGTTGTGCAAGAAAAATTTAATTTGTGTTAATATTTTTTTCTGAGAAAATTTAAATATTAATGTTATATGAAATCAGATGTTTTTTTTAAGGGAATATGATTTTAAACGCTTGTAACTATTGAAGTGTATGTATAGTTTTCGGCACTGAAAATTATTTTTAAATTTCTATCTTTGTTGAACGGATAATTATACTCGTATATGTATTAATCTTTTTTCATTCTATGTAGTCTTTACCATTAGATTAAGTTTTGTCCAAAACAGGCAGCCAACTACGTAAGCAATATGTTTCTGAATCGATTTATTTATTTATTTATTGAAATATCTATATGTACAGAGTAAACTCCAATTATAATATAGACAAGTAAGAAAACAATGAAAAAAGGCAAAAATTATTAATAATAAAATAGCAAAAGAATGTATATTAAAACATATAGAAGCATAAAGGAATTAATAATCCGTTAAACAGTAAAAATGAAAACTTAATTAATAAAAACGAATTCAAGAACGTCCCGTTTTAAACGAGATTTGTATTCATAAAAAGAAGAAGGTATAGGACCAAGACCACGAATGTTGTGATTGCGGGGTATCCGAGCAAAAGGCGAGTTAAAAAAAAAATCTCGGTTCGGGCGAACGGGATATTAAAGATTACTGAAGATCTACTCATACGTTCAGGAGTAAAGGCCGATATATTGCCGCACAAAGCTGGAGGCAAAAGATGGTAATAAAGTTTGTACAGGAGGCATTCATCCAGGAAGATCCTGCGAGATAATAAAGAGGGGAGCTGCTCACTATAGGAAACGTATGCAATATGAAATTTGAAAATAAGAGATCTTGTGAATCTACGCTGCACTGTCTCAAGCGCATCAATTAAATAACGCTGATGAGGACACCATACTTGAGCACAATACTCTTATAGACTACGAACCAGCGATAGAAATAGATAGGTACAAGACCGTATATTATTGAAGCCTTTAGAGGTTCTTAAAATAAAACCAGACATTTTTGATGCCTTCGAAACAATATATGAAATGTGGCGATCAAAGCAGAGCTTATCGTCAAAAATTACACCAAGATCTTTATGAGTGGTCACTACCCCAAGAGCAGTGCCACTGATCGAATAAACAAAAGAAAATGGAGATTTTTTACGTGAGTAAGACATAAGGAGACACTTGCTAATATTTAAAGGAAGGAAGTTAGAGCTGCTCCAGGAAACAAGATTATCTAGGTCTGCTTGCAGTCGCAAGCAGTCATCTAGAGAATGAATAATTTTGAAAATTTTCAAATCGTCAGCATAGATAAGCAACGAAGAGTTAAATAAGGATGGCAGATCATTTATGAAAGCTAAGAATAATAAGGGACCAAGTATTGAGCCTTGAGGAACACTAGACTGAGGACAATAGGAGGAAGACTTACAAGATTTATACGTTATCACACACTCACGATTATAGAGGTAGGAGTATAGCCAGTGGAGAAGGGTCGAGTCAATATTTAATGCCTTGAGCTTGTTCAGTAGAAGACCATGGTTGACAGAGTCAAAAGCTTTTGAGAAGTCAGTATAAATAACATCTACTTGATTCCTTTGATCTATAGCAGAAGCCACCGTATGAGAGAAGGAGAGAAGATTAGAAAGAGTGGATCTGCCTTTGATAAAACCGTGTTGCTGAATAGCTAAATTAGGAAGTAGAAGGCAATATAAGTTGTTATAAACTATGCGTTCGAAAATCTTGCTAAAAGATTCCCAGCTTTGTGAATAGGAAGGACAACTGATCTCTTGCAGAAAGTAGGAAAAGTGCCGCAGGGCAGGCTATTGTTGAACAGAATTGATAGCGGTATGCATAAAGATGAAGAGAGAGTTTTGGCGAAGATGTTTGGAATAACATCTGGACCGCTACTGCCATATGTATCTAACTTATTAAGAAGCAACTCTACTTCAAGTGGGCTAATATAAGAAAAGGAATCTGTTGGTGAGAATTGTTGGAAAAACTCGACATTGGAAGAAGATGTCTGCTTAGCATAAAATGATGAAAAATATTGAGCAAACAGCTCACAAATCGCTTCATTTTTGACGTTTCAATGCCTTCGTTAATCATAGAGCCAGGAAAGTTATGGCCATTTCTTAGAGACTTAATGTAAGCCCAAAATGGTTTCGATTGGCTATTACATATTGAGTCATCCACATACTTAAGATAATCTAGTTGGGTTTCAGTTATAAGTCTTTTAGCTACCAGTCTAAGCCTTCTGAAAAGCTGCAAATCCGAACACAAACCACTTACTAGAAACGCTTCACGAGCCCTATCCTTGGCTTTTAAAGCTGCCGCAATTTTCATATTGAACCACGGCGCATCTTTACTTTTTTTTGGGACGGACTGTAGGAGTATGTACTGCTATTAGAGAGTCAAGAAAGTTATAGAATTTACGTACAGCATCCTCAATATTTAGATTACATAAAAAAGAAAACCAATTGACAGAGCAAATCTCTCTTTCTATGGCTGAGTAATTTGCTTTGTTGAAGTTGTATCGAATAGGAGTGATACTCTTTCTAACGGATTCTAAGTCCACAGATATCACCAGATGAAGAGGAGGGTGAAGGGGGTCGGAGGCAACGTAAGACTCGAAGGCTGAGTTCAAAAAGAGGGAGGATTTCGGAAAATTAGTAAAAACTAAGTCTAGTATTTTATTGCTAGTATTTGCTGTGGAGTTAAATTGTGGAAGAGAGCAAAATGAGATGAAAGCAGAAAGAGAAATCGAAAAACTGTCATTAGAGAGGATGTCAGTATATGACTCATTCCATGAGATGTTAGGAAGGTTGAAGTTTCCACAAATCAAGACGAAATTTTTAGAACTAAAATCGTTAATAAACAAAGACAACTCAGCGAAAAACTTTTCAAAGACATAAACAGAACTATTACACGGGATGTGATAAGAAAAAATAACTAGTTTTATGGCCGGAGATAAGGCAACGGGAGCCGCAATTCATTCTACAGGTCGGGAAGGATCAAAATTTGAGCAGAAACTCGAACTAAAAGACTCCAACAAGAACACCACCACCATCCAATTTACCAGAGAGTGAGCAGTTACGGTCCCGTCTGAACACGATGTAAGAGGGAAGAATTTCATTGTCGAGTATATCTTCAGTAAGCCAAGTTTCCGTGAGACAAACAATATCATTCGATGCAATACTGGAAGTCAGTCGAAGTTCGTTGGTCTTGGTCCTAAGACCCCGAACATTTTGGTAATACACATTAATCGAATTTACTAATTTGGATCTTTTTGGAGGACTAATGATCGAAAATTCCGTGGTCTATTGATGAACTCCTTGAAGAAGACACCCTTTGGCCAGAAGTCCTTGTTGAGTAGATTCACAATACCTGAGCTGATGGTTATCCTGAATGACGAGATTGTCTGAGTAGACAGATTATCGGGAGTTAGTTTTTTACAGATAAGAAGAGATGGTTTATAACCCAGTTTTGCAATCACATAAGTTCTAATAGTTTCAGCCGTGGTATGATATGCCAACCGAGATACAAACACCTGAACAGGCGGCGCCATAATGGAAAGTTCAGACAAATCAGGAATCGTTGTGAGGACATTAGAGGCAGTTGAAACTGTAGCTTGATCCGGATGTATTGATGTGATTGCCGGAGTCACCGCAGGCGTAACCGGGGAGTTCGCTACTGAATGAGATTTGGCGGAGATAAAGCTTGCGGTCGACGAGTACCAGTTTTCTTGCTTCTCGTGATCGGATGTTGCCTCGGCGGACTTAAAGCACCTTCAGTCAAGTTAGGTGGAAAATTGATGGAGTTCGCGACGTCACAGTTCATAGGCTGCTCATTCCCAGAATGTAAAATATTCGACATTCCTGATGATTTTGGTGAAGTAGAAGCTTGAGAACGGTCTGCAATATTCACTAAATCCTTAATTTATACGTGGGCACCATCGAGCATTTCTTTCAAACTACTGAATGATTTAGAAATCCCTTCAATAGTGTTTTCGGCAGCTCTTAATCGTGATACGTAGGCTGAGATCGAGTATTTTCGGCAATCAGAGCAGTACCAATATATCCCATTTCCACTACGCATGATGAGATCGGCGATTGGACCTGACAAATTAGCACATTTGGCGTGAAAAGGTAAGCCACAGAATCCAAAGCACGACACAAAAGGCGATTTATTATGTTTATCCCCACAAGATTTTGCTGCGCAATAGGTCGAAGCCATGTCGGAGGTCAGACGGATATATTACAATTTCAAAAAACAAAAAAGAAAATTTATAAAATTTAGAAATTTTTCCTACAAAAATCTGCTTTTTATCAATAAAGTTTGATATTTACTGAATAGCGAAATAGCAAGAGCACCACGCATTCCCCATGGTGACACAGAGATGGCGCTCACCATGATTAGAAACAAGACAATCACCTGTGCACAAGTACTAAAGGCAGAGCATATATACTAACTAGCACCTGCAATCGAGGAGCTGTCAAAATGAAAAGAGAGGCAAATAATCGTGTAAAAGATGGATTAAAGTTTACCTTGTGTTGGTAAAATTGCAAGCAAATTCAAGTTTTTGTTTACCATACATACACACTTTTAGTCTAATTCTCTCTACTCCATAAGTACCGTAGGAAATAAAATTTGTTCTAATTGCAGCTGCTATTTAGTAGATATGCTCTGCTTAAGGGTCGAGTCACTGCTAATGTTAGTAGCAAAATAACACAGCACGACAGCACTATCACCAGGTAATAACCGTGATATCGAGGAACAAAGCCACTGAATAGTTCACACAATCACTAAAAGGTGGCTATAATCACTTTAAAATGAACTTGCTGAGCTCAATGATCAAAATAAAAACAAAATAAAGATCAGCACTTAAGTTTAGAATCACTTTTTCCAACAAACGCGCGGAAAAGAAAACTCAAAATAGCAGCGCCCCAGAAGCACAGCGATCGACGCTAATTGAAAACACGCAGGCAGGTAATCAAACTATCGCCGAATTTATCAATAACTATTAAAAATCACGGAACGCAAATTATGCAGTGTTCGACAGATGACAGTAGTGTACTCTTATTAGGTGCCTACAGAGTACTTTCAAAAATAAAGAAGAATGTATTTGAAATGGTAGCCGTAATCAGCATTCCACAGGAGGAGGTGTATGGTGACAAAAGTGCGGTGGGAGTATCTGGGGTTTAGACTGTATTGCTCATGGCGGGGGTGAACGGCCAGTCTCTTGATTGCAATAATAAACTGCCACTGACACCATTAACCTGCTCTGCTTTACTTATCCCCTCACGAATTCCTCGAAAGACCGTCTCGGGTGGCAATTTTCCTTCTACTGATAGTTTTAGGCTGTCCACATCGCAGGTTAGATTTCCTCCCCTTAACCTCACGGATCACTCCAATGTGCTCCCACACGTACCAGGCCTGTTTGAAGAGTTTGCAGCTGAAGACATAGAAAAAATGAAAAGATTGCCACTATACAGCATCTACCAGTTAAAACTGAATCAATTTGCACAAACGAAATTAAATGATACGAGTAGAAAAGATGACAACAAATATTTAAGAACCCTTTATTAAATGTATTCCAGGACTATAAAACGTTCAACTGGGCTACAAGATTTTATGGTTAGCGGAGACGACGACCTTCTTTCAAAACTTACAGGAAATATATTTGCCAAAGATCCTTTGTCACCATATAAGGAAGTAGAAATGAGAAGTCTCAACACAAAATGCAGCACTGAATTGAAAAAGCATTACGAAGGCAAAAAGTATCAAAAGAAACAAACGGGAAGATTTCAAGAACTCCCTCGAGATATGCAATTGTTGGTAGGAACCAGAGTAAACATAAATATTGCGAATGTTCTGACGAGAACTACCTGGGATATCCGCAGTAACGTCACTTGTTTACTTTCAGGTGTTGATCATGGATTTACTTGGTCCATTCTTGTGCTTTCAAGTACATGCTTTGACGTTATTCGTTTACTTTTCTTGGTTGCTTCTTTTCAATCAATGTAGATCATGATGTTATCAACAGTTGCGACAACAATTGCGACAGTAGTTCGCGGAATTTTGAGGACATGTAGCAATATCTTAAAATTATTCTAACTTCCTTCGAGACTTCCGATTCAAATGATATTATTTCCTTGTGTAAGCAATGTAAACTTTCTTAAAGAAATTTTGCAGGAAATTGGATTATTTTCGATTTAATACATGAAAGACAATCATTGCAATATAATACTAACTATCGAGCATTGTTGAAGTTATGTGTATAATGTTAGTTTTTTGTGCTATCGATGTAATTAAGAGTTTCAGTGGGGAACAGAAGCGTAAGGTGAGTATGTCACCGAATGGGCGGAGTGCTCGTTAATCTGTAACTAAATGGTTCAGATTTTTGGTTCGGGTACGCGGCGTAGTAGTTTGTGCTTTGAAAATTTCATGTAGTATGGAGTGTTTTGGTTGGAATTAACGGAGATATGTCTGATACCATATTTGTACGTGGATCGGGAAGGCATGAGTTAGAAAGTGTTCTTCTTGAGCTATTGAAGGCCTCAGAAAGACGTAGATTGAGAAATGTCACAATTTTTCCTCGACAAAGTTTTGAACGCGTTTTTAAATGGGCAACTTGAGTAAGTGGCTTAAAAAATGTATTCAAGCGTAGTCTACTCGCTGCAAGACCCATGACCAAAATTTCTCTCCAAACTAACTGGCCGACAAGCAGCCACCAGTCTACTGTGAGCGACTGAATGTGTATGCCTTAAGAGGTTCGTTGGTGCACCTCAAGACTCTACGTCTTTAACCGATGAGAGGTCGGTTAAGGTTTCCTTCGGCTTCTGCTCTCTTGTTTTTTTCTTTTTGCGGAAGAGTAAAACCTGTAAGAACGTTCTATTTTCTTGATGGGAACTGTCAGCCAGATAGAGTTTTCTTATCTACCTGATCCCCCAAGAAAATAGAATGTTACCTTGCCTTTATGTTGCGGAAGGACTCCACACATCTTTTTGTGCGTGATAGGTGCTTGGCTTTTATTCGCGCGCGTTGGAATTGCGAAGTCCGGAATGCTTCCACACATTGAGATTTTAAGGATGTACAAAATTAGGGTGGTGATGCTTCCATTCACCTCATCGAGTTATTTAATATAGATTAGAGACGGTTTGTAATGGGGTTTGGAATGGGATAAAGCGAATCAATTAAGAGCACTCACTTTTCAGCAGGCCACCATCTATTTCTATTTTTGCTACAGTTGACGCTGCTGGCAGATAAGAACAACATGAATACTACGCTTTTTTGGAAGGGTTTTTAATCTCGCCACTATTGGCCAACTCATGAAGCTAATTTTTATAAAGTTATTTTCCATCATCTATGGCACGACAGCCCAAGCCGGACTTTGGCCTCCAAGATTAATTTCCTCCAATCACCTCGGGTTCACGACCTTGTCCACCAATTTTTTACTCCCAATGAGGATCTGCTTTCAACTTCTATTGTGCCTCCTCATCGAGTCCTCGGTTTTGCCGCTGGACGTCTACCTTATACTCTATCCGTCAATGTTCTTTTGGGTAGCCGGTTTTCTTACATTCCATCTACATGGCCCGCCCATTGCAATTTACGTAACTTTAGGCTAGAGGACACAGGTGGATCGTCAAATAGTTCATGCAACTCATCGTTGTAACGAAACCTCCACTCTGTTCCTTGTTCACTGGGCCATAGATTTTCCGAAGCACTTGTCGTTCAAACAGGTCCACTGCCTTTTCGGATTCACTCGTCAGCGTCCATGTCTCACTTCCATATAACAGTACAGGTTTGACTAGCGTTTTATAAATGGTGAGTTTATTTTGCCTGTGCACAACTCTGGACCTAAGAATGGGAAGTGCGAAGTAATATGCTTTATTAGCGGCATTTATGCGGCGTCCAATCTCGCCTTTTCGACGCCTCTTCTATTCAGGCTGGCTCCAAGATACACAAAGTTATCCACACTTTCAAGGTTGTAGTCGCCTATGGTCAGCTTTTGTCAAACTGGAGTTTTTTCCTCGTTTGACTCATGAATTTAGTTTTAGTTTCATTAATTCAAAGGTCAATTTGATTTGCTTCAGATTCTAGACTCAAAAATGCTCCTTTGGTATCAAAGATTGAACGTGCCATAATATTGACATCATCAGCATATGCTACCAATTGTGTGACCTCGAACATTAGCGTACCCGAAGTTTCAGCTGATGTCTTGCAGATGACGTATTCTAGCACAATATTAAAGAGAATTGGGGAAATCAATTCCTTCGTTTTAAGCCTGATTCCATTATAAAGCTGTTCGTTAGTTCACCGTTTATCTTGACCTGGGACTCTGAATTTAGCATCATGACATTGACCATGCGAACTAGTTTTGTTCGGATGCCAAAATCAAGCATTATTTTATGCAGCGCATTTCTGTCGTCACTGTCGTATGCTTGCTTGAAGTCTTCAAAGAGTAGGTGCACCACGATTTTATATTTCCAGTACTTTTCAAGCACCTGCTTTACTGAGCATATTTGGTCTATTCTAGACCGTCCACTTCGAAAGCCTCCCTGAAACTCTTTAATAATACTCTCATAGTACGGTTTTCATTTTCTTTCTAGGTTTTTGGGGAGCACTTTATAAGAGGTGCACTGCAGAGCGATGCCTCTATAATTTTCGTAACCTTAATTTGTCCCCCTTTTTGTGCACAGGACATATTAAACTTTTTCGCCAGTCCTCCAGTAGCAGAAGGCTTCCTCGTAAGTTAATGGAACACTACCTACAACTTAACGTAGAGGTAGCTTGATTCATTTGACTTCAGCTTCCAAAAGCCCCTCAAAATAGGGTGAATTAGGGGTGTAAAAATGGCATGTCACTCCGTCGTTTCCGTAAATTTCTGGCGCTTTAGCGCTGTTTCTCGAAATTCACCGCAACTCAGTAGCTGCGCCAATAAAATTTGTACCACAATCGGCATAAATATGCCCATTGAACCCTGGTCTTCTCGTGTAACACTGAAGGGCTGTGAAAAATGCGGATGGTGACTGGTCACTAACAATTTCGGTATGTATGGCTTTAAATATGGCCACGTATCATACCATATCGAAGGGCCCACAAGGGTCGACGCCTGTTTGTGTGAATGATCGGGACATAGTGATCCTAGCTGCTGGTAAGTTTCCCATCAATTGAATTGATCTTTTGACCTTAGCACGAGAAAAGTGGACACATTTGTGTACGCACTATTTAATCCAATTCCAACCGTCAACTAACCAGCATATTCAGCATCAATTGTGTTTGTCCGTACAAAGTTGACTAATGAATTTGCTGCAGTATCAAGTTGGTGAGTTTCCACTTCGTGGTAGTAGTATCAGGTATCTTGCATCGAAAATTAATGGTGTGTGCTCTAGACGTCCTCCAACATGCATTAATCCTTTGTTTTCCATAAATATATTCAAGTTAGTCAATCTGCTTTTCTTTCTGACAGACTCGGACTTTTTAAGATTCAATATTTCCTGTGAACATTCAGTTTGCTTATCATATTTGATCTAACATTCTAAAGAATGTTGTAATTGGTCACTGGTTAAGTATGACTAAATCCCTAGCTGATTTTGATTCAAGGTTTCGGAAACAATATGCGATAACTGTGATTAGCTGCATCGAGCTTGAATATAGATCGTCCAAAAGATTTTCTGTGCGTAATCAAACATTGATCATTATAAGTTTTCGTTTCGATATCAGTTGGTTGCATATCTTGAATTTTTAGGCATTCATTGGCACGGAAACCTCAACGATGTCGTGTATTGGATGCAGGATCAATGAATTTCGAGAGCCAAAATGAAGATCGTGCACCCGGACCATCTTGCCCCATATTTTGCCTAGGGAGACACCGATAGAGCTGGCGCAACATCGTTTCGGGGGGAAAAAAGCTAAAAAGGAGGCAGTGTTACATTTTCACATAAGCTGGCTAATGACTGTCGCCGTACTCTGCTAACTGTATTATTCCATCATCAACAAACCAACAAACTAATGAATCATCATCGGAAAGATCAAGAACATACGTGAATGATTAGCATTTAAAAACACTAACGACTACGTCATTACAACAACTGCAGGCATGGGACTGATAATTAATAACACTGATGACGTGAACTGTTTACAATATTACGACTGATGTCCTTGGCCGTTAAGTGTTTACAATTACAACAAGTAGGTGGCTGGTAGTTAAAAACATCTAATGTGATCGCCGAATATTCGAGATACGTTGATTATCTTATATAAAAACCGGCGACACACATGCTGGGAGACTAGTAAACTCGCGGTATTAGCAAGTGACGGTCTGTGTTAGGATCATTCTATAAGAAAATGAAATGAGACCAAAGTGCATGAATAAGTGCTAGTGAAGTGAAATTGTGATAAACAAAACTTTCCTGTGGATCTGTCCTGCTACAGTTGATCTAGTTCACTGGTTTGCTTGACTGTTTTGTCGGTTTGAAATGACATTAGGCATTTTCATGCCTTATTTTCATTTCATTAGCAGTCAAAAAATTCTGACTTAATTAGTAATGCTGGAAAAACTGTGATTGCAATTGAAAAACAAATTTCTTGCAGATTAAAAACTCGTGTTCAAGATAATTCTTGTGTACACATATCAGTTTTAAATAGGTTAATTTCTTAATAATTCCATCTTACTATCTAAAAATTTGATTTTTGCTACATATATATCAATAATCTCCCTTATTTTTGGCCTTGTTTTGATTTCCTGTTCCTCTGAGTTTAATGAACATTTTTCTTATTCATTATAAATATTAATTGTAATTTAGTTACGTCTATTTCCCTTTTTTCACTTATCAGTAAAATTTAGTGTTTTCCATCAAATAATTTTTGTTTTGGCACATTTAGTTAATTGAAGAAATTGTAGTGAACTCCGTTCAGATGAGCCATTCCGATGCCACCTGGAACATAGGTTGTTGCACTGGGACTGCATTTGGCACAGTTACGTTTGAGGGCAGGTCGTTGTTTTGAAGCGTGACAATGCATTGCAAAGCGCAGCTCTTCGGCCATTTCTGAACATAGTGACTGGCGATCAGTTTGCGCATTCTTTTTAGAATTCCAACAGAATTCCAAAATAGCAACAACAACCGCTAGAGCTAATCCACAAAGTAAGACAACAAACACGCCACCTGTTTGTGAGCAAAAATTCCATTGAGTAAGCTTGATAGTAAAAGGATTAGAGTTACCAATATTTTCTACTCCTAATGCATTAGCCTTTGATTCCTTGCTCTTATCATCCCGATTGCACACATCTCCTGTATTTTTCCACCATTTATCATAGAGTATTTGTATCACACCTTTTTCTTGTAGTTCTAGAATTGCTAAGGAAATTATATCTCGCCATTGTGATCCTTTTGGAGTAGCGATGCCGTATCCCTTGGAATCAAGTAAACCACCGATTTGAGTGAGATTGCAATCACGCTGGACCGCATAGTCTAGCATTGTCGATTCCATAAGAAATGCATAGTTGCCTTTCAGCACACGGTTGATCCCTTCTTCGTAGGTTTTCACAAATACAGTTGAACGTTTACTTTCCATAAATCGCCACATTTTTTGATAAATTCGTATTTTTGAGTCCTGCGGAAAAATTATTACAATTATTATTATTAAAATTTATAAAGTCAAACTTGCAGGAAAGGAAGCAAGTACATTATAAGATATGCCGTCGAACTTTACAAGGCATCCCAAAATTATGTTTTTTGAACGTTAGGCCTTTTTTGAAACTTGAAACCTTAATTGATTAATTTTTACTTAACTCAAATCTGATGGGAGTGATGACCAGAGAATAGATATAGAAAGAAGGAAAGCTTCGAACAAATTCACTCAACTTTCCAATGATCTTGAGATCACTGAGATTTCACGGTCCCATACGAAAACTTGTTTTGAACGAAAACTTAACTAGCAAGATAAGTGAATTGATCACCCGCAAAGCCGTGGGGTTGAGTTGAGTTAGATACGAAGCTTACCTTGTAGATATCTATTCTATGGTGATGACCTTTTCATCTAAAAGCCTTGACTTGAGAATGATCTCTTCAATAGTAAAGCTTGAAAAAAATTTGTTTGAATTTTGGATTAGCTTCCATTGCATAGATGACGTGCAAGCTTTTTTGAAGTTAGTAATAACGTAAGCACTTACACGAAAAAACGTCATGGTTGAGCCACCTTCCAATGTTCCATATGAAATGTCAGTTTGGTCTGCTAAATCGGCTGCACTTTCGATTGGTGTAATCATACGTTCGACGGTGAGAAATGCCGCCAAGTTTGCCGTATATGATGAGATGATGATCAACGTGAAAAACCACCAAATTCCACCGACTATTCGAGTCGATGTGGCCTGTGATAATTTTATGCTGTTACTAATTATAAATTCATCAAGGGTTTTCAAGCATGAAGCAAAGAAGTGGGGCAGTAGCAAAAATGTTAATGCTATTTTAACGCAAATCTAGCACAACAACTGGTGATGTCCACAGGAGATGCTCTACAAGGGTATCTATCAGCCGAAAAATGTAACTTATGAACCTTTGGATTCAAATCAGATCCTTGTTGCATCAATGTTCCTACTGCGAACCAAAAACTGTTCGCCATCGTGAAGTCATTTTCGATGCTGATCAGCTCAGTTGTGACGCCGTGTTCATGGTGTTCTCCCTGATAATGAACTTCGTTGTCATCATCGTCCTCGTTGTCCTGTAAAAAGTCCTCAGAGTTGCCTAATTGATACGACGTTTCTTCAAAATGCACTGAATGAGATGAGCAATGTCCACTGGGACTATCACAACGTACAGCATGATATTCACATGAATGTCCTGCCGAGGCACTAAACTTGCGATCGTTCTTCAAGCTCATCCCAATCGCTGAATCTGTTCCTAGATTTGTAGCCATTGGACAAGCAGGTTTGGCTGTTTGCCATTCAAATGGAGAAAAGCGAGCAACAATCCAAATTGTAATTGAAACTAAAACATAAGCAATCGCGATGTAAAACCAAATTTCAACAGCCAAAGGATTCATGAAGGAAAAAAACCGATTCTGCACACGTTCCGATTTCTGAAATAGTCAATTAATAAGACGAGTTAATGGAGACGCGATCCTAAATTCATAGGGAGCTTTGAAATTCAATATAAGTTTAACCGCTATGTAGGGTTTTATTAAATTCTCCGAAGTATTATCCAAATATTTAAGTTTAGTTTCTGGTTTTAAATTTGTAGAGCTTCCTGTGGACATCACAAATAATTCCAAGAACAAGGTCAGAAATTATTGTAATTGCATGAGTTTAAGTTGCATTTAAAATTGGAGAAACTTAATCTGTTGTATTAAATACTTTTATTTAAATAAATTGTTTACATACAAACAGTGCATATAAGCGACTTCTTTTTTGAGCTTGTCCTATTTCAAATTGGCCGGGTTTTAAGCATTAAAGGACAAACACTTTAAATAGTTAACAAAGTTGGCTTAGCCCAGGGTCTAACTTTTGCAATTTTTGATCCTTGGTTGTTGCTATACCAGGTGATTAGAAAGTGCTTATTTCGAGTGAAACAATTAGACTGAGACGTAATACGGAATGAAATTAATATAAGCAGTTACTAAATACATACTCCTCAATCAATCTCAAATCAATTAGTACACTGCAGCACCATTTTCATGTCTCTTTTAAAGCCTGATGACAGTAAAGGTGATACTTAAGTAGAATCAAATGTGGCTGAATAATAAATACGTAAAAATAAACAAAATTTCCTCAAACTCAAACATGCCCTTTTTCAGTGTTGGGACTGTCCGAACTTAATGTATCACATGATTAAATTTGTCAACCGATCTTAACATCTTTTCAATAAACAGGTCATCGCACTGCCTCTCTCACCTACTGCTAGCGGAAATTGCGTGACAGATGTAATCCCCCCAATTGTGCAAAATATGCAATCAGGAGACCGTATCTTACCAATCTCCATCAAGTAACATCGAAAAACACATTTTTCTCTCACATCATTCACCTAGGAGTGATGCCAATCGTTGAGTAAGCGTTGTCCTTTCTTGTGAGCAATTGTCTCCCTATCACTTTGATGGAGATCGATTCTTCTTCTTCTTCGTAGCACTACAGCCCCCTTTTCGGCCTTCGCTTCCTGTAAATAGCGCCTCCAACTGTCTCGGTCCATTGACCGCGTCCTCCGATTTGGAAATCTGAGCAGCGATGAACTATCTTCGTCGACCGAGTCAGACCAGCATTTCTTCGGTTTCCCCACTGATCTCCAGCCTTCAGTTCTCCCAACGAATATCTTTTTGGGTATCCGTTGTTAGCCCATACTCCGGCTCGTCGAAAATTTCATACAGCCCATGGTTGTATCGAATTCGCCATTGGTCCCCGATACTGTATTCGCTAAGTGTGATATTTTGTATGATTGAGGTATTTTTCCTTGACTACATTATGAGCTTTGTTTTATTCTTATTGATTTGTAGCTCTACTAGTTTTGCTTCTCTGTCGAGTTCTTTGGCAGTTGTCAATGACCGTCACAAAATGTTGATGTCGTCCGCATAGGCTACTACTTAGCTCAACTTGTATAGTAATGTACCTCGCGAATCGACAGGTAGCTTCCTTATGACGAATTCCATAGCCGAATTGAATAGCGATGGGGCCAGCCCATCTCCTTGCTTTAGTCCGATATTTGTGTCAAAGGCATCGGTGAGTTGGTTATTGATGCAGACTTGGAAGATCGTCGACGTCATTGTAATTTTGGTAAGAGGGACTAACTTGACTGGGATGCCAAAGCAGAGTATTATTTGCTACCGTACGTTACGATCAATACTATCGTATGCTTGTTTAAAGTCAACGAAAATTTGTTATACGTCCATTATGAACTCCTAGTATTTTTCAAGTACCTACTAGGATGTGAACAATTGGTCTATTGTCGATCTAACTTCCCTAAGACCACCTTGATACTCCCCAATAATACACTTGGCGTATGATTCGATTTTTTTCGAAGATCTTTGAAAATATTTTGTACGCCGTACAAAGTAGTGATATGCCTCTATAATTTTCGCACTGTAGCTTGTCACCTTTTTTGTGGATATGAAATATAAATGATTGGCTCCACTCTTTCGGCATATGTTCTGGTTGCCAAATGTGCTGGATGACTTTGCGAATAGCTTTATGAATACTGCTGCAACCATATTTGATGAGCTCCACTACAATCTCATACATGCCTGGCGCTTTATTACTCTTTTGGGCTTTGACGATGGAACAAACTTCATCCAGAGTTCGTGGGGCAAATGGAAGCTCTTTGCAGATATCTATAGGTTCCGATGTTTACTTATTTTGCCGTACATAACTAAATAATTGTTTTTCCCCAGTGAACAGGTCGTGAAGTGCTGCAGATCGTCTAGCTCCATGACGATCTTGAAGCGTATGGTTTTAACGTTCAACAGCACACTCATTTGGAAGAGCTTACCCAAGATTGGGTCATACGTCTGTAATCGAAAATGGATGAACTCAGCGCTACACCTGCCTCAGTGACTCTGCCTGTGACTTCTCTTACCATGCCTCTGCTGAAAATAAAACTTCCCACCTTCAATGGGAACTATTTACATTGGCAACAATTCCACGACTTGTTCCTGCAAATGGTGCACACCCAATCGATGTCCAAGATCCAGAAGCTATGGTACCTCAAGGTCGGTCTTACCTGAGAAGCGGAGCTTTTGATTCGAAATTTTACATTGCCGGATGACAACTACGAGGCGGCTTGGACAACCTTGAAGGAAAGGTACGACAACCGGCGACTATTGGTAGCAACGCTCATCAACAAATTGATGAGTTAGTCATCTCATGCTAATGAAAGGCCATCAGTGACAGGAATTAAGGCTCTGCATGACACCACACAAGAGTGTTGCAGAGGCCTGGAGAACCTGCAAGTGTCCACAAGGGACTGGGATCCGTTGCTGCTACATGTGCTAATCGGAAAATTGGATCCAGCGACTCACGCATCATACGAATAATCGTTATCCAACCTGCGCGTGCTACCACTCTTGTAGAGTTTGTTGGGCTTCATGGAAACGCGTTTCCAGGCCCTCGCGACACTCGGCCATAAAAGAAAGGAACCGGAGGTCAACCGTAGAAAGCCACCAAGTCGACCGTGGCTGCCACGACAGCTTTTTGATGCTTAATGTGTGAGCAGGATCACCTGCTTTACTATTGCCCGGGTTTCCTCAGGACCACTGCTGCAAAGAGACTAAGTTTTGTGCGCGCTAAGAAGCTGTGCGTGAATTACCTTCGAGAAGGACATCAGGCTTCCAGCTGCGCGGCCAGAAGTTGCAAGCAGTGTTCCAAGAATCACAATACTCTGCTACATATGCCTGGAGACAACAAGCCAAAACAGACCAAGACAATATCCTCGAGCACGACAGCGCCGAATCAAAACTCAAAACCGCAAACAAATGGAAAACCGCCATCGCTCGCTTTAACGACTCTGATGGAGCCCCGACAACAAGGACATGTACTTCTGGGCACAGGCGTCGTCAGGCTGGTCACTAGCAATGGGAAGACGACGGATTGTCGAGCTATGCTGTATCCGGGCTCACAAATAAACCTAGTCACCAAAAGAATCATCAAAAAATTGGATTTATCATCGACACCACACCTTGCCCTCATTGAAAGGGTAGGCAGTAGTACTGAAAAGGTATACCATAAGGTGAATCTCGGCCTAAGATCCAGATTATCAGGATATGACGCACAGTTGGTAGCCTACGTCATGGCCAAAATTATATCACCGCAACCGTCTCAGAACTTGAACATAATGGGATGGCACATTCCCAAAAACATAAGGCTGGCAGATCCAGACTTCCACCGAACGGAGCGCATCGACATGTTGCTGAGTGCCGAAAACTTTACGAGGTGGTAGCCATCGGAGAAATAAAGTTAGGCCCACAGCTTCCAGAATGATCATACCTCTAGTGTCTTCCGTGACATGTAGCATCCTGACAGACGATAACCAGCTTAATCAGCTCATCAAGCGATTTTGGGAGGTCGAGGAAGTTCCTTAACTGAAAGGGCTTGCGAAGCTATCAGACAATGACAAGACGTCCCGACGGCTCTCATTCAACAAGCGGTGGCCACTCGCAGATTCATTGCCTTGGAGCGTCGACTGGGGAGGAACCCTGATCTAAGACTTCCATACGAGGACTTCATGGAGGAGTATATTCGGCTTTGCCATATGGAGGAAGTGACGTCGCAGCAGCGGGAGAAATAACGATACTTCCCTCCACATCATTGTGTCCTGAAGCATGACAGCAATACAACCATGCTGCGGGTGGTTTTCGATGCATCCAGTAAGACGACTACAAACGTTTCGTTGAATGATGTCCTTCCTACAGGGCCTACTGTCCAGGATGACCTTTTTTCGATACTCCTGCGTTTCAGGATGCCTTGTTTCGTATTCACTGCCGACATCGAGAAGATGTATTGGCAGATAATGCTCCATGTACCATGGCTTAATTTGGAGAAATAGTTCAACAAACCAGTGCGATACTATCAGTTGAAAACAGTAACCTACAGCACGTCGTGTGCCCCATATCTAGCTTAAAATGTCTGCTCGAGCGCAAGATAACCAGCAGAAAGGTCCCCTGGGCAGCAGCGCGTTGGAGAGGGATTGCTATATAGACGACGTCATGACCGGGGCAGACAGCATAAAGGAGGCACTTCGCAAGCAGGCAGAGCTATGCACCATACTCTCGAGCGCAGGTATGCATTCGCGCAAATGGTGTGCCAACCATCCTCTATTGTTGTGACCTGTGACCAACAGGTCCAGCTGTACTTTAGTATTTGACACGACGACTATATTAAGACATAAGAAGTAATCTGGCGTCCGAAGACTGACAAGTTCCAGATCCAAATCAACCTAGATCCAACCGATACGAAGTTATGAAAGAGAACGATGGCATCTGATTTAGCCAGAATGTTCGATCCATTGGGCATTCTGGCTCCCGTGATAGTAGCAGCCAAACTATTCCTGCAGGAATAATGGCGATTGGAATTGGACTGGGATGCAGCATTACCAATGGGGATCCATTCCCAGTGGTCCGATTGCAGCAAGCCCGATTTTATTGTCACATCAGTACAGGCGAGAAACGCGTGGAAGTACAGTTGCACACATTTTGTGATGCATCCGAGAAGGCATATGGCGCAGCGATATACATGCGGTCAACCCAGAGGAGCTGTCAAGTCGTCGTCAGGTTACTGTTCGCCAAGTCAAGAGTGGCCCTGATCAAGACACTTACAGCTCCGCGCCTGGAGTTGTGTGCGGCGAAACTGGGCGCTGATTTCACAAGACGAGTTAAGACAGCGCTCAAACTGCAGGAGGCTTTTCAGGTATTCTGAACCGATGCCGAGATTGTCTGGGCGTGGATCAACTCTACTGCATTATCGTACAATACCTTTGTGGGGAACAGAAGTTTGGCCATACAAAGCTTCTCAAGGCCGGACCGATGGCGACACGTAGCGTCTGAAGACAACCCAGCTGACATCCTGTCACGTACGATGGCGCCGGCTGAATGGAGCCGCTGTAGTATGTGGTTGCAAGGACCACCATTTTTATCCAGGACAGAATCAGTTTGTCTTTCCGTGTACCGGAGTGGGGGCTCTTGCGACTTGGAGACGAAACGGACCAAGACCGCTATGGTAGCAGCAGAGGCTCCTGAAACACACTTCCTTCAGCAGATCCAACACGGTAACTCCTTCAATAGGCTGCAGCCAATAGTGGCCTCTCTGGTCTCAAGCCTCCAGTCAAGCAATCTCAACTGACAAATCAAGCACCCAAGAGTGATGAATTATCCACAGCCCTGGAGATCATCGTGAGGTATGTACAATCACAAATTTTTAACTGCGAACTTTTGGACATCTGGTCGGGGAGGCAAGTCTCCTAGCACAGTCTGTTGGTGGGACTGGTGCCATTACTAGATCCAGAGGGCACAATCCATGTCGGTGGGAGGCTGGAGGCTGCCAAGACCACGTTCAACGCCAAACATACAGCTCGCAAATAAAATATTTTATTCAGTATTGACGATATTGAAGACCAGCTGCATACATAGAAAAACAAAGCTCCAAGTATACAAATCTGTGATAAGACCTGTGATATGCTATGTGTGTGAAACATGGACTCTAACCCAAGCATCCGCAAATATATTGAACGCCTTTGAGCGACGGGTCCTGAGGCGAATAATCGGAGCGAAGCTAGACGGGGACCAATGGCGAATTCGAGACAAGCATGAGCTGTATGTTATTTTTGATGAACCGGAGGTCTCAAGGATTGTAAGACTGCGGAAGCTGCAATGGGCTGGACACATGAATCGTAAGGACGAAGAACGGATACTAAAGAAAGTATTCGTTGGGGGAACTGAAGGCCGGCGGCCAGTGGGGAAACCGAGGAAACGCTGGTCTGACTCGGTCGACGAAGACAGTTCATCGCTGCTCGGATTTCGGAATTGGATTACGCGGTCAACGGACCGAGACAGTTGGAGGTGTTGTTTGCAGGAAGGCCCGAAAGGGGCTGTAGTGCTAAGAAGAAGAAGAAAACAAGTACTTACTAGAGAAAATTTAACTTGAACATAATTCGTAGTTAAAAAAACATATTGAGTTCGCATAAGTGGGAAGATTAAAAATAACTCTCTCACCTCTAAGCATGGTGTTCGCCATCACACATCACACATGGTGTTCGCCATCACACTCTAAGCATGGTGTTCGCCATCACACACATGTCGAAACCACCTTCTTCTAACATTTTTCTTCTCTAATAATTTTTCAGGAAAAATTATTAAAGAAAAAAAAATGCAACTCATTCATGTAGCTACAAAGAATTTCATAAGTAATTCAACTTACATAGCTATTTAAGGTTAATTAGCACTGTAATAATTAGCCCATTCGTAATTAATTCGCTTTATTTGATTGATTTATCAATTGATCGATCATTTTAATTCAATTCACCAAATTCAAATTCAATTCGCCACAAAGTGAAAATACTTTAAGTTTCGAATACTACATTATTTATTTCATTCATTTTTTGATTTGTCAAAACTTGGAAACAAAAGTTTATTCATTGTTCAGTTGTTGGTTGGTCTGTATCATAGCTGCTGAACATTTAATAAAAGATTTTCAACGAATGTATTAAATAAAAATAATGAAATCAAAGTTTGAAACAAAAGAGTCCCGGCGCAAGCATGCATTTTAGTGGTCGCACACTCGATCGACTGCTTTTAAGTGGGAAACAGAAAATAGACGCTGATTTATCAATAAGCTCGTCACTGCTGGAAGCTTCATCGGAGAAAGGTAAGTTTAATGATGAGTATCATTGCAAATACTTGCAATTACACATTGAAAACAATGCCACAAGCTTCGACAAGAAGCCCAAACCTTGCCTATAAGTCAGCTGGAGTATGCCTTTGCAGAGTTATCAATAGCCTTGAGGTTACCAAGAAAGTCGCCAAAAATCTGCTCCGATAGGTTCTAGAAAATAAAGTTCTCATTGAAACCCAGCAAAAAAATAACATTTTCAAAGCAGAAAGAGAGAGGGCTCATGAAACCCAAGGATGGCCAATCCTACGCAGTTATGTTACGGGAGACCAGGGGAGATGTACAGCTCAACGCAGTCTGGCCACATACTGGTCAATTTTGGAGCAGAGGTCAATAATAAAGAAGCATTCTGCGATGCGGTCAAGAAGGTTCTCTCTTGAGCCAATGGCAACGATCAAAGTTAGGCACATCGACTGGGTGACGGACCTGGCCGAGGTAGAGAAGGCCAGCAAAAGGGAGCCCCCTAACGTCAGCAGGGTTAAAACGAGGCTGACCCCAGAAAACACCAGAAGAAAACGTATAGCCATTACGATCTGACTGACCAAACAACAAAATAAGAATAGGGTGCTTTAACTGCCATGGGTATGGTTGTACAAAACAGATATGCAAGAGACCCGATAGGAGTTGCATATGCTACAAATGTGGCGACATAGGACATAAAAGAAAACAATGTACAATGAAGCCGCGCTATATCCTTTGCAAGGGTGCAAATCTACGACCATAGATCGAGCACGTCTTAGGATCAGGGATATTTTGGATTTTTAAGAAATCCCTTGCCAACTAAGAAGCAGGGATTTGGTGACCCATATCCTGCATGTACAATAAGTCAGCACCACAGTACAACTTTGCGAGCGATGTGAAAGCCGACTTTTTGCTGCTGACTGTGCAATATTATGACGGTAACTTGTCCTCATGATATGCTGATGAAACTGGTACTGGCTTTGGAGCAGTGCTGAATTCCTAGTGGAGAAGCATGGACGGAAGGGGGGTTTCGTGTAGGTTTTGTGTTCAAGGGCTACATTTTTCAGTGTATATCTAACGCCAAACGAACCGATATCATCTTTTCACGCAGAGCTTAGTGCTTTGTAGGACGCTATCTAGAATGCAAATGGCTACGTATTGGTTGGGAGGCTTTAATTGTAGAGCAATCGGATGCAGCATGCGTCAAACTGTTCCACGAGGAAAACGAGTCCTAGAGATGGCAGTCAAAGTAGGGATTGTCATGCTGAGCATTGGTGAGCCATCCCAACGTCACAGTCGTTTGAAAGTCCCTAGTGCGGAGGGTACACGATTGAAGAGTATTAGAGGACTACTCATCCAGTGATCATCAGTACATTCTGGTCAGCTACGAAGATGATGTTGCCGCGCTGATTGTTCGACGCACAGTCGAACAGATGCAGTTTTGATTAGGTATGATAATGCGCTGGGTGAGAGATTGGATGACTGCTTGCGGGTTCAAAGCTGAAGTGGCCATCATAGCAAAGAAGTGAGTCCTCAGAGTAAGGACGATCAGTATTGGGGAAGTCCTGGTATCCCTTCTTACCAGAGAGCACTGTTTTATCTACCTGCGTCAACACGAGGGAGACAGTTGCCCGTGAGGGGAAACAGCGCTCGCTCAATGATGGCAGCCGCCTTGGGTGAACAGCACGAAGGGAAGATGGGTTGCGTGCCTCATTCCTGATCTGAGAATGTGGTTCAATCAAAGGCATGATGAGACTGACTTCTACTCAACACAGCTCTTGTGCGAACATACGTGTTTCCAGTCTTACTTGCACAAGATTGGTAAATCGTGGTTTCCCGATTTATTGCGCTGAAGAAAAAGAAACCTGCCACACATTTTTTGCATGCAAAAGATGGGAGAGGCTGCGCCGGGACCCTTACAAGGAATCAGGAGAGTTGCCTCTAGATAATCTAATGGAGAAGATCATTGAATCAGTTTGCAAATGGAACCATATGGCATATTATGTTCAGGCAGTTCTAAAAGATAAAAAGGGCTGACAGCTGCCGGGGGAATCGGGGTTGGGGGATCACTTTTCTAGCGATTCCTCTTCCGCACTTCCCTCCTGCTGGAGGAGGAAGGTGCCTCACTGGAGAGTGGTTTAGTGAGTAGTCCAGATGTGTTGTGCGCCTGGAAGCCCCACTTTCAGGGCGTAATTAGCTATCAACTCCTAACAAAAAAAACAAGATCTGCTTGTTGCTTGCAAAATCTGGCGGACTACCAGGAAAAATACCCGCGGACGTAAGATATAGGCCACATTGACGGATGCAATGATTTGGAGTCTTTTCTCTGTACAAACCATTTATGATAATGGATTCCACAAAAAAAGACCTGTAAAATACTATCTCTTCTTGCATTTAGAAGGTGCCAGAAGTAGATGTCGTTCGAGCTTAGCTGATGCAGCTGGTCTACCATCTTTCCTCAGAGCAGTGCTAACTAGAAAAGTGAAAGAACCTCCCTTGTTAAAAGCTGCATATTGACCATTTGTATCCTAAGTGCAATCAAGAAAGCATTCGAAAAGCTCATATGGGAGCTTATCTCCACGAATAATAAAATTCTGCATAAAAGACACGATCCCGGAAGTGAAGAAGATGCTCAAATGGACAGAAGCACAAAACCATTCTGCCCAGCGAGGTTTTTGTGGGTGAAAAATTATGCCAAAACACTTTCAACCACGCTTGATGGCATGCTGGAAGAAGAATATTTGCGGTAGAGTAGAAATGAACTGGAAGACTAGAGACTTCACTGTGCCACAAAGCACGAAGAAAGGCTGTATAGACCTGTGGAACATCTTGTATCGGCAGCGCAGTGGAACTAGGCTTGGTGGAGAGCTGGACGACTGTATGCAGGTTCAATTGTGCACTAAAGAAAATCAGAGTGGTCATCCTGATAAAAGAAAGAGTCGTAAGGGTATAGAGCACGTGACTAATAGAAGATTTGATGCTGGCTCATTCGACAGACAGAGATTTAGTTCAACCTGCGAGGGCATGGGAGATTTCAGTCTTACCTGCGTAAGATTAATCAGTGATGGTTTTTGACTCCACATTTTGTACAGGAGAGAAGGGAGATGCTTACGGAATGCTTACTGCATATATACTACGTTGAAGGAGTGGACATCACTTCGAATAGTCTACTCAGATCTGTTTGCATATTGAACTTAATAAAGCATTTCCCTCGAGCGGTCCTGATAGTATAAAAAAGCATCTTTGGTCATTTTGAGGGATTGTTTTCCTAGTGATCCCTCTAGCTCCGGCCTTACCACTGAAAATGTTTTCTAACAACCTTATGGTGACGTAATGTTGACAAAAATTAGGCTTGGTCTGAAGTAATGCATCAAACGGTTCCACGCTAGGTTCTAAAGTTGACAAGAGGTTTGTTTAGTGAGTAGTCTAGAAGCGTTATGCTAGTGGGGATCTTATATTCAAAAAAACTTGGAAGCTGTGTGTACTTAACCCTTCTGGGAGTGGAGTTTCAGTAAATAATTTATGCAAAAATGGTTTGATTAGTCATAATTTAACTTTATTTCTCTTGTGCGAAAAAGTTTCTTATTCAAGTCAATTATTTTCTGAATTATTACTATACCTTCTTTATGATCCTGATTTTCTTTCCTCTTATTTTCACAGCACCAAGGATTCATACAAAACTCAGGACAGCTTAACAAATTCAGGTACGTGTTTACGATTCGATGCTCAGTTTATAACGTTGCCATCGAAACTCAACTTATAATGTGAAATTCCTTCAACTTCTGTTTGAGATTATTTTGGCATGAACAGAAAAGAGGTAAGATATCCCACAAGAACTCAAGGCCCTAAAATAGATATGTATAGAAAAAAGTTTAGCGTATCTCCCAAGGTTCAGGCTCTAGCGAAAATGACTGGTTTTCATTCGAAAATCAGTTGTCGAGTGTAAGTCAGATAATTGAAGGTCACAGGTAAAGTTGAGTGAATTTGTTTGAAGCTTACTTCCCATTTATTTTTATATACCGTACTTTTACTAGATATTTTTTACTATCACCTGATTTATTTTTTTTGTAACAAAATCTTTGATTTCAAAAACACCTCATTGTTTAAACTCTTGCAACCACTCAAACGCTTTTAAATTACAAATTCTAAACAATCATGCAATATATCCTTCGCAAAATACGTCACCTTTGGATTTAAACCCGATCCTTGTCTCAGGAATGTGCCTGTTATAAACCAAAAACTATTTGATACCGAAAATTGATTTTCTACCACATCTGAATCTTGTAGGCATGGGTGTGGATTATTCCATTCGTAAGGTGAAAATCTTGCCATTACGAACAATGTAAATGATACTAATAAATACGCGGCTAAGACGTATAGCCAAATTTCAACGGCTAATGGGTTCATAAATGAAAATAAGCGTGTTGGTTGGCTAGTTGGTACCTAGAATTATATTTCAAATTTTGATTTTATCTTTCTCTTGTATGTTTTGCAGTTTTAATCTTTAGGGGCGAGATCTGTTTTGAAATGCATGTAAATTTATTAAATGTATGCTTCTTACCTTGAATAAAATTCCTATGCCTAAATTCATAAACGGTTTAGTAAAGTCAATTACGCTCTCTCTTGCGTAGTTGATTGTCATAGAAGCCACCGCTAAGTCTGCTCTCTGTAGAAAAAAAAAACAAAAACACAGGATTTTTGGCATTATTATTTCGAGCACAGTTATGAGTCTTATTTCAAATTGGTGAGTACAAGAGAATTATTTAATATCAATTAGTCTCTCACCCTTTCCATCAGCTCTCGAACTATACCATTCCATTGCTTGGTCTCAGGGTCAAATACCCCATACATATGATCGGGCACTAGACGAATTTGATACTGGAATCCCACTTGTTGTGCAATACCCTTTAGAAGATCGATACAAAATCCTTCATATCGAGCATTTCCAGTGGCATTTTTATCATCTTTGACCATCACATATGGTTTTTCCTGTTTAGCAAACACACTTTTTTTGTGATACCTCTACAAATAATTCATTATCTACCTCGCGAGTCATAACGATCAAAGTGATGTTAGTTGCATTGGTGTCATAAAAAGCTTGGGGATTGGTTACATTTATTCCATCAGTTGAACTCCAATAGCCTACTTTTTCGATGTTTTCTCGCCGAAGTTTCAGAAGATCGATTTTAAAATTTGATCTTTTGCCTTCCATAAATTCGACGTGCCCTGTTAAGCCATCGATGCTGGCCTAAATAGAGTTGACAATTTTTTAAGTTATTTTGAATTTACTTCGCAGTAGTGAACGCTTGAAATTATTGAAATTCAACGTTTATTCACATAAAATCGAAGATACTCGTATGTACACGATTATCCATTTCGTGGTTGGGAAAGTAAAATCATGCCATTCGGCATTTGTCAGAGTTAAATGTCATCCAAAGCGTGTTTTTTTAGTTGAAAGTTTGCCATTTAGAAATATGGATCGTTTAACAGTCAAAGAACGCGTTAAAATGCTGTATTAACATTTAGGGCTTTACGAGCCGATTACGCTCGATATAATCGACCTACACAGCAAACAATTTCTAACACAGTGAGAAAATTTGAAGAGACTGGATCGGTTATTGATATTGCAAGGCCTGTGCATCATCGCAACATTCGTTCTGCTGAAAATTTCGCTGTTGTTGCTCAAAGTGTGATGGAAGACCCGAATTTGTCGATTCCTCGACGTGCTCAATATTTGGGCTTGTCTTACGGCTCATTGTGGCGGATTTTGCATTTCGATTTGCATCTCCATCCATACAAAATCCAACTCAATCAAGAACATAAGCCTTAAGACCATACACAACGCAGAATGTATGCGAATTGGGTGATTGGACAACAAGCCATTGATAACGATTTTTCGGACAAAATTTTCTTTAGTGATGAGGCTAATTTTTTGCTCAGTGGTTGGGTAAATAAACAGCATTGCCGCATATGGGGCTCTCGAAATCCTCAGGTGATCGCAGAAAAGCCTTTGCATCCGGAAAAAGTGACCGTTTGGTGTGCATTATGGTCTGGTGGTGTTGTTGGCCCGTATTTTTTTGAAAACGATCAAGAAAGAGCCATTAGAGTCAATTCTGACCGCTATGGACGGATGTTAACCGATTATTTTTGGAGAGAAATCGAAGGTTATGATCTGGAGAACATGTGGTTCCAACAGGACGGAGCCACAAGCCACACAACACAGGCTAATTGGGCACTTTTGCAAGAGAAATTTCCAGGACGCGTAATTTCGAGATTGAGTGATGTCAATTGGCCCGCAAGATCCTGCGGCCTAACACCTTTGGTTTTCTTTTTATGGGGCTATGCGAAAGATCGTGTTTACGCGAACAATCCTCAAAATCTTGAGCAATTGAAAACTAATATTCGTGAAGTTATGGCTGAGATATTGCCGAAAACGTGCCGAAAAGTCATTGAAAATTACCTCAAAAGGTTTGAGGCCTGTAAGAGGTCCCGTGGCAAACATTTGAATGATGTTGTGTTTCACGTATGATGGCAAGGTTCAATCTTTATATTATATTAAAAATTTAGTTTGCATCTGAATATTTTATGTGTTTTCTTTAGCTTTACTTTCCCAAGCATAAAATGGATAGCCCTATACATAAAAAGATAGATATTCTAGGCCCAATCTTATACCGCCATCGGAAGGGGAAGATACACATTCAAACATTACATACATTCACATTACGTTATACCAGATGACCCAACCAAGTACTATCTACGGCCAATATTACTTGATTACAGTGATCTTACTTGAACTGATATATCTACATGGAAAAATTAAAGACAGCAATACGTGCAGTAATCAAAAGCTTACCGAGTTAATATAATTATACAACGACAATCCATCACTCCATGGTTCTTCAAGCTCGCAAGATAGATTTTTAGGGGTTAACGAATTACTACGATTAAGATCTGTTAAACCAGCCGCAAATACATGAACTGAGTCAAATACTAACGCCGGCTCTGCCTAAAAATCGGATTAAATAAACTGTTCAGGAAAAATTAAAAATGTTCAACCCTACTTGAATTGTTCCACCACCACCACTATTTAATATACTACGCCCACTGTTTTCAAATTTTCGCATATCATGCAAAATTTCACTATACCGTTTCGATTCAACATCAACTAAACGAAATGCAGTAATATTAACACTATTATATTTGAAGTCTTCTAGGTCAAATGTCTCAATATCCTTTTGAAGCCATGTGAAGAAAAAGGAAGAAATATAAAAGAAATCAAATTTATACATAGATTTTATTAAATAGTTAATAGCACTTACAAACGTTGTAAACATGTAATGATATCGATAATCATTCATTTGCAGCTGAAGTATCTAAGAAAAAAAAGGAGTTTAATATCAAATGTTTTGCTCAGAATCATTTTTCATTGCAAGAAAATAAATAAATGAATAGATTTTAGTTTTGCAATTTTTAGCGACTCCAAACTATCCATAACATGAAGATGTCAAACAGATATCAACCAGACGGTTTGAAGTTATTACATTCAAAGTACATTCATCACGGCCGGTACTGCTTGGCATCGGTGACCTAACAAGATCCAAAATTATATGGCTGATCGGTATCTTTAAAACGAATTAAGCTAAAAAACGACGCCAAGCTAAAATCAATTGCTATTAGATTCATTTCATATAACCACCGTTTTTTAGCTTACGTCTTTTTAAAAATACCCATCGGACAGTTGAAGGTATGACTCAGATTGACTGATTTAGATAATTTTTAATAATTTAACTATTTATTATTGTTATTATTATTATTAATATAAATGATTCATCCAAATTGAAAATTGATATTTATATTGTAAGGGCTTTCATGGATCCTACACTAGTCTGTAAAAATAACCCTCGAAAACCTCTTTAAATCATTTAAGGCTCTTACTTACCGCACGAAAAAATTGATTTATATGCTTTGGATCGGTATCTACGATTAACTTATAGATTTCTTTTTGTCGAATTTCACGTAATACTTGTCGATATGTATCAGGTGCAGCTTGTCTTATATACATTTCAGCTTTTGAAGCCGGCGTCGTCCGCATTAGCTCTTGTTGTTTAAAGAGTCCTGCATGAGAAATCAATCAAAAAGTCATAAAAAATTCTTAGAAAGTTAGAACAAGAAAACTCAAAAAATTTTGAAGTTATAGTTTATGCATATTTTTAATCATTTTCGATTAACACTTTAAGGATTTGAAGCAATTTTTTCGATGACATACATTAATGACCGCGGTTATACTTCCATTGCACACAAATGAAATCGACCGAAGATATAAAACAAGTTGGGTAAACAGACCTACGCTCATGTCAGAAGGGTTTTGTATTCAATTTACAAAATGCAGTCACCAGATCGAATCAAATCAAGATACATGTCAAAGACGATTTTATTGGAGAAAATATGAAATACGAAGATCATACTATTATTAACAAAGTTGAACGAATTTCGACTTCTGAAGTTTTTGGTATTGTTATACTCATAAATATATCCCTTGATAATTATTTCAGATGTCCATTCGCGAGGGAGGAAACACATTTTTCATGTATTTCCCCCCTGTGCCCCCACTGAAGCAAAAACTGACAGTTTAAGAACTGTTTTGAAATGCTCCCATGAAAACGTTCATTTCATACTCATATCGGCTAAGTTTGATGATTTTTTTTCAGGGGATATCCTCCTGTACTGTTATCATCGATTCATGGCCAATTTTTTCGAATCCTAGAATGGTTACAAAACCCTTTTGCTAGGAGCTCTCTCCCGCCTCCTTGACTTGCTTCACTTATGAGAATTAATTGTGGGTACTCATCTTCAGTCATTCATTAAATTGAATCAAGTGTTCAAAGCATGCACCTTAAACGTTGAAGTTGGGGAAAAATAACTCAAAATTATTCAATCTTCGCATTTAAAACAGCCACCATTTTGTTCGTTTTTCGTGTATTTCCCCTCCCTGTGCGCCCCTCAAAGCAAATTTCGCTAAACTAAGACCTGTTTAGAGAAGTTCTCATCAAGACCTTTCATTTGATACCCATATCGGCTACCTTCAATGAAATTTTTTTTTCGGGGGTCACTCTCCTATATGGGGAGACCCCCCTTAAATACCTTATAAAAATTTTTTGTAGTTAAACTTTAAAGAGATCACCACTTTACACCTACATACAAAATTTGATGTTTCTAGCTTAAATAGTTTCCGAGGAAAACTGCTGTGACACACGGACGGACGGACGGACAGACGGAGAGACGGACAGACTGGTCGCGAAGCTAGTAGGGTTTTGTAAAATTATTTTACAAAACCCTAAAAAATGCAGGGGTGTGTCTATAAATACAAAACTGAATCATTAGCCAGTTCAACATGTTTACATTACGTACTATTCCTGCAGAAGACGTGCCGTCCTCATGTATCCGACGAAGTGGAGGCTTCTGTTAGATTCCTCCGCGGATAGAATGAAACTACAATTACTGGTTTTATTTTTGATTTAATTTCAGCAGGGAATGATGAAGCTACATTACTCTAAATCTTCAGGGTGCTAAGCAAACCGTGCTCATAGGGAGAAAACGGCGTTTGCAGACGGAGTCTCGAGGCTCGAAGAACCTTCGAATACATAAATGCCACCTGGTAGTTGGTGAAATGCTATGGGAAGGAACTCAGATCAAAAACTACCATGGAAGAGGAGAAGGAGTAAAAATTTGCGGTGCAGGGGGTCAGATCCCTGGCACCAGCGACAGAGGGTAGTGAGCGAGCGATGCCAAAGAAGTTGTGAACTTGGCTTCTATAATAGACACATCTCTAAGCAATCTCGAGCCTCGCAGAAAATCCATTCAGGCCTAGACCGTTGTTGGCACGAACACCGTCAAAACAAGGGACCGAGCATGGGGGAAGCCAAAGAACCCCAATAATCAAGTTGCAGCAAATGGCTTAAAAGTCAACGCTGGCTCCAATGGGGGAATCAATAATCCAATGGGGAAACAGTTAATTCGCAGTGATATCAATAATAACGGAAAAATCACCGAAGAGCGACAACACACCTCGAATAAATGAGCGCAAAATGAAACAAGTTGGGTGACAGACCTACGCTCATGTCAGAAGGGTTTTGTACTCAACTTACAAAATGCAGTAACCAACAACGAATAAAGTCAAGAAACATGTCAAAGACGATTTTATTGGAGATAATGTGAAATTCGAGGATCATACTATTTTTAACAAAGTTGAGCGAATTTTGACTTCTGAGGTATTTGTTATTGTTGTACCCATAAATATCTCCCTTGATAATTTTTTCAGATTTTTTAAGATCACAGGTGTCCATTCGCGAGGGAGGAAACATATTTTTCATGTATTTCTCCCCTGTGCCCCCATTGAAGCAAAAACTGTCAGTTTAAGAACTGTTTTGAAATGCTCCCTTAAAGAACTTTCATTTGATACTCATATCGGCTACGTTTGATGAAATTTTTTTCAGGGGCCACTCCTCTGTACTGTAATCATCGATTCATGGCCAATTTTTTCGAATCCTCGGATGGTTACAAAGCTCTTTTGCTAGGAGCTCTCTCCTGCCTCTTCGATTTGTTTCACGTTTGAGTATTAATTGTAGGTACTCATCGATACGCGAAAAGTTAGCATATTTCCCCTTCCCCCCTCGGTACAGATAAGGCAATTTTATGACTTCTTTTGAAAAGATCTCATTAAGACCTTTCCAATGACACCCTACTCGACTACCAATGGTGAAATTTTTTTTTGAGGGTTGACCTCCCTATATGGGGAGACCCCCTTTAAACCCCTTTGAAAAATTTTTCCACCTTTGTACTTTCAAGAAGTCACCACTTCTGACCTGTCCACAAAGTTTCATTGCTGTAGCTTCTATAGTTTCG
Organism: Odontomyia ornata; assembly: GCA_963969285.1. NCBI lineage: Eukaryota > Metazoa > Arthropoda > Insecta > Diptera > Stratiomyidae > Odontomyia > Odontomyia ornata. Next base: position 27,772,537 of record OZ017743.1, read on the forward strand.
GAGAAAAAGTGCTGTGACATACAGACGGACGGACGGAGGGGCAGACGGACACAGGTCGTGATTGCAATAGGGTTTTGTATTTAAGTACAAAACCTTAAAAAGAGAAAATAAACTATTGCTGCTTTTGGGCGCAGAAAAAAACGATGCATACACCGGAGCGTTCCCCAAGAAAACCAAGGTGCCTACATCAACAGGATAAACGGTGGAGGAGAGCTAAGGAGTGATGGAGGCCAAGGTTGTGCTGGTGTATGCTTTGGTTCTCTCACTGCCAAAGCAACCAAGAGAAGGGACGTAAATCTCGAAAGCCACCTTCTAGAAAAGACGCTGGACAACACGATCACTCTAGACCATTCTGAAGAAGAGCGGCAGCGGAAAGCAGGAACGGTCCTGAAACGATTTAAAGTGAGCTGCAATGTCAAAAAAAAAAAAAGAAAAACCCCATAAATGCCATCCTAGAGCTTGAAGAGCCCTTAGTTAGGATTGAACACTTCATACGCAAGTGGCTAAGGATAAAGTCGGAGCGTGAAGTAGAGCCACTGGAAGCGCTACTACTATCACCAGAAAAAGGATTGCATACATTCAAATAAAAGATGACAGGGAAAAGAGGGGAAAGGATGAGGAGCTCAAAGTGGCCCCATCCAAAGTAGCAAAAAAATTTCAAAAAAGCTTCTTCAAACGGTGAACGAATAAAAAAAGCCTTCACCGGAAGTTAAACATAGACAACGATCCAAGGTAACTCGAGCTGGTGTAAACCCCTAAGGCAACTCTGCTGGTCAATCCTACCATCCGTAGGCCCTTTGTAGATGTCCTAAAAGAGAAAAGAGAGCGGTCAAGCCGACCAATGTGCAAACCACGATTGGAGCAGTAGGGCCCACCCATATGGGTAGTCTACTGGTGGAATTAGTGCCGGATACAAGAAGCAAGGACAATTCTCGTAATGTGGTCAAAAAGGCCCTTGGAGAGAGTGTTACTGTAGTCTCGCTGGAGCCGAGACAGCGCTCGATATTAGGGACATTAATAATATCACGGAATTGGGGAAGTTTTATTGTGGTTGAGAGGTAAAGACTACTTACGCCCAAAGTGTAGAGCGCGTAGGACGTCTGGATTGTCAACCTGAGAACCTAGCCTTGAACCGCTTGACATATTGTTTCGGGCTAAGCCTTGATTTTTATGCCACGGGGCACCTTCAATTTTGAGGATCCCTTCGCTAACGGAAGGGGAGGGAGGAAGAGGGATTCCTAGAAAAGTATTCCCCCCAACCCCAAAGTGTCCGGCTGTTGAGAGTCATTTTTAATCATTTAGTACTGCCTGAACATAATGTGCCACATGGTTCCATTTGTCAACTGATTCAAGCTTTTCTCCGTTCAGACTACTCAAGTAGAGCTCTTCTGTGTCCTTATATAGATGTTGGCGCAGTCTTTCCCATCTTTCGCATGCAAAAAAATGTGTGGGAGACATTGTCTTCCTCCCCAGCGCGAAACCCACAATCCGGTGGCCACGACCTACCAATTTGTACGAGTAAGACTGAAAACACTTATGCCCACTCAAGAGCTGGGTCAGGTGAAAAGCAGTCTTACCATAAGTTTGACTGAGCCAAGGTCTCAGATTAGGGATGAGGCGCATAGTCCATTTTTCCTTCATGCTATTCAGTGACCGTTTTCCCTCCTCACGGGCAACTATCTCCCTCGTGTCTTCGTTTCAAAGCAGGTAGATAGTTCGGCGCTCTATAGCAAGAAGAGCAATAAGTATCACGCATGTGATAACTAGCATCACTGAATCACAGACTGTCGGATATCTCTCTGTACTTGGGCCGTGTTTTAAGTATAGCTCCTTAATGAGAGCGTCACCCTATATTTCTGCTTCGTACAGTAGCATCGACTCTACGGACCTCACTTAAAGTCCCTTCTTGATAGGTTGGGTCCCCTACGTTTGCTATGAATCAATTCGGAGCTGATATGCCTGAAGCAACTGTATCAGCTGTATCCCTGATTTCTCCAGAAGAACTCATCTTCCCAGGTATGACGAGCTGATGGTTTTGATTCAACCAGTACTTCTCCAAGACTGGTTTTCCTTACTCTGGTGATTCTCTTCTTTATTACGATGATCACTTTTCTCAAGTGCTAGACTGAATTCACGAGAAGTCATCAAGTTTATCACCTGGCACACTAGCATACATAGTCTAAGTTGTGCCTGTTTGGAAGTACGCCCAGCAACTAGCGCCGCAACATGATCTTCATAACCAATCAGACGCGACTCATTCAGTAGCTCTAGTCTCAGTAGCTCCACCTACGATATGTTCCAAAGGTTTGTACCAAGGCTAGATCCTTGAGGAACTCCCGATATAACTTCCATCCTTCATTGGCCCTGTATCGTATCATGAAGCAGGCTTCGGTCCTTCAGATAGTTCCTCAAAAGTCGCATAAGATATTCAGGACTTGAGAAGGGGTTTCAACATTTCCAGAATATCGACCCATCTAGCGGAGTTGTGGGCAATCTGATCATCAAGTATCACCAATAGAACCAATCATCGCTTAGTACAGCTATGTACCTGCACCTTTTGAACCACGCTAACCTCTTTTGCAATGGCATCAGAGCCATACTGCAGAGGGAATAGATCCCCAGCAGCGCGAATCGCGTCAGTGAGTCTTCGCCTAATAAGTGTCTCTAGCACTTTTCCAGCCGTGTCTAGCATGCATAACGGGCATTATGTAGACAGGATTGGCTTTCCCTTTGCTGATCAGTACGAGAGTTGCGCCTTCCAAGCTTCGGGGAAAACCTATTCGTGGCAGCAAGCGTTGGATGCACTGAGCAGCAAATCAGAACAATGGTGATAAATGAGCTACAATACCTCAGGTGGGGCACCATCTGGGCTTAGAGCCTTCTTACGTTTCAGTGATAAGATAGCCGCTTCTAGTTACAGACGCATGAAGTGTGGGCATTCGACTGTTGTTTCGCCGTGGACAGCGTCAACATGGACGGGATTGGCGGGGAAGAGTGCCCGCTCTATTTCGTCCTTTTTTGCGTGAGATATTTAGGTCCTGCGTAGAGCACCAAACATCCATATTGCTAGCTTGTTGCTAAGGCCCCATGGATCTCTGTTCACATTGCCCACTAGATCTTGCCAGCAGTGAGCGTTACTGTAGTTAATCTATTTGCTATTGCATTTTTTAGTCGATTTATATACTGCTAAGCAGTTGCATACCTTGTCCTGAGTCCGTGCCCGTAGAGCTTTATGTCGAAGCTTGTGAGACTCCCCTTGCTTTTGAGTGATATCAACTGACCACCAGTACACTGGAAGCTTTTGTACCGGGGTCTCCAATGGAGCATAGAAACGCTGCCAGTAGACGTGATGATGCTCATAGTTGAGTTCAACACGTCTTGAGCTGCTAACCTTTCAAGCCTCAGCAAATCCTCTAGCAACGGCACACCTACCGTGAGCACTTTGATGAACCGCTCAACGTCCATCCTCCCAATGTTTCACCTAATCGTGGAAGGTCGAGAGCACGATTGTTGAGGGACAGTATCACGGATCTCAAGAAAAATGTATTGATGATCACTGGCTGTATAGGCCTCTAATATTCTTCAATTGTGTACCCTCCATACTAGGGACACTGAGATTGGCCAAGGTAGATGACACCATTAAGCGTGAGTTCTTTAGCATAGCTGGGATGAAACTCAAACCCACCAATGAAAATAACATGAGGTGACGCATAGCCATCGTTGAACTTCCTGAGCATGAAGGAGAACTAATGTATAGCAAGGGAAAAATAAGAATATGTTGGGTTGTCTGCAGAATACTGCCTCAAGTACTTTGGCTGTAGCAATACCTCAAAAGGATTCAAAGGGCCCGACAGGAGCTCACTGTACTACACATGTGGTAATGCAGACCAAAAAATAAAACAATGCAGGGTATAGGCACGTTGCTCTGCAGGGATGCTGACCTTAGTGTTGATGACCAAGCATGTCCTAGGGATAGAGAAGTGTCGAGTATTCGAGGAGGTTCTAGCAAAGATCAAAACAGCACTGCAATTATCTGTATTTTGCCGATGAATTTGCACCACTTTATAATTGTCCGAAATTTGCTGGAGGAAAAAGAAAAGCCTACTTCTAGCTACTCAGTGAGCAGCACCTTAAGAAAGGTTCATCAGGGTGGTACCCTTACTCATCTGGTTTGACGCCATCTGGGTTCAAGACACCACCTTTTTGCGGGTGTAGAGCCATGGGCGGTTCGGTGTTTGGGAACAACTTTCCTTAGTGTGTACCTAACGTGGAACGAGCCGTTGCTATCTTCTCAAGTCAAACTCGGCGCCCTCAAGGATCCTGTCTTGGACACAAACGCGACGGTGTCTTTCGGGGAGAGAAATATTAAAGCAATTGAATGAGGTATGCCTCAGTCATATACCAGAGGAAAGTAAGTACGGGAGATGGCAGCCAGAACTAGTTTGGTTGTGCTGAACATCGAAAGCAACCCTACTTTCCACCACTGGTGCTCAGTTGGAACCGTTGCAGATGTAATATTCACATCGAGACGTTTAGATGAAGCGTAATCAAGAGGAAAGTTCGAAAGGACTACTCAGCCGGTGGCCATTAGTACATCGCACTTGAGATCATCAGTGGTGCTTCTCAGTGCGCATGTGCTCAGCTTTTCAATCTCGGGAGATTAGGAGGATGAACTTTGACAGGTTCATCAACGTGCTCATGACACGAAAATCGTGGCCTGAAGCTTCACCAAGGAGCGGAAGATTGACAGCTATGAACTCAATTATGAGTATCATCACGTCTGTCTGCAAGCTTTCATTCCTCTGGCGAAAAAACCCAGCACAGCAAGCCTCCAATGTGCAGGCAGATATCTGGAATAGCTGAACAGCGAAGTTAATGTCACAAGCTTCCATTAGAGGCCCAGCGAACATGTATTTGGAATGAAGCATGCACCAGGCTACTGCGTAAATGTGAGAGACCGTATCCTGCTTTACGAAACGAACGAAGATCGCCGGAGGATGGAGTTCTTATCGGGTGTCGCTTGAGGTTATTTTTGGTCCTGATTAGAGGAACATCACATATGATGGGCTACTACATGCTAGTCGCTGGACGCAAAGTTGAACATGCGCAACATTGACTAGGTATGCTGATGCACCAAATGAAGGACTGAGCGACTGATAACGGCTTCAGTTTTGCATTTGAAAAAAATTGAAGTGGCAAAGAAAAAAATTTCCAGAGTCAGGAATATCACAATCAGGGAAATGCCAGTCGAATCAAATCGAGTAGTAAAAACAAGGGAACGTTTGACGCTCTACTCTCGGTAACGCGATTCATCAACGAGAGACTTGATGTAGGGGATTATGTTGTTGCCATTTTTGTGGATCTAAGGAAAGCGTTTGATACGGTCGATCATGACCTCTTACTTCGAAAACTAGAAGCATATGGTGTTCAAGGCACAGCAAATAAACTATTTCAAAATTACCTAAAAGGCAGACTGCAGAAAACAGCATTTAATAATGTTCTGAGTGACCCGGCACCAATGAAATCAGGTGTTCCACAAGGGTCAATACTTGGCCCAACCTTGTTCCTTCTATACACTAATAATTTAAATACATGCAGGCTAAGTGGTAATTACTTTTTATATGCTGATGATACAGTGCTTCTTTACTCGGGACGCGATAAAAATGACATCGGAGACGCTATCAACGAGGATCTAAATTCATATAATTTATGGTTGAAAGAGAATAAACTAGCGTTGAATATTTCAAAGACAAAATATATTATCTTTAAGCAAAAGAACAGGGAAGACATAGATGTGGATATAAAAATTAATGGTGAAAAGCTGCAAAGAGTGCTCGAACTTAAATATCTTGGCCTTACTATCGATCACCGTCTGACCTGGCTCCCGCATATAAACAACTTAAGGAGGCAATTAGCACCAATAATTGGATTGTTACGAAGATATGAGGAATTTCCAAAAAAAATCAAGCATCTTGTTCTGAATGCCTTCGTACTGTCAAAAGTACATTACGGAGTGGTAATTTGGAGTCAGTCCTCAAAGCAACACCTAAATATAATTTCCAGGATATTAACCAAGGCGTATAAAAATATACATAATCTCCCAAGGCTCACACCAACAAACATAGTGTATCAATCATGTAACGCATTAACTTTTAACCAAATCATTAAAATGGAGAAAGCCAAGTTTATCTTCAAAAGTTTAAATCTCAGCTTGTCGTCACAAACACCATTTATTAAAGTCTCACAAAAGAATCAATACAGTACTAGGAACGCAAACCAATTTGTAATTCCTTTTGCAAGGACAGATCGCCTGAAGAACGATGCTACAAATGACGCCCTTCGTATATACAACAATCTTCCAGAATCAGTTAAAGAAGCGAATTCTCTTATGGTTTTCAAGAAAAGACTTAGAAACTGTTTAATGAATAACGATTGAATCTCAGTGCAGAAACTTTCAACATAGCATCTTAGGTCAATTATTGATCCTATCTTCGAGATGCCTCGAGAAACACCTACTATTATTATAATATCAGTCCAGTAATTTCAACATAGCATCTTAGGGCATTGTTGACCCTATCGTCGAGATGCTTGAAGAGACAGCTATTCTTTTAACTCAGAGTTTTTTTTTACTGCGTCGAATTTATAATTTTTTTTATCTCTGAGAGCTGATCACGATATGGACAAGACAAGTTTAACCGGAGGACTTCACATATTTTTGTGTGCCCCCTTATACCGATGTGTTATACATTGCCTGGGTGGCACACCTGAGGAAACGACGAAATGTGAAGTGCAGATCGCACGAGCGTAGTGCGACGAAGAAAGTGTTATGGAGAGAGTGGAAGGGAATGGAGGTAATAAAAAAAAAAAAAAAAAAAAAAATACTTGGGATATTGATGGACTCAAATATGAGCTTTTCTGGTTAAATTAGGGCAAATGATAAGCAGCAGATAGATAATGGCACTTGCACGATTAATAGCCAACATGGGGGACCCACCTCATTAAGAATATGGCTCTCGATGACCACCATGCAGTCTTTACTATTTTACAGATCAAAGCTTTGCACAGGTGCAGAAACAAGGAGCGCTACAAATTGTCCATGTCCTTAGGACTTATCTAGCCAAAAACGCCTATAAAAAGCTATTCTGTGTCTAGGTATTATGATAAATTTGATATGAATTGATTTTCTTCTTTTAAGTTCAGTTTCTAAAGGGTGATTCATTATGGGGTTTGATTTTCAATAAGCTTTTTTTTGACAGATCGAGTAATGCAAAAAATTCTTGTTAAAGCTCAACAGTACCATAATAGTGCACTGTCATGTGACAAATAATTCGACGCCAGGAAGTAGTTGGAAAACAAAATACAAATGTTGAGGGACTAGATCAAAGTAAGTTTCATAAAAGCCAGTTGAAACGCATAAAAGCTCAAAAGTATAATACCATTGCATTATCACACCAGTTACATAAGTATGCGAAGTTTCAGCTTACCAGCACAACGATATTGCAACATGTGTTTTGTGTATAGAGGTGAAGGCTAATTGTGCCCTAAAAGTGGAGCTCATAGGAATTTCAGACGTCTGAATTTACCACTAAGCATCTCCCCCGTCAACCTGACGCTGGAACTGTTTGATGCATTATTTTGGGCTAAGCCTTGTTTTGCTACGCCATGAAGTGCTTCCAACTTGTAATCCCTTCTCTAGAGAGAGGGGTGGGAGGGAAAGGGATTGCTAGAAAATTGATCCCCCTATCACGAGTGCCCAGCTACTGTGAGCTCTTTTTATCGTTTAGGATTGCCTGAACATAATGTGCCACATGGTTCCATTTGTCAACCAATCCAAGCATATCCCTGGTTAGACTTTCCAGGTCGACTTCTTCTTTTGTCTAAAAGGGATCGCTATTTACCTGCGCCGAAACGAGGATGCGAGGGAGACGGTTGTCCGCGAGGAGAGACAGCGCTCGCTCAACGATTGGCAGCAGTCTTGGGTTAGTTGCACGAAGGGAAGGTGGACTGCGCGCCTCATCCTAGATGTGAGACCGAGGCTAAATCGAAGGCATGGTGAGACTGATTTCTATCTGACCCAGCTTTTGAGCGGGCATGGGTGTTTTCAGTCTTACCTGCACAAGATTGGTAAGTCACTGTCCTCCAATTGTCGGTATTGCCCAGGAGAGGAGGACAATGCCTGTCACACATTTTTTGCGTGCAAAATATGGGTCAGGCTGCGAAGAGAACTCTACAGGGAGACGGAAGAGCTCACCCCGGATAATATAGTCGCGGTGATGCTCGAATCAGTTGATAAATGGAACCAGGTGGCACATTATGTTCGGGCAGTCCTAAAAGATATAAGGGACTCACAGCAGCCAGGGGCGCTGGCACTGGGGGATCGCTTGTCTGGCACTTCCTCTTCCGCTAGAAGAGCGGTCCGCCAGCTTGAAGGCGTCTCACGCCGTAACAAAACGAGACCTGGCCCGAAGTAATGTGTCAAACGGTTCCAGGCTGGGTTCTCAGGTTGACAGGGGAGGTGTTTAGTGGGTACAACCAAGAAACAGCAATTTACCAATCTAGTCCAAGTAAAACTGACATTTCTCATGCCCGCTCAGGAGCTGTGTCAGGTAGAAGTCAGTTTTACCGTGAGTTTGATTGAGTCACGGTATCAAATCATTGATGCGGGTCGCAGTTCTTTTTCCCTTCGTGCTTTTAACCCAGGACTGCTGCCAATCATTGAGTGAGCATTGTCACTCCTCACGGACAACTGCCTCCTTCGTGCCTTCTTTCCAATGCAGATAGATAGTACGGCGCTCTCTAGCAAACAGGACGATGGGGATCATCTCTTGGGTAACTGGTATGGCCGAATTGGCGACTGCCGGATAAGTGAATGGAATTCTCAGTGCTCTATTTCTCTATACGTGTGCCAAGTGTTTTTAGTACAGCTCCTTGCTGAAAGCGTCGCTCCATAAAGAAAATCAGACTTTATGGTACTCACCAGTAGTCGTTTTCTTGATGATTCGGTCATAAGTTGACTCAAAATCGATATATTGGAAGCTGTTTTATCTGCCATTGCCTGATTTGCTCAAAAAACTAATCTTCCAGTTGGTCAGCAATCCCGGATAATTTACGGGTGGTTTCGATTCAATCAGTACTTCCACGATACTAATCGGCCTTACTCTGGGGATTCTCTTCTTTGTTAGGATGACGACTTCAGTATCATAATATTGCATTGTTACGGAGTATCCATAAATAATTACAAGTTATTCGGACGACAAGAAGTGGTTACAGAAAGATTATAAATTTTGATGAATTTTGATAAAGCAAGTTCAATAAAATTTTGTTCAAGCTCGTTAAAAAATAATAGCACCATAAAATTATTTTGTCACGCAACTTTCATAGCCATGCAAATTTTGATCTAATTACATACAAAGTACGTTAAAAAGTTTGTAAAAGATCAAGAAAGTTCAACGGCCCGCAGGGGGAGTGCCGGTCGACAAATGCATTCTTGGAGGCTAGCATTCTTTGGGGAGTTCCGCCCCCACGTACCCGAGGAAATTCCCGCAGGGAGAGTGCCGGTTGAAAAGAGCACTCTTGGAGGCTAGCATTCTTTGGGGAGCCCCGCCCCCACGGAACCGAGGATATGGGGGGGTGCCGTGAGGTTCCCTCCTGGGATGACAGGTAACGACTCTGATTGGATCTGGACTACGCTTTGGACAACGAACTGGAATTGACGCTTTGGGCTGGCGGATGTCATGGTTTGGACCTAGTTGCTTTGCACAGTAGCGCCGAGGTGAAACTCGTGTGTGAACGGCTCCAATTCAACTATCATACCGTCTCCGTCCCGGTAAAACCTTGGCAGGCCTCGGAGTAGGTTCAAAGTTCGCACCATTGGGTTGGTGGTGTACGTTCGGTTGAGACGGACTCCCGATTAGCGCTGGTCTGGCTCTGAGCACTTGTCCGCATAAGGGCTTGTGCCAACCCTCGCATGGACTCCCTGCTCCGTAAAGATAACCGACTACATACACGAACGGAGATAGCGGCTCCGAGGGGGGACCACAAATACCCAGAAAAAGAAACGAAAAATAATAACGACGACGCAAGCAGTGGTTGCAGTCACGATGTCAACAGTACATCGCGAGCGGTACTAACAACGACAAAAACAAAGACTAACACAGCGATAGTGAAGACGGACGAAAGACAAGGAATAGCAGACAGTCTGGTTCAGACTGAGATCCCTGCGGCGTTCGGGCGCAGCAAAAAAATTATGTGAACGCCCGAGCGTCCTATTCAGGAGAAGCGGGAAACTCTGCAGGACACTTCAGGTGTTCGAGCGGGGGGAAATAACATAAAGAGCACCGACAAATCGATTGTCACTGTTGCAATCGTTACCGAAGCGACCGATGCAAGGGTCGCAAATCCCTACATTGCAACGAAAAGAAGCCAACGAGGAGATAACGGCACTAAAAGCAAAGAGTGACTAGACACCGCGTGAATGCACCGCCAACGTTGAAAATGTGGCGGAAGTACTGGACTCGAAAACGGAACGCGATAACTTCTCCCAAGGATGGTTGCAAGGTACAATGCGGCCCAGCGATATGAAGAAGAAAGAGTACTCCGAAAAGCGGGAGATGTTCTGAAAAGAATACAAGCTGCATGCGACTCCCCAAAAATCAACAAAGCAGCAAAGGATGGGCTTCTTGAACTAGAGGAGCTCCTAGATCGCAAAGGGCACTATCGGAGGAGCTGGTTAAGGGCCGAAGACGAAGAAAAGGCTAAAGAGGCGCTTGGGGCGAAATCTAAAGGCGACACGCAGATAGCTCCACCATTAAACGTCACCAAAAGAATGGCGTCTAGCCCAATCGAAGGGGATCGGGATAAAAGAAGGAAGGAAGAGGCACTTGACGGGCGTGGAGCTCCAGATCAGGGGTTCCAGACAGTGCTTACAAAAGGAGCGAAGAAAGCCGCAAAGAAACTCCTTCAAAAAAAGCCAGAAAGTAAAGTGCGTACGGACGCCCAATTAGAAAAAGGACCTGATGCAAAACAGGAGAGGCAGAAGCCCCGACGAAGACGCCGGCAGCAGGCACCGCTTGTGAAGCCCCAAGATGGCCGATCCTACGCGGAGGTACTGCGGGACATCAGGGGAAACGTAAGGCCCGAAGACACCAATACTACCATTAAAGTGGTAAGACCAACGCGATCGGGCCACATACTGGTCGAATTCGGCCGAGGTAGAAGAGGGCATCAAAAAGGAGTTCCCTAGCGTGGGAACGATCAAAGCGAGACTGACACCAGAAAACAACAGGGGACAACGCATGGCCATAGTTGACTTGACCGAAAAGGACGCCGAACAATTCCTGAACAAGCGCAAAGTACGAATTGGGTGGGTTGTCTGTATGATACGGCGAAGAGCAACGCCTCTTCAATGTTTCAAATGCCTTGGTTATGGTCACACCACACAAGTATGCAAAGGACCCGATAGGAGTTCCCTATGTTACAAATGCGGTGAAATGGGACATAAAAGAAAATAGTGTACGAAGGAGGCACACTGTATTCTTTGCAAGGATGCTGATCAAAAACCTGATTTTGGACACGTCTTGGGATCAGGAAAATGCCGGGTGTTCCAGGAAGCCCTAGCCAAGGCCAAATCAGAGCTTCGATGACCCGCATCCTGCAGCTAAACCTACACCGCAGTTCAACCGCCCAAAATCTGCTTGAGCAGTTTGCGAGGGACATGAAAGCTGACTTCTTGCTGCTGAGTGAGCAACACCATAATAAAAGTCCTGCATTATGGTATTCTGATGAAACTGGTACTGCCGCTATCTGGGTTCGGAACAGTGACTTTTAGGCGGAGAGTTGTGGATGGGGGGATGGTTTCGTGTGGGTTCGGTGCTCAGGGATCACTTGTTTAGTGTATACCTAACGCCTAACCAATCGATATCATCTTTCCAAGCCAAGCTTCAGGCTTTGGAGGGCGCTGTCTCGAACGCAGAGGGCAAAGTGCTCGTTGGGGGCGACTGCAACGCTAAAGCAATCGAATGGGGCAATCTCAGACGGATCCGCGGGGAAAACGAACCCTGAAAATGGCGGCCAGGACGGCCCTCGTCGTACTAAACTCCAGAAACACGCCGACATTCCGCCGTATTGGCTGTGAGGGAACCATACCGGACGTGACATTTGCCTCGGAGTCCTTAGTACGGAGGATACACAACTGGAAAGTATTAGAGGACTACTTCGCCAGTGATCATCAGTGCATTCTGCTTGAGATAAGTGATGCTGTCTCCCGACGTCCGTGCTCTCGGCCTTCTACAACTGGATAGAACATCGGAAGGATGGACGTCGAGAGGTTCGTCAAGGTTCTCACAGCAGGTGAGCCGCTGCAGGGAGCTTCGGACGGGACGGAAGAACTGACAGCTCAAGACGTGGTGAACTCTACTATGAGCATCATTACGACTGCTTGCTGCGCTTCTATGCCCCGTCGAAGACCCCGGCACGGCAAGCCCCCAGTGTACTGCTGGTCAACTGAAATCACACAAAAGCAAAGGGAGTGTCACAAGCTTCGACGTGAGGCTCAACTGGCGCGGAACCGTGACGAGGCATGCAACCAGGTGGCAGCATATAAGTCAGCCAGGAAATGCCTTCGGAAACTGATCAACAGTAGCAAGGCTCGCTGCTGGCAAGACCTAGTGGACAAATGTGAACAAGGATCCGTGGGGCCTTGGCTACAAGCTGGTCATGCGGGAACTTGATGCCCTACGGAAGCCTTGTACACATGACGCGGAAACGATGGATGCGATAGTGCGGGGACTCTTCCCCGCCCATCCCGTCCGTGTTGACGCTGCCCATGGTGAAACAGCAGTAGAGTGCCCACTCTTCACACAGCTGGAACTGGAGGAGGCAGTCCTCTCATTGAAAGCGAGGAAGGCTCCAGGTCCAGACGGTGTTCCAGCTGAGGTGTTGTGGCTTGCCTATCACCATTGTCCTGATTTGCTGCTCAGCACATTCAACGCTTGCCTACGGGACGGGGTTTTCCCGGTACGGTGGAAGGTGTCGAGGCTCGTGCTGATCAGCAAGGGGAAGGGAAATCCCGGATCGCCGTCTGCATACCGCCCATTATGCATGCTAGACACGGCTGGGAAAGTGCTAGAGAAACTCATCAAGGGAAGACTCACTAACGCGATTCGTGCTGCTGGAGACCTATCTCCTCGGCAGTACGGCTTTAGAGCAGAACGTTTACCATTGATGCGATTGCAGAGGTGGTGAACGCGGTCCAAAAGGCAGAGGCGTATAGTCGCACCAAGCGACGGATCGTCCTGTTGGTGACACTCGACGTCAGGAATGCCTTCAACTCCGCTAGATGGGTTGATATTCTGGACACGCTGGAAAACTCTTTTCAAGTTCCAGAATATCTAATGCGGCTTTTGAGGAACTACCTAAAAGACCGAAGCCTGCTCTACGACAGGACACAGGGCCAACGAAGGATGGAAATTACATCGGGTGTTGCCCAGGGATCTATCCTTGGTCCGGACCTGTGGAACGTGTCTTACGACGGGCTACTGAGACTTGAGATGCCAGATGAGTCGCGCTTGGTCGGCTATGTGGATGATGTTGCGGCTCTGGTCGCTGGACGCACCGTTGAACAAGCGCAACTTAGGCTAGGTATGCTAATGCGCCGAGTGAGGGACTGGATGACTGCTCGCGGGCTGAGTTTAGCACTGGAGAAAACCGAAATGGTCATCTTGACAAAAAAGAGAATCCCTAGAGTAAGGATGATCAGTATTGGAGAGATACAAATCGAATCGAAGCCAGCGGTGAAGTACCTGGGGCTACTGATAGACTCGAAGATGAGTTTCTCTGAGCAAATCAGGGCAATGGCTGAGAAGGCTGCTTCGGGAATATCGGCTCTGAATCGACTTATGGCCAACGTAGGGGGACCCAGCCCATCAAGAAGACGCCTCTTGATGAGTGCTGTAGGGTCTACTGTATGGAGCAGAGGTATGGGGCGACGCTCTTAGCAAAGAAGGTGTACCGAAAACGTTTGGCACATGTACAGAGAAGAGGAGCACTGAGAATTGCATCTTCGTATCAAACAGTCTCTGACTCGGCGGTGAGAGTGATTGCAGGCGTGATACCTGTCGCCCTCCTTGCTAGAGAGCGCCGCGCTATTTACCTGCGCCGAAACGAGGATGCAAGGGAGATTGTTGTCCGCGAGGAGAGACAGCGCTCGCTCAACGATTGGCAGCAGTCTTGGGGGAATCGCACGAAGGGAAGGTGGACTGCGCGCCTCATCCCGGATGTGAGACCGTGGCTAAATCGAAGGCATGGTGAGACTGACTTCTTTCTGACCCAGCTTTTGAGCGGGCACGGGTGTTTTCAGTCTTACCTGCATAAGATTGGTAAGTCACGGTCTCCCGATTGTCGGTTTTGCCCAGGAGAGGAGGACATCGCCTGTCACACATTTTTTACGTGTACAAAATGTGTCAGGCTGCGAAGGGAACTCTTCAGGGAGACGGGAGAGCTTACCCTGGATAATATAGTTGCGGTGATGCTCGAATCGGTTGACAAATGGAACCAGGTGGCACATTACGCTCGGGCAGTCCTAAAATATAAAAGGGACTCACAGCCGACGGGGGCGCTGGGGTTGGGGGATCGCTTGTCTGGCATTTCCTCTTCCCCTCTCCCCTCCCGCTAGGAAAGGGACTCCTCAGCTTGAAGGCGCCCCACGGCGTAACAAAACGAGACGTGGCCCGAAGTAATGTATCAAACGGTCCCAGGCTCGGTTCTCAGGTTGATAGGGGTAGTTCAGTTGTGCATGGGAGTCCCACACATTGTACATAAATAGCATTCACCTCCCTACCACAAAAATTTTAGCCCAATCCATTGTCAGAAAGTGGTTTTGACGGACTTGTATACAAATAAAGCAGGTTAAATAAAAGTTTGTAAAAACACACATTTTCTGATGGGTTCTGCTTCAAACCTATGAAAGAACTGATTTTTTGTTTAGCATCTCACTGTGGTATAGTAGATTAAGTTCGGTTGGGTGTATGTGGCGGCATGGGCCTCACGTAGACTACTTCTTCGTTAAACAAACTGACTTGTTTGGATTCCGCATTTTTGGATCTCATTCAAATTGCAGTAAATTATTTTGTTTTCCTTCATGTTATTGAAAAGAAGTGCTTCGATTAACTCCCACTTCCTTTCCAAAGAAGATATCTTTGTTCTAATACTCTCAAGTTTCAAAGCCTTTCCTTCCACTGTCCGCCAACGGTTTCTATAGGAATTATGAGTCCTATTCTCGTTTTAAAGATGCACGTATCTATGAGGCTGTGGCTGGTTTATATTTTCACCGCCAATGCGCAGAGTTGAGGGTTTCAATAAGAATTCGGTCATCCTTTTCCCTTTTCTATAAAGCATCGGTAATTTTCGAAGAAGTTTTCTGCTGCCACCTAGCTTTATGTTATGCCATTAGTTTACCATCCAGTGTACTCACAACTATATTTAGAGGCTTTTAAATATTCTCAGCTGATGCTCACTCAGTTTTTGGACTCCCTCTTTGCTGACTTATTGGCGAAATCGGTGCCTATGATGCCTGCTTGTCCTGGAATCTAGTGAATTTCCAAAAATCTAATCAGATATCGTACACTATTCATTTTTTGTCATCAGTTGAATTTAATTTGAGCTTCTATAGTCTGCTCCGCTCAGTGCTGGTAAATCGACATTTGTTCATTTTGTCATTGGAACTTTTGGTCGTTCAAAATTGGGTCAATTGCACTCGAATTCCCTATTCTTTAGACCTGACTCGATATATGACAGTAACGATATAGTTTTTCCAGAGTTTTATCTGTAATCATATTCTAGCTGATTTCTGTAATACCAAACATCCGCAATCTGGCATAGGCAGAGACAAAACATTCACACATGTAGTGCATGGTCGTCTTGTCTTCTGTCTAGCCCCTTGACAAATAAATGCTCTAGAAATACCCATTCTGGGCTAACGAGCACATTGGTAAGTATGCCTGGTGATTAGTCCAACCAGAGTTCTGCCCTAATTAGGGTTTCGCAAAATAATTTTACAAAATTCAACTAGTTTCGCGACCAGTCTGTCCGTCTGTCCGTCCGTCCGTCCGTGGGTCACAGCACTTTTTCTCGCAAACTACATAAGCTAGAAATATCAAATTTTTTAAGTTCACCTACAAAAAATTTTGTATGGTATTTAAGGGGGTCTACCCATATAGGGGAGAGGCCCCCGAAAAAAAAATTTCATCAAAGGTAGCCGATATGGGTATCAAATGAAAGGTCTTGATGAGAACTTTTCAAAACAGGTCTTAATTTGACACTTTTTGCTTCGAGGGACGCGCAGGGCGGGAAAATACACGAAAAATTGGTCTCCCCCCACTCGCGATTGGACACCTGTGATCCGGAAAATCTGAAAAAAATTATGGTGGGAGGTGTTTATGAGTACAGCAACAACAAATACCTTAAAAGTCGAAATTCACTCAACTTTGTTAATAATAGTATGATATTCAAATTTCACATTTTCCCCAATAAAATCGGATTGGTACCCTTAAACTGAACGAAATTCGACCTACTAAGGGTTCTTAACTCTGTAAGTTTGATGAAAATCGAATGATATACACGGAAGTTATAGCCGTTTGAAATTTCTGCAATTACAACAACAATAACACATGATTTTGGTATTTTATGGACTTCCAACGAATCAGTCACTGCAGTGTTGACTTGATCTTCTTGAAATTTTCCAATACGGTCAATTACATTGATTTTTTGAGAATTCATGATTTGAGTGATTTTTGTCGGTTTGCAACAAAATGGCGACCGTTGAAAGTAGAAAAACAATGGATTTTCCTTTGAACGTGCACATCTCTTTGACATATTTCTTGACGTTATTCATTGCTGGTGACTGCGTTTCTGAGAATTTGGATACAAAACCCTTCTGACATGAGCGTAGGTCTGTTTACCCAACTTGTTTTTATTTAATTTAAGTAAAAAGTCAGCTAACTTTTGATTTGTAGCAAAGCAAAGTCTACAGCCGTTACATCTTCTGTCAACTTAGTCCCTCATCTAGCAGTTTGTTTTATGAATAATCTGAGGGCTGAGGACACATAAACAGGGTTCCGGGCTTAAAGGCAAGGATTCAGTACTATCTTTTGCAAGAGCCTCGGGGACCTTATTACCCTCGTACTCTCTGTGTCGTGCTCCATAGGAAGTCGTGTATATTTTTGTAACCAACCCTAAGATAGTTGACCGGGGTAGATAAGTCTATATCGTTCGCATATACTTTTGAATGAACATCATCCTTCTCCAATTTAAGTAACAGAAAGTTGACCAATGTGCTCCACAGCATCGGCGAAAAGACAGTTCATTAAAGGAGTTTTTACCACCTACTCGTATATCTAAAAGCATTGACCCGTTTTGTTGTTATCGAGAGCAGTTAGAGAAAAAGCATGTTATTTAGCTATGAAATATTCTCTGATTCAATCACAGGACTTCTTTAACTAATTGACCTGTACACTGTCGCTATATTGTGTGCATAGATCCTTCTGGGTTTTGCGTCCTGAGGCAAGTTACAATGTCAATTGGAACTTTATCTGCTTTTGGGATCCAAATGACGGTTCTAATCCTTATAATCTGAAGCCTTAGAGACTAACATTTTATGCAAAAAAAAATTTTTGGTCCATCTATTTAAGCATTAAGTGTTCAGGATAGCTTTGCTGACAACTGATTCATTAAAACGATACAGAACAGTGATTTTTCCTTTAATTTTAAAAGTGGTTAAAGAGGACTCTCTCACATTCGTCATCAATCGAGTTTCCATCGATGACACCAATGCGAACAACGAGTGAGCTTGCAGCACTTCTGTCAAGTTAACAAATGTCAAGGCTTACATATAAGTGGTGGCTTCGAATTCAAAAACAAGGCCTTAAACGTCGGGCTTCATGAAGACTTCTCCGGCCGTTTTACGTTCGATGCCCTCCTCATATTTTTCGATGCTGCTTGGTGTAACTACCTTGGAGAGTTAGCAGGCTCTTAGCAGATTTCGTTTTTCTTCTATGGCTATGCACCAGAGCACAATAAGTGGTTTATATCAGCCACCTTTGGTTGAAAATAGCTTTAAAATGATCGTTTTGGATTGTGCTTTGTTTAGCGATTTTACAGATCAAAGTTCTGAAGAGTTACTACTAGTACTTTGGGGAATTAGTTGACGCTACATTCCTACCACAAGTGATTCCCGAGCTTACATTCTGAGAGAGTATCAAAGATGACACCAAGGATTATATTACATTTCATTTGAGTGGCCGGCAACGGTTTTATCTATTCCTGGCACAAGGCTCATCTAAGTACAATAGAAGATGTGGAGGCATTCGTTTCGCAGCTTTCATGTTTCGCGAAATATTGCTGTGCGTTGCATGCATCTTCCTAAATTTACCATTTTCTCTCCTTAAAGCATTCGATACATGAACCCGTTACTCGGTGACATTTCAATGTCCAATGGAATAAAATAACAGATTTTTGTAATTTTCACTTTTCATTTATTTTAACGTCTGTTTGCAAAACGTGCCTTCCTCAGACACTATTGTCGACTAGTTATGGAAATTTGATTCCTCTTTCGGCTATATGTAAAATAATAAAATCATTGCAAAAATGATCAATAACAAGGAAAAGATTTGTATAGATAGCAAATCCCTACTTTAACTATTTTTTTTTAAGGCAGGGAGGTGATGGCAGTTTACATTCGGAGTGTGAAACTCCTAACCGCACACTGTTCCTGGTCTGCCAATCAAGTACTTTACCTGTCAATCTGAGAACCTAGCTTGGAACTGTTTGACACATTACTTCGAGCTGGGGCTCATGTTCGTATGTCATGAGATGCGTTCGGGTTAGATGTGCTCACTCAAGAGCTAGGCTAGGTAGAAGTCTGTCTCACCGTGATTTCGGTTGAGTCACGGCCGTAGGCCTGAGGTTAGTCACGTGGTTCACCTTCCCTAATATCGCTCTCCCAGCACTGTTGTCTATCGCTGAGAGAGCGTAGTCTTTCCATCGTGACCACCTCTTCCCTGTTGCCTTCATATTCATGTAGATATATAATTCTGTGATTTCTGACAATGGGGGCAGCGGTATTATCCCTACGATTAAGAAAACTGCCAATTAGGAGACTGTTCGATACGTGTTTGCGATCCAAAGCGTGTGTTATCTATGCACCTGTGGCAACTGCTTCCGGTGAAGCTCCTTGCTGAAAGTGTCGCCCACAATCCTGATACGTAGAGTAGTATAGCTTACACGGCACTCATAAAGAGTCTTAATAAGGTGGGGCCCCCTATATTAACCGTCGATCGAATAAGCACCGTTATGCGTGTTGCAGCCTTATCAGCTATTACCTTGATTTTCGCGATTCAAAAAATGACTCTTTGATTCTAAGGGTCATCACTTTGAAGATTCTCCACCAGGTTTTACCCACAGCTGGCCTTGCTAGTCATTAGTTTGCGAAGAAGCTTTCGAGTCGACTTGTATGCAGTTAGCCTGGTGCATGCCTTTTCCCGCTGGGCGTCTCGTCAGAATTTGTGACCTTCACTCCGCTGTTCAGCTATATCAGATGATCGTGAGTACACTAAAGGCTTGCCAATACGAGGTCTCCGATGGGGTATTGAAGACTTGCAAACGAACTTGGTAGTACTCATAGTTTAGTTCATGGAGACCGTATGAGCTCATCATCCACTTCCCTGCGAAACTGCAGACATAATTGCCCGTGCCATGAAAATTCCAACTAATTTTTCTCCACGCGCATCTTTTCAGCGTTCAATCCGAGATTGGTAAGTTGAGCGTATATGCCCCGAGAGGGGCCGTCGTTGATCTCAAGCGCTACATGCTAGTGATTAATAGCTGAGCTATCCTCTAGAAATCTTCAGTTGTGTACCCTTGATATTAGGGATTCCAATTTTGATTTTACATCTGGGGTGGTTCTAGCGTAGCCCAAGCGGCCGAAAATTGGGGTGTTGCTGGTGTTTAATACAACTGGCTGCCATATCCAGGAATTTTTTTTTCTTTATAATCTGTCAAAGGCATACTCGGTTCAATAGAATTCGCGTTTAAGCGTTCCTCAACGACAACATGCCATCCTGCATTCTAGACATCGTCTTCCAAAGCGTCAAGTTAACCCTGAAAAGACGGTAACGATTCATTCGGTGTAAGATACACGCTGAAGAGTATTGGACCCATGCATTGAACCGACTCCGCCACCCGTGACTATGCAACCTGCACATGAGCGCTGTTTTGCACCGAAATGGCGGCAATACCAGATTCATCAGGTTAACATGTTAATGACATATAAATGCTCGTTGAAAAATAGCGAGTTATCTTTCATTTGCTCCAACAAATTTAGAGCTAAAGTATTGTGGTGCATGTTTATTTGTAAGATACGGATCACTGCAGCACTTTCTTGAGCTTAACTAGGGCTTCTCTGAAGATCTGACACTTTCCTAGTTTGTACGTGAGTTTACCCACACTAAAGTCAGCGTCCTTACATAGGATGCAACGTGTCTATCCCATGCATTATTTCATTTTATACCCCACTTGACCACCTTTGTAGCACAAAAAGCTCCCACCTGGTCCCTTGCCAAGGCAAAGAGATTCTGTTCTTTGCTGTACTCTGCAGGTAACCAAGCCAACTCTTATTTAAACGTTGCTAAGTATTTATTGTGCTTCTTGTTCAGAAAGATCAACGATAGGGGTTGCATTGCTTCCTGATATCTGCTTTGATGAGCCTTATTTGAACCCCAGTCAAGCCAGGAAACCCACGTTTAATGGCTTCTTCGACCTGGGTCACTTCCGTGGCGCAGTCAATGTCCCTGATATTGAGCGCTGACTTTTTGATTTCATCGCAGAAGGAGTCCCTGTTTGTTGCATCTGGCCAAAATTCAACAAGTAGACCACCAGGCCAGGCCGTACTGATCTAATGGCTGTTTGTACCTCATTCAGGTTAATCGCTCTTTTTACCTCTCACAGGACATCTGCGTGAGACCGACCATCGGTACGTTTGATCGACATAGCTTGCCTAAGGTTAGTTGTCCCTAGCTCGGGTTATCTTCCTGGGGAAGTTGCTGACCTTACGTGGTTTGGAGAGGTTTTCTGGTTGCTTTGGTTTAGATAACGAGTACCTGGAGTCCCTGGTTCGACATGGTGTGGTCCTTGCAGAGCTTATCCGTCCCCGTCTTCTCTGTGTCTTCCGGAATTTGGCTACAGGCTATTGGCAATTGTTTCAAGAACAATAATTATTTCATTGTAATTCTCACTTAGAAACTTAATAGTATCCATATGTGACAAGGATTTCGGAGCAATGGAGTTTCTTTTGAGTTGATTGCAAAAGTGTCCATCCAATGGGTACATGCAGTGAAAAAAATATGTAAAGATTGAACTGTAGCACAAAAAAAAAGCAACCTCAGTACAACTTTATGTGGAATACACTCTAGCTAAATTCAAGGAATGTGCAACACATGGCGCATATTCAGCAGGATAATTATTTTTTTGAGCCGCACTTGAAGACCTGAACAAACTCTGCATATATTAGGGCATTATCATAGAATTGAACTGTGCAATCAATGTTCACATCATGATTTTCTAAAGCGACCGTAATAGCGTCTAGTTTTTCAGTTTCACATTCAAGATTCTCAATAAAATTAAGAAATTTTTCCACGGGTATGCCAACAGGTTGTACGTATCTTGTGATAAACGGTCACTGATCAACGTGTGAAAAACCAGAAGTGAAATAGAGAATGATACAGAAATACTTTATGACTTTAATGTCATTCACTAAAACTGATATCGATTTTCCTGCTATCAAATGTATCAATTCTGCAATAAATGTTTCAGTTAAGTTATTTGTACTGCCAATCAGTTTACTATTAAACTTGTTGATATGATTAGCTAAAAATTGGTGAAATTCTGCAAGAAATTCCAAACAATTCGCATTGTTTAAGCAACCAAACTTTTCATCTCTCCCTCGAAGAGCAAGTTCACGTCATATCAAAGATTTGATTGCACGAATTACTCTTGTCAAAACAATTCTTCGACAAACAATCTCTTGATTTATTTCTGATGCTAACTTATTACCAATTCTACCTTCAATATTCATGTTTTATTATACAACATTAGATGTGTTTCTAGCCTTTAAATTTGTTTTCATCATTAAAATTGTAACGTTTACGAGTATAAAGGAGACGTGTGATGCGAAACACAGTTCCTCTGCTTTCTGAATAAACCAGCCATGGACGACGCGCTCCTCCGTCGTTGAGAACTTTTATCTTGAAGAGGGTTTTTGAAAGATAACTCGCATCGCCATTCCCGAATGCTTTTTTCATCTTCATCCATGGCGCGACAGCCCAAGCTGGGCCGTGGCCTCCAGGATTCATTTTCTGCATCTCGGTTCTGTGACCTCGGTTGCCAGTTAATCACTCCCAACAAGTACTTGCTGTCACCTTCTATCGTGTCATCCCATCAAGTCCTCGGTCTTCTCGTTGGACGTCTACCTTGTGCTGTTTCTTTAATATTCTTTTTGGTGGCCGTTTTTCTACTATTCTTTCTACATGGCACAATGATTGCAAGCAGATGCAGGTGGTTTATCAAATAATTCATACAAATCATCATTGTACAATAACACAGTCTCCACTCTGTTCCTTGTTTCTCTTGGGCGTAAATTTTCCAGAGCAATTTGCGTTCAAATATGTCCACTGTCTTTTTGGATTCGCTCGTCAGGGTCCATTTTTCACATCCACATAACAGCACAGGTTTGACTAGTGATTTGTAAATACGGAGCTTATTTTGGCTGTGCAGCACTCTGGAAATGGGAAGTACGTAGTAATAGGCTTTATTTGCGGCATTTATGAGGCGTCCAATCTCATCCTTTTTGGTGCCCCCTCTATTCGTATTGCCTCCAAAATACACAAAATTATCCGCACTTTCCAGGTTATAGTCTCCTACGGTCAGGTTTTGTTGGACTGGAGTGTTGTTACTCGTTTGAATCATGTATTGTATTTAGGTTAAAGTCTCATTAACTTGTAGGCCAATTAATTTTGTTTCAGATTTTAGGTTCAAAAATGCTCTTCGGCATCTGAAATTGAACGTACTATAGGATTGACGTCATCAAGATGTGCTCCCGTGAGTAGAATTGACCAGTAGTGTGTTAGAAGTGTCATCTGATGCCTTTCTGATGATGTTTTCCAGCGCAATCATATTGAATAGCAATGGAGCAAGCCCATCCCTTTATTTTAAGTGTGTGTGTGTTATATTTTGAAGCTGTCCGTTTACCTTGACCTAAGGCTCTGTGTTCAGCGTCATTAGTTTTGTTGGGACGCCAAAGTTAAGCATTATTTTGCATAAGGCATTTCTGTCTTCTTGATGGGATGGGTTTCCCTACGTTGGCCATAAGCCAAATCAGAGCTAATACTCCCGAAGCAGCCTTCTCAGCCGTTGCCCTGATTTGCTCAGAAAAATTCATCTTCGAGTCGATCAGTAGCCCCAGGTACTTAACCGCTGGCTTCGATTCGATTCATATGTCTCCAATACTGATCATCCTTACTCTAAGGATTCTCATTTTTGTCAAGATGACCACTTCGGTTTTCTCCAGTGCTAAACTGAACCCGCGAGCAGTCATCCAGTCCCTCACTTGGCGCATTAGCATATCTAGCCTAAGTTGCGCTTGTTCAACGGTGCGTACAGTGACCAGAGCAACATCATCAGTATAGACGATCAAACGTGACTCATCTGGCATCTCCAGTCTCA
The DNA here is from genome assembly GCA_963969285.1 of Odontomyia ornata. Taxonomy (NCBI): domain Eukaryota; kingdom Metazoa; phylum Arthropoda; class Insecta; order Diptera; family Stratiomyidae; genus Odontomyia; species Odontomyia ornata. The sequence continues at coordinate 27,796,306 of OZ017743.1, forward strand.
GTAGCCTGTCGTAAGACACGTTCCACAGGTCCGAACCAAGGATAGATCCCTGGGCAACACCCGATGTAACAGCCTTGCTTCGTTGGCACTGTGTCGTGTCGTAGAGCAGGCTTCGGTTCTTTAGGCAGTCCCTCAAAAGCCGCATTAGATATTCTGGAACCTAGAGCAGTTCTGCTGGTATTTCATCTATTCTAGGAGGATTACTTTTTCTGATCCCTGGTTGGTGGTGAAACTGAGATTTTTTATTAGTTTTCTGGAATATAGCTTCAATCGTTGCTGGAGATACTGTGAAAAGGTGCTGAAAATCTTGCAGCCATCTGTTTTTGATTTCGACTGGGTTACCTATGATTGCTCCTTGTGCAATTTTGCAAAGGCTTATTTGTGGGTTGAAGCCGTCTTTTAGTTGTTTAATAGAGGCGTGCGTCGATCAGACTTCATTTCGGGTCATGTTTTTATTTAGCTGTTGAATCTTGGTGTTGATGATTAGTCGTTTCTTTCTTCGCCACCCTTTTTAGCTCGTTGTTAGAGGGTGTTATATTGTTCTTCTTTGGCCTGAGTTGGTTCATGATTCCTTTTCATCGTACCAGTCGTTCCTACTTTTCTTTAGCTGATACCCCAGCAACTCTTCGTCCACTTCTGTTACCGCATATCTTGCTGTCTTCCACATGGGTTTGATGTCATCATTACTATATCACGCCTGCGGGGATATGTTGATGCGATCTTCCATCGCTCACATTTATGTAGTCGTTACTAAGCTATTGTTTAGCTTACGTAGCTGGTACCGCCGCAGAACGAGCGCATGCCGAGAAGGCTGGATATAGAACATGGTTGATCTGGTTGAATGTGCGACCGTCTACGGATACCCTCGTTTTCTTGTGGATGTCTCGATACGGAAAGTGTGTCGAGCTCACTATGCAGCCTCTGCTAGTAGCAAAGTCCATCAGCAGTGGTTCATTGTCGCTAGTATCTGCATGAAGCCCGTAGAAGCCGAACTGGGGGAGTTGTTGATTTTTGCGTTGATCACTCAGCACAATTTTAATTTTGTTTGACGGCAATGTATCGAAAACGCGTTCCAAGGCACTGTGAAATACGTTCTTGATTGCCTCCACTTTGTCTTCTTGCCTGTCGGGCGTATGACGGTTGACTAGCCAGATGTTGAAGAATTTTGTCTTGACACGAATTGCTCAAATACTTTGATTCACGGGCTTGAAGTTGGGGACAATTTGTTCAAATTTACTCTCCACAATGAAGTCTACTCAAATCTCACGGCTTTTTCGCAATATCTTGCTTTTATATACGGAATGCTTGCACATCTTAACTTTATTTTCATCGTGCCGTCTGGTTTTCCGCACTGCGAGGACGTTGATTCTACGTTTCTTTGTTTCATCCAGAAGCTGTCGCAGTGCATCCGGTCTGTTCAATGTTTCAACATTCCAAATTCCAAAAGAATAGTTTTTTGTTCGTGGCAATAGTAGTTGCCGTCTTTTCAATTCAACCCGAGGCTGTTGTCCTGGTTTTACGACAAGTAAATGCAAAGTAGGGCATTGTCAGTGGTTTGTTTTAGTCGGTTTTGGTCCATGAGGGTTATTTTATTTCCCACATACCCGCTGGCTTGGTGATTAGGGCACCTTTTTATCCGCTGCCTAAATACGCGTCAGATGAGTGACCAAAAACACCTAAACGTTCTTCGTTTTGATCATATCCATTCAAAGCAATTCAATCACGCAGAAAATTATCAACAACCTATTTAGCTGGATCAGTCTCGAAGTTTTCCGAAGACTGACGTTTTCTTTGTACTCTGTTTCCACGTTCAAGAAGCCTTTATCCGCTGTATCCTGTGAAACTTTGGAGCCTGGAAATTGAAGTGTCAAATCAAAACACTAAATGGAAAAGCATCATATTGTCCACCGCTTTTAAATATGCCTTTATTTAATTGCGAATTTCTAGGGCTTTATTCTGCACACTCATTCTTGCTAATTTGCAGAGTTATAGTATTTTCAGATGAAGAATGATTAGAAGAATCCTCTCGTAAAGCAACAATACAACCTCAATTTACTCATTGATTCTCAAATGTTTCTCGAAATGTTAAAAATGGTTTAATTAATATGCACCTGTCAAATTTAAGCTAAACCGATATTTTCTCTCAGTAGTAAAAGTGCCATTTGAATTTGGTGGTTTCTTGAAAAATGTTTCTAGTTTCCCCGTTTTAGCTTCGCCATAGTTTTTTCTCTGGGACTTTTCGGCAGCTCATTTTCTATACTTAGAACGACTCAATTGTTTTCGACTGTTCCTCATTTTTATGCGAAGATGTATGTTTTTATCGAGAACAGAAATATTAGATCAGTATTTGTTAATTTTCCTCAATGTTTTCTAAAATGTAAACAAAGTGAGTCGCTCATGTAAAGCTCGTGCCGTGTGTGTGATAAGCAGCACGCGAATCGTAGTTCCATATGTTGATTGGTTTGTCACAGCCCAAATACTTTAAGCGTATTTTTTTTTTAGTTAGGAGAAGAAGGCTATTTATGCTCTGAGTATGGGGCTTCAAACGCGCAAAACGTCTGTCAACCTGAGAACATAGCTTGGAACCATTTGCCACATTAATTTGTGCTAAGCCTTGTTTTGCTACACCACGGGGCACCTTCAAGTTGGGGTGTCCCTCCTCTAACGAAAGAGGAGGGAGGAAGAAGGATTACAGGAAAAGTGATCCCCCAACCCCAATACCCTCGGCTGCTGTGAGTTCTTTTTATATTTTAGTACTACCCGAGCATAGTCTTTCACCTTGTTCCACTTGGCAACCAATGCAAGCATCTCCCCGATTAGACAACCCGGAGAGAGCTCTTCTGCTTCCTTGTAGAGGCCCCGTCGAAGCTTGTCCTATCTAATGTATGCAAAAAATGCATGGTAGACATCGTTTCTCTCAACCTTGTCCAAAAAGACTGAAAACATCCATGCCCGCTCAAGAGCTGAGTCAGGTGGAAAGCAGTCTCAGTATGCGTTCAATTGAGTCACGGTATTAAATCAGGGATGAGGTAGCAGTCCATCTTCCTGTCGTGCTGTTCACCCAAGACTGCTCCTAATCATTGAATGAGCGTGTCTTCGTTTCGACAAAGGTGGATAGTACGGTACTTCGCAGCAAGGAAAGCGATATATATATATATATATATATATATATATATATATATATATATATATATATATATATATCACGCCTGCAATGACTAGTACGGCCAAACCAAAGACTGTGGGATTGGAAGATGCAATCCTCAGTGCTCCTCTTCTCTGTATCTGTACCAGGCGTTTTCGGAATAGCCCCTTACAAAAAGCATTAGCCCATATTTCAACTCGGTACAGTAGAACCAACTCCACGGAAATTGTCAACTTGATAAGTTGAGTCCCCTTACGTTGACCATAAGTCGACTTACAGCTGATATGCCTGAAGCAGTTTTATCAGCCGTTGCCCTGATTTGTTCTGTGCGGCTCATCTTCAAGTTGATCAGTAACGTGAGGTATTTTCCTGATGGTTTCGATTAAAACCTTATTTCCCCAATACTGATCGTCTTTACTCTTAGGATTCTCTTCTTTGTCAGAATGATCACTTTGGTTTCATCCAGTGCTAGATAGGACCCGCAAACAGCCATCCAGCTTCTGACCCGATAAATTAGCATACCTAGTCTAAATTGCGACTGCTTGACGGTGCGTCTAACAACTAGCGCCGCAAAATGATCTGCAGAGCCGGTCAGGTGCGATACATCCGGCAACTCTAGTCTCAGTAGCCCATCGTACGATATGGTCTACCCCGATGTAACTTCCATCCTTCATTGGCCCTGCATCGTATCATAAAGCAGGCTTCGGTCCCTCAGATAGTCCTGCGGAAGCCACATAAGATAATAATAATATTCATAATAAGCGCCTTTCGTATACAGATAGCATACGGTTGACACGTTAGAGATGTGAGTTGGTACACGAATGGTAGCAATTGATCAATTCTTTAAGAATGAGAATCACGCACTCATTTGAAATTAATCTGGAATATTATACTACTCGTAGTGTTAGTATGTTATAGAAATGAATATTTGATATGAGAGTAAGAAGGACAATTGAAATACTCATGGATATATATATATATATATATATATATATATATATATATATATATATATATATATAAATATATTTTTGCGTGTTGCGGTTAAGTTTAATGTTCCCGAAAAGTGAAAACGCACTGTCTTTTAAATTAAGTTATAGTTTATTTACTAAGAATGCACAATAATTGATTTCACTATTTTACATATCGCATTTTTATTTACTTTTCACTTGTCTATCAATTTATGTTTCAACACTCTTCAAATATATCACGAAAATCGGTTACTTCACTATCAATCAATATTGCCTTTGATTCGCGCTCATAAGAGTGATTTTTACTATTGGAATTTTACTATCGGAGTTTTACTATTACTACTCATACATCCCCCATTCATTCGAATCGGCTTTATATAGGGTCTCTAGTCATTCAATCCATTTCTTGTATATTGGCGAATTTCTGACGAGAACGACCTGGAATATTCGAGCAATTCTGAATACCCGTAGTGACATCACTTTAAGATATTGATCATGGATCTACTTCGTCCATTCTTCTACTTTTGAGTAAATGCTTTTGATGTCATTCGTTTACTTTTCTTGATTGCTGCTTTTCAATCAATATTGATCATAATGTTATAAATCGTTGCGACAACAATTGCGTATGCAAAATACGACGTCGTTGATTCGCTTTGCAACACAGTATGGTCCCTCCCAATTATGCTGCAACTTTGGAGAATTACCCTTCCACCATTATGGATTATATAGCCACACGAACTCATCTTGCTGGAAGCCAGTAAAATTTGCCTTTAGATCATACCTGGTCTTCATCCGGTCAGTAGCTGATTCGAGGTGTTTTGGCACTGTCCGATGTATCTGCTTCAACCCTTGCCTTAGCTCACTTGCGTACTCCGAGATCGTTTGGGGTTTCTCAGGGGGTGTGCCGAACTTTATATCAGCCGGCAGATGAATAGCCTTTCCAAAAATGACTTTGGCTGGGGCTTGGCCCGTCGATGCATGTTCGGCAGCTATATACGCCATGAAGAATAATAGGTTGTGCCGGTAGCTCTTTCTCGTCAACCATCTTGGCCAGGTGTTTATTGAGTGTGCCGTTGAAACGTTCGACTATTCCATCGGATAGGGGATGTAGCGGTGTTGTCCTCGTTTTCCGTATTTCCAGCAGCTCGACTATTCCGTCGAAAACTGGTGACTCAAAGTTTCGGCCTTGGTCCGAATGTAATTCGCAAGGTACGCCGTACCTTCCTGTCTGGATATGGGATAGACCTCGGGCCACTTGCTGAAATAATCGGCAACAACCAGCGTGTATCGATTTCCCTATTCGGATTCAAGAAAGGATCCTACGATGTCAACAGCAATCCTTTCAAATGGTACACCCACATTATAGGTTTGCATTTGTCCTCTCAGTCGTCATTTTGGACCTTTGAAGGAAGCGCAAATTGTGCATCCACGGCACCAGTCCTCTACGTCTTCTCGAGCGTGGGGCCAGTAAAACCTTTCCCACAATTTCGCTAAGGTCTTGTTAACACCAAGGTGGCCTCCCAAGGATCCTTCGTGCATTTCCTTAACCAAATCGTGGATTCAGCTTTTGGGTAGCATAGTTTGCATCCTATAGGAGCTGCCATTCACCGTTTCCCATTTCCGCTTGAGTACGCCACCCTTAACCTGAAGGAAGTTCCATTGTGCCCAGTAACTTTTCAGTTACTTCACTTCCACTCAGGTCGCCCAGTTGTCTCCTTCCATACGAGTAATGGTCCGATGTCTTCATCGGCTAGCTGGGTATTTCGAATCTCCTCCGATGACCAATCTTCATCAAATTTGGCTGTTATCACTCGCAGATCAATGCTATCCTCAATCCGTTGGCAATGCTTGCAGTTAGCTGAACATGGACGACGAGATAGGGCATCAGCATTTCCATGAACTCCGCCCTTCCCATGGAGAAATTTGTAGTCGTATGACTGCAATCTTTCGATCCATCTCGCAACTTGTCCCTCAGGGTTTTCGAAGTTAAGCAGCCATGTCACGAAGAACATATAGGTACTTATGGAACTGCTTGGTAGGCTCTATTATAACCAATAGCTCCTTCCTGGTCGTGCAGTAGTTCTTCTCACTTTTTGAGAGGACACGACTGTAATACGAGAGGACTCTCTCCTCGTTATCGATCTTCTGGTAGAGTATAGCTCCAATGCTGCCGTTGCTTGCATTGGTGTCAACTACAAATATTTTGGGTTTTGGATATGCCAGCACGGATGATTCACACAGCTTCTCCTTCAAGGTTTCAAAGGCTGCCTGGCATTGTTCATTCTAGACATACGGAAGATTTTTTTTCGGTTAGCTTATCGAGACAATTAGCTATTTTGGCAATGTTTTCGACGAATCTTCGATAATAGGTCACCAGGCTCAGAAAACTTCGTAGTTGGCGCTTGTTGTTTAGTGTTGGCCAGCTTTCCATGGCTTCAATTTTCTCAGGGTCTATTTTGACCCTTCTGCTAGTACAACGTGCTCCAGGTATTTTACTTCAGCTGCAAAAAGGGTACACTTGCCCATGGACTGACAAAAGGCTCGGTAACACCTTCTCTTTCCATGTCCGAAATCAATGCGCTCACTTCTCCTTTTTTGGCTATAGGAAAACGTCTCGGTGCTTGTCGAATCGGCTTGGCTACCTGTGTACCTATGACGTGAGTTAGCATACTCGTTCGGCCTTGGTCATCCACTGTACTTGGTGGCTTGCTTGAATAGCTGCACTGGCAATTTGGTCTGCTTCAATATTGTAGACGTGAATTCGCGGGCTTTGTCTGTGTCTTGCCTCCTTTACCAATGATGCTCGTGAGTACCTTTCAAAGAGGTGATGGTGGAAACGAGCTGGCAGCTCTCCCGCTTTGATGCTTGTGGTTGAGTCTGCGGTGTTAAAACCTCTGACCGGCACGCATCCGTTCCTTATAGATCTCGTCCCACAATCAGACTGCGCAATGTGGACGTCTTCGTTGACTCTATCATATAAGATCGGTGGTCTCCAGAATCACCATCAAGATTGGCCCATACAACACTCTAGGAAGATTTTGGTACATCAGTATCGGCACATACTACCACATTCATCTGGGGGATTCGGGCGCTGGAATCCTCCATCAGTACTTCGACATTCCGCCATTTCAATACTCGTTTGCCTAAATTCAACGTGATTCCATGTGGTCGCAGAAAATCCATTCCGAGAATGCAGTCATCCATAATGTTCGTGACAAGAAAATTATGTCGGAACGCAAGGTCTCCCAACTGTATCTGGAGGTTGACCTCTCCATGGACAGATGCAGTTTCTCCTGTAGCTGTTCGTAGTGAGAAAATAATGCCCTTGTGAAGTAGTTGTTGCCTCAGTAGGTCTGGTCGGATAACCGATCCGGTTGCACCAGTAACGATTGTTATGGTGCAATGTTCTCCGTCAACTTGACCCGGAAAGCATAAGTACGCTTCTCCCCGATGTAGTCTTGACACGGTGATGGTGGTGCTGGGGACGTCAATCCTCCTAGCCAACCTCTGTCCCACGAATTTCTCCCTCTCAGTTTGAAGGGTTTCCATTTTGGGCTCCTGAATCGGTCTAGATCTCCTCCTAGCTGCATACCGGGGACAATAGCTCGGTTTTATTCGCTCCTTGCAGTCTCTTTGCAGGTGCTCCTTCTCTCCGCAATGCCAGCATCCAGGCGCACTATTTACCAGCAGCTCTCGCTCAATTTCCACGCGCTCACACCTGCACTTGTCTGCCACTACCTTGCGAACCCGGGCAGTGGTATGAGCCACATTTTCCGCTGCCTCAAAGTTCAGACTGTAAGCCAATGCGTCCTTAACCGTTTGCTTTTGAGCTAAACGCACGGCTTGTTGTAATTCGTGGTCCTTTATTGCCCTAATGAATGCTTCTGCTGCTGCGCCGTCTCGACGTTCTGGGTCGTAGGCTGGGTAAGCCAAAAGTGCCAGTCGCTCAATGTCTTGGGCTAGCTGTTTTGCATTAAACGCCGTAGCTGTGCCCGATAAATCTGCTTTAGATGATCGTCTCCGTAACGCATATCAAGCGCATTGATTAGCAACCGAATTTGAGTGCAACTCAACGGGGATAGTCTGTAAAAGCTCAGCACCTGGGCCTCTTAGAGCAAGAATTAATGCAGTTGCTCATTGCTGCTCATTCCAGTGATTTACCCTAGAGGGGGCTTCAAGATAGGTTTTGTAAATACTCTAGACCGTTTGCCCATCGAATATTGGTGCCTTCATATTTCTGGATGTGCTTTGCGCTGCGGTTGTAAGCAGGGCTGGTGAGGTGGTCACTACTGCCTTCGCTGCTTCCAATTCCTTTTTCACTTTTTCTATCTCATGGTTCATTCTCTCCTCGACTTAGCTGATCTCATAGTTGATTCTCTCCTCAACCTGGCTGACCTTCTCCTCGACCTGGTTTTTGCACTTCCTTGGTTTCGATCGCTTGTCTCCCTTGATTTCGAATGATTCTTGGTCGAGCTTCTGGTCTAGCTTCTCAGTTAAATTAGACGACTGTTGTCGCTGCTTTTGCTACATCAGCATCAACATTTGCATCATCGCATTTTCTGGTTCCTTTGATTTTTGTGTTTCTGCTTCTCCACCTTCTGCGCCTTTTTCCGCATCTGAGGGCTCACCCGAATCCATATTCACGCCTTCCGACTCGATCGTGTCACGCAAGCGTGTAATCAGTATGGCCTTTGTATCTTGTGCAGCCAGATTCCGCTGTTCCAACTCCTCCTTAAGCTCCGATATGGTCAATTCATTAATTTGTAGATGTAAGCTTCGTGGCATTTTTATTGTTTCGGCTACTTTCACTATTTTGCACTTTAAAAATGCTTTCGAAGTTTCCTATCCCACTTCTGACACCACTGTCGCGTGTTATTATTCGCGGCCAATAATTTTAATGTTCCGGGAAAGTGAAAAAAATTGCGACAGTAGCTGGCAGAATTATTTGCACATGTAACAATATATGTATATATATATATATATATATATATATATATATATATATATATATATATATATATATATATATATATATATATAAATATATATACATACGTATATACATATAGATATATATATATATATATATATATATATATATATATATATATATATATATATATATGTATATATATATATATATATATGTATATATATATATATACATATATATATATATATATATATATATATATATATATATATATATATAAAAACAGCATGTAGTTAATTCATACAATATGGGAAATTTCAAATGGCCAACAAACATCATAATTAACATAGAAATTTCGATAGTTATGGTCCCTTGTTATACAGAATTAGTTAAGACGTATCTTATATAATCTGCTATTATTTTCTATGACTTTTTCGATTCTTTCCGACATAGACGACATCAACTTCCGACAAGTTTCTACAGGAATATTGTACCAAACTTTTTAAATATTCTTCAATAATTGGGTTTTGTTTTGCCAAACCATCTTTGAAGCTTTTCGTTTAAGTTCACCCTAAAAATTCTCAATAGGATTAGGTCTGGAGATTGACTTGGCGACTCAAGAAAGTCCACATTATTTACTTGGAACCATGCTTTGACCGATGGAAGTAAGTATTTTGGATCATTGTCCTACTGAAATATCCACAACAACGGCTTATTATCCTCGGCATATGCTAGCAGTCCTGTTTTCAGCAAATCCTTGTAAGCGAATCTATCCATTATACCATCATAAAGATGTATTGGACCTAAACGTTGCCATGAAAAACAGGCCCATACCATCACGCTACCACCTTTGTGCTTCATTGGTTTTTTCATAAATATAGCATGAAATTGTATGCCTTCCAGGCAACGAACGTTTCTTACCGCATTGCTACCAAACAAACGCAGCTTTCCTTAATCGCTCCATAGGGTATTTCGCCATTTTTTCTCACCCTGCGATCCGCACTAAGTTTTATGAGCTAACGCAAAGCTTTTCCTCCTTCGCAAATGTGCAGTTTTAACGAAAGGAATCTTTTGGGCAATCCTACTGGATAGTTTTGCGCTTACTAATCGCTGTATAATGGTTCGTGATGAAACAACATTCCCAATTTCGCTTGCAATTTTCCTGGATGACGTAAATGGGGCGCGGTTAGCTAATGTAACAACACGATTGTCTGCCACTGCTGAAGTTTTTTTAGGTGATTCACGAATCTTAATGGATTTTTCCGGCTTATTTTCTGACTATCCAATTGATGTGGCAATGAATTCGTAGGTTTTCCACTCAACTTGGAGCTGACGGGCAAGTCTTCTTTCCTCTGCACTACAGTGAAGTCTACGGCCCATCTAATCTTACAACCTTATAATTACAACTTCAATTAGTTTAATTTGTTCAAAATCTTACCTTCTGCAAATAAATAATTCTTTGAATTGATTCACTTTAATTTTTTCATCAGCACACACCTATTATATTGTCCACCTCAATTTTGAAGAGTGAACAAGCCGCAATATATGCCGACAAGTAATTTTATTGTGGGGACTCTTTCGTTTCACTCGAAAACTGGTATTTTGATTCCAGAGCATATTGTCTAATTTTTTCCCTACATTTTACGAGTTTTGGGGGCTCACACCTATTGTTTGGTCCTGCTGTACTCGTATATATAAAGGGTGATTAATAAAAAGTGTACAGATGTGAATGGGCCTTAACTCTTATTTACCACCAACTTTAGGTCCATATATTGACAGATTATGACTGTTTGGTCTTTTACAATTTTAACCATGGCATCATACACATCAGCCAAACGTTTTATTATTGTTAAAACTTTTTACAAAAATAATGAATCGCCAGTTTGGAAGTTTGGAAATCGAATAATTTCACGAAATGGACCCATAAATTGGCCGGCGAGATCGTGTGATTTGACTACTTGTGACTTCTTCCTTTAGAGATTTCTGAAGGATCGGGTTTACGCTGATGTTCTCCAGACTACTAAAGGATTAAAAAACAATATTCGAGCCAACACACGCCTAATAACGCCGGAAATGTGCGAAAATGTCATCGAAAATTACAATCATCGTTTGATAGTCTGTAAAGCACGAGGTGCCCATATGCCCAAAGTAATGGTTTATATTTAATTGTAAGGGATATTACAGCTCAATCTTCACAAAAGCTATGTTTTTTTTCGATAAAAATGTGTACACTTGTTATGAATCACCCTTTATATATATATATATATATATATATATATATATATATATATATATATATATATAATGTATAAGCACACATATCTATATATATATATATATATATATATATATAATGTATAAGCACACATATCTATATATATATGTCTATAACTTAATTCGTGCGTGTTTTTTTCAAAATTTGAACGTTTATTTAAGAAAAAACTTGTACAATAGTATTATTAAACGTATTGCCCATCTGAAGCTATGATCTTTTCCCATTTTTCTGGCAATTTGTGGATCCCATCTCAAAAGAACTGCGCCGGCTTGGCAGCCAAGAATGAATCAAGCCAATTTTTGATATTCTGCTCTGATGTGAACCGTATTCCAGTGAGGGTGTTCTGCATCGATCGGAACAAATGGTAGTCAGGAGGGGCAAGGTCTCGGCTATAACGCGGATGGGGTACAACTTCCCATCCACTGTTACCCAAATAGTTCTCAACCGGAAAAGCAACATAAGGCCGAGCGTTGTCATGATGGAAAATTATTGCCTCGTGTCTGGTCGCATATTCCGGGCGTGTTTCGGCTACTGCTCTGTTCAAACGGATTAATTGTGTTCGGTAGCGTGCTCCATTGATGGTTTCACCTGGTCTTGGCAGCTCATAATACAGCATACCCTTCTGATCCCACCAAATACAGAGCATTACCTCCGCGCCATGGATATTCGGCTTTGCCGTTGATTTGGCTGGTTGGCCGGATTTCACGTATGATTTTTTGCGCTTGGGGTTGTCGCAATGGATCCATTTTTCATCACCAGTAACAATCCGATGCAAAAATGACTTCTTTTTGTTGCGTTCCAGCAGCATTTCGGACATGCGAAACCGCCTTTCGACGTCT